>JAKSZT010053784.1:2021498-2044999 GCA_026826555.1 Tolypeutes matacus | reverse complement strand
GGGCCTCCCATATGGTAAACGGGAGCCCTACTGATTGAGCCACAGCCACTTCCCACTAACCTAGATTTTTATCACAAAATATTCCTTTGTTAAGAAACGCACTTCTCATATTCAGGTGAATTCCTTTTTCTTACTCCCACCCACCAAACAACAGTAGCTGAAAAGCCCCTAAGATGCACAGACTCCATTTTTCTGGGATACACATCACTTGACTTTGTGACAGTGTCCTCAAAATGTTTTCTGATGGCACTTTCAATTAGCTTACTCAATTAGTCACAGAAAAGATACTTCTAGGCCTTTATCCCTCCTTGCAACCTGTGGTCTTTATTTCAAGGGGAAAAGCCTTTCCCCTTCTCTCTCTCTCTCTCTCTCTCTCTCTCTCTCTCTCTCACACACACACACACACACACACACACACACACACACACACCCCAGAAGTGTGTATGAGGACACCGTACTTGGCATTTGCTTTTAAAGGTCCACCTTGTGTCAAATTTTTTTTTTTTCCTTTTAATCAGTACCTCCTAATGTTTCTGTGGACAGGTAACAATAATATTATACGTTGGTAAATATGTCCTGACCTACTTTGTCTAAGACAACACTTCAAATTCAAGGAACTTTTTGTACTCCCCTCTCCTGAGGGTGACTTGAGGGAGAAGGGGCAACAATTGTCACTCCTTTGGTTTTCATTGAACGGCCAGGGCTGTCCTTTGCAGGAAAAGAATTAAAGTACAGGTGGGTCTGTGAAGGATGGGGATCTATTTTCAACCAGCTTTGCAGATTGCCACTGACAGATAGCAAGCTGATCTTGCTCTCCCTCCCACCCGTTCAGCTTTTTGTCTTTTGTCCTTCAATTTAAACAAAAACTTATAGCTTAAAAAATTGGCTAAATAATCTTTTGTGCTAGAATTTGTTAGTACATTTTGTTTTGAGCGGTGGCCGGTTTTTGTTGCTTTGCTTTTGTAGATGGCATTATGCCTTCACGTATGAGCAAGAACTAAAAGAACTCTCTGGGGTTTTCTTCCTTAAGTGGTATCAAATGAACATGCCTAAGTGGAAAAAACACCCTGACACACTTCTTTGCTGATGCCTCTGCTAGCGGTGGCATTTCTTGACAAGGTTTCTCTTTGTATGTCTGGAGACGTATGCAAAGGCTGTTGGGGAACATAAAATGCAATCAATTTTCCTCAGTGGTTAGATTCATAAATCCCTGAGCTATTTTTAATGACATAATCTAATCAGTTGATAGCCTAATAGTGTGATGACAGCCAGAAAGAGACAGAGACGAAGGCTAGTGTAACAGCAGGTGGGTGGGTAAGGAGAGGCTGGACACCTCCTTCCCCACCCTCACGTTAAGACACCAGAATATCTGGATTAGGTAAAACCTAGGAATGAGTTACAGAATTTTTTTCTTTAAAATCTTATGTCTGGTTGCCTACCTTTTCTTTTAAGAAAAAGAATTTGTCTAATGGATAGAGAGGAGGAGGAGGTGGTCCTCAGACAAGCTGCAGGTAATACCTGTATCTGTGTCTCAAGGCAAACTATTCTCTCAATTTGAATATCTTTAGAATAGAAATCAAGGGGGAATAATATATTGTAAATTGGTAGTTTCGTATATTGTTACTCCCATGCCATGGCAGTAATGAAAACTTAATATTCATCTCTTGGTTGCTTTGAATTGAAATAAGATGAGGATGCAGGAAGTAAACAAGCTGAAACAGACTGTGAAATTGCACATGATGGGAATCATTTTTTTTTTTTTTTTTTTTTTTTTTTTTAGCTACTTATAGACTACACATAGGTTAATATTCCAACCAATGATGACTCTTAGAATTCTTCACCCTTTTACCATTTTGGTCAGGTATCAACAGAACTAAGTTAATATCATGAGGGAAATTAAAATCTAAAATGTTTCTATCTTTGGGCTAGGAATTGACTGGCAAGGTATTTATGTAAATGAAGTGGCTTTCACGCTGGGAGGTGTAAAGTGTTCCGCGGAGGCTGGAGAGAGCCGTAGGTCGCCTGGAGCCCTGCGTTTCAGTCACGGGCAGCGTGTGTGCTCTGGCTACATTTTGTTTTCTTTGATGCCATCAAAAAAGATGAGAGCCAGGCTTGGTGGTACTGCTTGGCTGACCAGCTGTGCCCTAGTTTTTCACCGTCCCAATCAGCGGCTGCCTTTTACAGAGGTGTCTGTCACCGCTGATTTACTTAGACACTGTGACCTGATAGTTGCTTTAGAAGGGGCTTGACCCGAAGCCACTGCCTAAAGCCATTGACTGGTCGCGGCAATGCCACGGGCATTTTGAAGAATAAAAACAGGCATCCCACGATTTCCTGTCTAAAAACAAGAGCCTCCGCCTGGATAAATGCATTAGGTGTTTGGAGCCCACTTGCTGCTCTCTCCCACCGAACTGCAAGCATCCGTGATCTCCGAAGTTGCTGGAGTGAATAACTAAGCGCGACCAGCTGACTCCGGGCTCCAATCAGCGAGAGCGTGATGTAAGTGTTTAGCAGCTGCCGGGCTCTGAATTAACGTGCCGAAGTAAAAGGTACTACAGCATGGCTAGACTGTTGTGAGAGGCTCAGAGAAAGCAGAGGGTGAGATGGATGAGTCCAGCATTCTAAGAAGAAGAGGGCTCCAGGTAGGAGATCTTTCCATTCTTGAAATATAGCATTGTTGGTGGCCAGCCATTGAGGATTTCAAAGTTCCCTTTTCATTCCTGTACTGGGCACAAATGTGTGCACAGTTTTTAGTATCTACTTGGCAACGTGATAGCTGAGTCTGTAGTTACAGGTATGACACATCACAGGGTTCACCAAAGAGGGCTCTTTTGTCAGAGACAATAGAGATCACTTTTAGTTTGATACTTTGTTGGTGGTTTATTTTCTTGTGGGTTGCTCAAGAATAGTTAAATTGTGGATGGCAGCGACAGCTGATGAGCCGATATGGCATTCTCCCAAGTGTCTGGGAAGTCTGTTGAGGGTAGCAACTCTGTTCAGTTCTGGGAACACAAGACTCAGTTTTGTGTCAGGATCAACCTCCGCACGGCAGCATCTGTCCGATGGTGCTGCAGATGTGTGCAGCTGCTGAGAGTTTTCCCTCTGTCAGTAAAATGAAAGTTACTGCTGGCAGCTCAATCAAAGTTCACTGTAATTTGTTTATGTTGAGATGAGGAAAGATATGTATCTTACTGCTTTGCTTTTTGTGCCCAAGTTTCTCTAATTAAATTACTCTGATTTTAGTGTACAAATGTATTCCAAGTTAAAACTTGGCAAATCAGAAACTTGAAAAAACATCTGCTTGGCAGTTTGTAAGTTTAAGGAAGCCAAAACACAAGTATGCTCAAAATTAGTATGTTTAACTCCTTGATAACTCTCTTTCCTGTGTAGAAGTGGTATTTTTCTTTTTGAAAGAATCTGACCAAGAGCTATTGTTAAACTCTTATTCTTTATTTTTGAAATTAAAAAAAAAAAAAACAAACCTGTGTGTTTAAGAATGCAGAATATATGGCAATATGGCATATTTAGAAATGCTTCCAGATAATCCTTTATGGTCTTTGTATCACAGATATATAAAGCCAGTCTGGCTGCCTGATTTTTACTTTAAATGTCAGTTACTAATACTGATATTATTCAATTATTATACTATTATAATATTATGGGCAAACTGAAAGATTATTTGCAGGTAAACAAAAGAGAGATTTAAGAAGTTGAGGTTAAATGTCATCTATTGTTCTAAAGCTAAGTAAACAGACTACCTTCTTAATGATTTTCAGTGTGGTCATTGTTTTTGAATGTACAGTATGGTTAGTCACTGCTGTGGATTTCCTCTTCTTTGTTTCCATCACATCTATAAAGTTCTGGTAATGGACAGCTGTTTGTGTGTGTCCACATCCTCTTTGGGGTCACTGGTTAAATATGGACAGAATCTTTGTTAAAAAGATAACTATTAAACTAATAGCAATTTTGTTGAGAGTTGTCACTTTCAGGTAATCCACTTTAGCTAATTTTAAAATGTATTTCTGAGAAGAAATTTTCTTTTGTGTGTTTTCACCCTTTTCTGTAATACATACCTATAAATATACATATGTATATAAAATCATAACTTCAGAGGAGATAGTGGAAACATAGGTATGGATTTCATGGGTGGTGGTTTAATTTTAGAAATAAAGGAATCATTATGTGGCTATTTAAAAAATAATGGGACTATTTTCTACTTAAAAGATTTGCAGCAAAAAAAAAAAAAAAAAGAAAGAAACTATTTGTTAATATAGTACTTGGAGTGCTCCATCTTTATTGCACTTAACATATTTTCACTACACCTGCCACAGTCTACTACAGAATGGATAAAGAAAGTCTGCTTTCTGTTATGAATGAGATAAAAGACTTCATGCTGTGAGAAATAACAGTGTAAAAGTACCTAAAAGTTCTGCTACCTCATAAGCTTTACCTTGGCTTTAAAAAGTCTATTTTGCTTTTATTCCATTAATTATATCTAACATTTTATAAAAAGATTCACATATACAGAATAGCTATTTTAAGAAATTCCAATAAAAGAAAACTATTTGCAAAATATAAAGTTTAGGTATTTATTTGTATTACAAAAGGTGTCACTGTGGAGTCCATAAGAGTAACGCCACCTAGTGAATTTAAGAATTAAATTAACAAGACTCTCTCTGTGTCTTGTTATTCTTCTGTAAAAATATCCAATAACATATGACTTTTGACTATATTAAAGATAGGACTTAGGTACAATTGAGTTTTTTAAAGTTAGAGGCCATATAATAAATACATTAGCGTACAGTAGATAGTAAATAATATGTTCTTGAAAGCAAGTGGTGGTTTATATTCTTTATAACATTCCATAATATTACTGGTGAAATGAAAATTATGCCATTTCATCCTCTTGTATAATTGTTAATAAACCAGAATACTGACATCTCTGTATTTCGGCCAGTGAAATAAAAATTCTCTTGTGTCTTCCAGATACCCATCTTTGATTTCTTAATCTCGTTCCCTCTCTTACCATCCATCTCTGACTCCCCTAGAAATCCCTTTTGAAATTGTCTTTAAGTTACAACAATTATCCGTTATGATAGTAAACATTTATTTATAGGGTTCATTATGATAGGCTAATATGTAATATTTTATATAATATTTAAAAAGTCTGATGGTCTGTCATGTAGAAGTGATGCGTAGTTTGTGGAACTGACCAGTTCCTTCAAATAAAAGTGTAGTATCAAAAATCTGGAGCATACAAAATTTAATTTTACAGTAACTTGGTGTGCATTTAGTATAAAATGAACCTACCTTTAAAGTGTCAGTACCTTTAGCTCTTAAAACACAGGTATAGTAGTGGTGTTTTTAAATTTTGGACTTGGAAACATTATTTTTAGCCAGAATATTTAATTTCTCAGAGGGTGACTACCTCATAAAATGGCAGCACAACTGAATTGTTCATCTTAAATGACTGTACTTTTCCATCTTTCCCATGGACTGTATTAATATTTCCAGTACTACTGCTAGCACGTCAATCACTGCCTTTGAAATGAGAATGAGAAAGAGGCCTGAATGGCTTCCACAGTTAGAATCTGAGAAACTTTTCAGATTGCATCTCAAAACATGGGAAGCTCTGATGGATGGATGGGCTTGGACAGACCTTGGACTTGGGGCATTCTGAATTTCTAGACAGGCCTAATGCGTCAAAGGATAACTGGCTCATTTTGGGCTTACTATCCCTCAAACATGGATCATATTTTTTAACTGTCAGGGAAATTCATTGATCCAGCTATTTCTGTTACGTTTCCTTTTTATTTGCTTTAATGAAAGCAATCCTATTCCTAATGCAATAGATTTCAAGGCTGGAGAAAAATGAACAACAGGCACCATAAAGGCCAGAAGAAATCACTAAAAGAGAGAGGAGCATCCCTGAGAGGCATCCCCAACTTCCTTTCCTGTCATCCTCCTTTGCTTTGCTTTGCCTGGTATCATCTTCTGTTGACGTCCTTTCCCCCCATGCTCCCCCTAATAAATGTTACCCTTTCAGTCCACTTCCAGACCGTAACATGTACATAGAATGTGAAGAATGTTTTTTCCTAAATCTACTCACTCATGTGATGTAGTTAAATAAAAACAACTAGTCTTAAAATTTAGACTTAGATTTGTGAGCTTATGTGGGTTTTTGTTTGCTTCTTTTCCCCCCTCTTCTTGAAATCAAAACCTGCCCTCCCACCCCCACCACCCAATATTATTTAAAATAACAACAAACATCCACAAAAATAACATTCTTTCCTTGGCTTAGACTCTAATTTTCCACTGACATTGCTCTGGAATTCAACTTTAGAAAGCAGAAGCAGGTGGACTTTTATGTTCTGAGTATCAAACTACCTCTGTTTTGCGGTATTTGAATGTAGGTCAGTCAAGTCATAACATCTCAATGTTTCTTCTGTGTCAACTTTAATGAGATTATGGATGTGTTTACATTTTACCTGCAATTTTAATAGCAGGATCATTACATGGGAGTGTTACTCTGTTCCTAGTCATTGAAGACTCCAGGTGATTGTAAGGAAGAAGTCTAGTTAGAAGATTAAAATAGAAACACTTATAATTAATATTAATTCCTCTTGGGATAAGATACTTTTGTTCATCAGAAATTTCAAAAAGGCATAAAGTCTTTCTTGGGACAGGAAGAATCAAGATAGTAAAAAGACTTTTGGTATTATGAGTGCCTAATTAATCAGACAATTCCAGACCATATCTGAGTGTTTCTTATCCATTGAAGGAGTTCAATTTCTGCCTATGAGGTATAGATACTATAGTTTCAGTTACGTGATTCACAGGGGATAATGATGGTATGCCCTCAAAATTTCCTGTTTAGTCAAATTTTGATTTTGTGTACCTCTTTTGCCCTTTCATGTCCTCAGGTATAGTTGTTAATAAACCAGAAAATTGACATCTTTGTATTTCTGCCAATGAAATAATAGTTCTCTACATCATAACTTTGGTACCTTTGATATTCTGTCTCTCTTCTTCTGTCACCAAGCCTTATCATTCTACCATAAAAATATGCCTTGAGTCTAGGCCACCCTCTTTCTCATCTGCATTACCAAGAGGTCTGGTATATCCCTCTGTATCCAGTCCTTCAATTCATCTGGTTGTTAGCCCACATCCCTCTTTACTCCCCTAGTTGCAAATCCCAACATGAGTTTCCATTTATCTATGCCATGATAGAGTAAAGAAATGTTCTCTATAATTTAGCCCCAGTGTCTTTCTGGCCTCATCTCCAACTCCTTGCCTTCCAAGACCCTGCTGTGCCCTCCCCCATCTCCCAGCAAGCTTTGAGATATCCAGACTTCCCCTTTATCTATAATATCCTTTCCTTATTTTGTTCAAATTCTGCCTGTTTATCGGTAAATTTTAATTCTTTCATAAAATTTTCCATAGGCACTGCATTCCATTCTGAACCTTTTATATATTTGCAACCTAATCCTATAGCACAATGCATTGTCTTAAAATTATTTCATTTATAAGCATCTTGTGCTGAAACTACAAACACATTGAGAATTAGTGGTGATTTTGGAGTTGAATATGTATTTGGTAACACTGAATAGCTCTGTAACCTTAGACAAGTTTCTTAACTACAAGTTTCTGAGCTACTGTGTCCACATCTGTAAAATGGAGGTAAATGAAGTGTTTTAAGGTTTGAAGGGGATCCTACATCTCTTAGCACAGTGTATCTCACACATTGTAGCTACTCAGTTGACCTTAGTTCTCTTCCCTCTGTATTGCCATAGCACAGTATGAATTTAAATAATTAAAAATGGGTATCAGGCAGGATCCAGGCAATAAAAAGATGGTGTGCATGAATTGGGTAATTTGAGTAGGGTTTAATAAAGGGATTGTTTAAAAGGCCTGGGCAGGGTATCGGGAAAGTTCTAGGGGTGGTGCAGTACCCCAGAGCTAGAAACAGCAGAGAGCCATTAATTACTATCCCTTGCTCTAGAAGGATGAGGGGAGAGAGTAAATCCAGAACTTGGAGACAGAGCCAGCTCCAGACAGAAGCTGTGACCTTAAGTGAAGGGCTACAGCCAGCCAGCCCACAGTGACTCCAGAAGGAGGTGCCAGGGGGATATCCCAACCTTACTCTCCTCCCTTGTGAACTCTTGCTGGTGCCCCCCATTGGCAACCTAATCAGAAGCCTTTGTATAAGGATGGCATAGTGTCTCCAGTCAGGCTCTTAAGCCTCATGGGAAAATAGCAGTTTGTCCCATCCACTTTATTATGAGGAGCATATCTCTGAATCAGTAATGCATGATACCTGCGCCTCAAGAACTGCAAGCAGTTAGGTTTTGAATGGGTCTGCTCTACGGAGCCTGTCACAGCCTGGCTGGGATAGTTAAGTGTGAGAGGAACAGTCCAACAGACGTCTTACCATTCATCTCTGGATTCCGAGATCTGTTCTACAGCAGCTCCTATCACCAGCATGCCATGCACCTAGACCGCCCATCTCTGGCTTCCCTAGAAATCCCCTTACAGAATTACAACTGCACATGATGGCTTTGGCTTTTATTGAGGGTTGCTCAAAGAAATGGCTGTCAGAGAACATCTTTGCACTTTTTGAAAAACTCCCCTCTAAGCTTTACCCATTATGTTGTGTTTTACCTCTTCTATTAGGCCCATATGATAAATTAGCTTAGAGTTTAGTATGCTAAAAGTTATCCCCACAGTGAACCGACTTAATTCTTTTAATCAGGTAATGGCGTGCTGTGTAGCCTGTCCTGTGTCTTTCCATTTTTGCCTTTGCTACTCAGAACTATGTTTCATGCTCGGTTGTAATAGCTTTCTGGATGAAATTAGCCACTGCCTTTTCATTATTTAGTTCTAGATTCCTTGTTTTATGAGTCATGTGGTTTTGTTATATCTTTTTAAAATCTTAACTTGCCTCAAAATTAACAGCAGCTGTGAATTCCACATTTTTTGAATGTGGTTTAAAGGGGAAATATTAGGTTGCATATATGGTAACAGAATAAAAATTTTTAAAAAATCCATGAAACTACTCAATCAGCAAGCCCTAATTTAAACCATGGGCTATAGTTAATAGTACAATTATAAAAATATGCCTTCATCAATTGTAATGAATAGTCCACAAAGTAACAAAAGGTGTTACTAGTAGGGTGGTATATGGGGATCCTGCATGAGTGTTCTATAAACCCACGACTTATAAAAATTTTTTTAAAGATTGCTCAAAGCAATATAAGACCTAAAATTTTAATAATGTTCAATTAAAAACAGCAAAATTATTAAAAAGAATGACAGAAGACGACAAAGGAGACTGAACAATGAGCTCATCTATAAACTAGGTAACTATAAAAATTGAAAATTACATGAACTTAAAAAGATCAATATGCACACAACTACCAGTCATTTTACTGTGGGCACTAGAATCTAATGAAATCAAATAGGGTATTTGAATTTACTTGAAACTTAAATTTCAAGTAAAATGTGAGCAAAAATAGAGCTTTGAAAATGTCTTAGAAATCACGTATTGTTCTTGGAAGCAACCCAGAACACAGAGATTGGCAAATAATTTCTGAGACACATTAGATGACAACATTGTCATTAAAATCATGCTTTGGACAAATATTTAATGATAGGGGAAGAGCTGACAGTAATAATGTCAAGTGAACAAAGAACAGGTTACTAAACTGTATATGTTGTATATTTGCAATTCTATAAAAATGTGTACCATACAGAGATCATACACACACATATGTGTAAGGCTGAGTGTGTGTGTGTGTGAAAAGAGTATAGCCTAGTGCAGGGATCCATGAGCTTGAACTAAATTCAAAAAAACATTATTCTTGTGGGGACGTGTTGGTGCGGGTGTGATATATTTAATAAAAATAATACACAATATAGTATGGACTTAGTGAGGGGTCCATGCTTTTCACCTGACTGGCAAAGAAGTCCATGGAACAAAAAAGGTTAAAGCCCGCTGGCCTAGAGGGATGGAAGGAAAGGGCATGCAGTCCTGTTGGCATGTTCCAGGCCTGCTCTGTCACTTACTAGCTGTGTGATGTTGGCCAGGCTACTTAATTCCTCATCAGTAAAATACTAACTAACCACTTACTTGCAAGATTGTTGAGAATGAATTAAAATTAGGTATAAAAAATAGGTCATATCTAACATTTATTGAGAATCTATTTTCTTTTTCTTCATCATTTAAAATAACAGGAAGAAAATACACTAAAATATTATATCTTGGTGATAGGGTTATAAGAACTTTTTGTCTTTGACCTGTTCTACAGCAAACATGTATTATTTTTAAAATCAGTCCAAAAAGGGGGTTTGGGGGACTGTTTATAGTTTTTTATTTCATTTTTCAGAAAGAAGCTTTATAGTACACCTTACCAGCAATGAAAGATTCTTAAAGACTTTTTTATTCTGTGTATCTTTCTGGGAATTGGGAAAAGTAAATCAACTTTAATATGATGCATATCTCTAGACTGGGGCTGCCCTTTTGGACTACCTGGAAAGCTGGTTAAAATGCTGAGACCTAGGTGCAACTCACTTCAATTAAATTAGCATCACTAGGGATGCTTTTCTTTTAGCAATCTAGATTATTTTAATGTGCAGCAAGGGTTATGACCTACTGCTCCTAGGCCAGGTGATTAATTGTCCAAGCAACCCCCAAGAGAAGAAATATACAATTTCTGTATCTCCAAATGTAAGGTTTTTCAATCTTTGAATGGTATATTAGAGTTTTGGACTCCCTTTGGCAGTGAGACCTGGGATTTTTTTTATGGGGGTGGTGGAGGATGGATGTACTCATTGTATCTGTTTCTTGAGTTCCCAAATAATGGCAGTGGGTAATATGAGAGCTAAAACCATTACCCAACGCCCCTTGGGGAGCAATGAGACCCACAAACCTGCCAGCAGTTATGAGGGTGGGTATCTGGAGGCAGTCCTAGACTGTTTCCCTGTAGGGGCCTGTGGTAGTGGTGGTATCTAGTTCAGTTTTTTTTTTTTAATTGTTGGCACATGCTTCATGGTTTATGTCAGGAAACTATTGCAAAGACATGGTAAGACAGTGCTTTACCCCTTGAGACATTCTCCTAATGCCAGAGATAATCCATACCTGATCCTTGAAACCTGTATCACAACTTATCTTTAGTAATATACGTGTTTGAAATCTCAAGACATTTGCTAGTCTTAGATTGCAAAATGTGTATGTGTTTGAATCAGGCAGTCAGGGACAGAACCCCATTCTTTGCCTTTCTCTCAACAAAAGGTTAATAGCAACAATAATAACAATAATAATAGTAATTAGCATCAGAGGACTGGGCTTTGTGCCTTAAACATATGCTATTGCACTTTTATCCAAAGCTCTAGCAGTATAAAATGATTGGAATATGGTGCCCACCTAGGAGGGGTTTGTAGTCTGTTGGGGGAGAGAGTAATTTCTGCAACAGCAAGTGCTACAGCCGATGGTGGTGTCAGCTCTGCTGAAGAGTGCTGGGGAAGTCTTTATGGAATGGAGGGTATTTCTGCAGGATGGTGAAGGATAAACGGAAGCCCATTAGGAAAGAAGGGCAGGACAAACTACAGTGTGTGCAAAAGGTGTGCTGGCCAGCCCCCTTGTTTTCAAGGAGCTGCAAATAGTGCGAGGGGCAACAGAGGGTGAGCAGAATCATGATGATGCCATGTTGAGGGATTTTGGCTTTATAGTGTAGCAATAGGAAACCACTGAAGGATTTTAAGCGGGGTGTAGAAATGTTATTTTACCAACTACCAACTATTCTTTCACCTATTATGGGAGCATGCCTGGGAAGAGGTCAAGAACAGAAGCAGGATCAGCAGCTAGGAGGTCAGACATGAGGGGTGAGATGATGCCACTGGACCAAGATGTTGACGGTGGGAGTAGAGAAAAGGCAACCATGGTAGGATTAGCAGAAGCTGGTGGCTTGTTTGTCGTTGGGAAAAGAGAAGTGGAAGAGCTGGTGGCAACTCCTACATTTCAGTCTTTAGTGTCTAGAAACAAATAATAGCAAGAAATAAAAGTGGTTTTTGTGGTGAGAGGATAATTAGTTGGTCCTGTGAATCTTAAATTTAAAGCGCCCGTGGAAGCCATGTAGGTAGAGCTGTTTAGTAAGCAGCTGGATATATGGCTTTAGACTTCCAAAGAGACAGGTCAGGTCTAGATGTAGAATTTGAAGTCATCAGCTTTAAATTATTAATTGAACTAGCCTGTGACTAAAGAGAGAATTAGTTTCTCCCAGACCGATAGTTTTCCATTAGAATAGCTTTCAAGAATCACCATAATGTGTATTTTAACACTTATTCTGCAGGATTGGTTAAAATTACATAGAGAACAAAGTATTTTTATGGCTTAGTGTCAAGGCTTGAAAATAATGTATCCAATTTTGAACATGTGTATTTTTTTTTTTTTTTTTTTTTTTTTTTTTTTTTGCAAATTGCTTGCAACTTTGACAACTTGCCTACAAATCTCATTCCAATACAATTTTGAAAAGGCTGAACGAAACATCTCAAACTACAGGCTGTAATAGAAAAAGCAATTCATTCTTTTTTTTTTTTTTAATATATATGTATATATATATATATATTTTTTTTAAGGTTTTATTTATTTATTCATTTATCCCCCCCTTGCTGCTTGTGCTCGCTGGGTCAGCTAACCACGCCGTGCAGGCGGGCTTGCCTTCACCAGGAGGCCCCGGGAACAGAACCTGGGGCCTCCCATATGGTAAACAGGAGCCCTACTGATTGAGCCACAGCCGCTTCCCTCAATTCATTCTTAAATGTAGATGATGAGGTTGGTACCATATTGCTTGAAACAATGTGTAGATTTAAAACCTAAGCAAGATTACATCAAATTCAGCCAAGATTTTTGTTCCATTCGAATGGATTATTTGTAATTGAAGATAGAGGATCCAGCTAAGAAAGACACATGACATATGTACAATTATATCAGTTTTCTGACAGTTTCCATTTTCTTTGTGTGTGTGTCTACACAAAGCCATAAGTCATATTGATTAAAAAAATTTGAACCCAATTTTTTTTTTTTTTTTTTTTTTTTTTGCAGCTAATGAGGATCCAAGCTTAACTTTGCTAGCTGTACTTTTGAGTTCCTGTCTAGTAGTTTAGTATGTTAAGAACAGACAAAGACAGGAAAATGGTGGGTGATTAGAGTGTGAATCTATTATAGTGAGCTCCAAGTGGGATTGTAGAAAACATTAATTATTTTTTAATGTATTGTTTTTAGCTTGGTGCTCAAAGTGAGATATCAGCAAGATCTAGAGATGTTTCATTTTATGATTTTTATCATAGTGATAGTTTCCATGATGAGATATTTATAGTTTTATGTTTTTAAATTATCTATGCTTTCAGTTTTCACATTGTGGAGAAAGTGAAGATGGAATAATACCATTGATTTGACTATTTACACTCTTTCATTAAAACTTGATTTCATGTATAAATTGTTAAACTCATATATTCTTTTGCCATTATCTAAGATTTAGCTGTCTTAGAAAATAAGATGATCAGATCCAACTAATGTGGATTTGAAAGTGACAGATTCCATTATTTTCTTAATTTTTCACTCCCTTGTAATAGAAGTTCATTCTCTTGCTCCCCCCACCCCCCCGATTTTGGGCTCAGCCATGTCGTTTGCTTTGGCCAATGAGCTGTTAGCAAATATGTCATGAGCAGAAGTTTGAAATAAGCTTGTGCAGTTGAACTTGCCATCTTGTTCATTGGTGATTGACTGTGAGAAGAACATGCCCTGCTGAAGCCTGGGTCCCAGAACACATGCCAGTGCAGGAGACCTCCACTAAATCTGGAGCCAAGCCCAACAGTCCTGTAGTCTCTTCCTGCAGAACTGCACATGTGAAAATAAATGTTTATTGCTGTAAGCCATTAAGTTTTGTGGTGGGTTATTACCCAGCATTATTATGACAATAGATGACGAATCAGAGGGCAGGCTAATGTTTTGGTTAACAGCAGTGGCTTTGGAGTCTGTTAGACCTCTCTCTGAATCTCCATCCACCACTCACTGGCTTTTTTATCTTGGGCATGATGTTCTCTTCTAAACCTTTGTTTTCCCATCAGTAGAATGGGAATGCTAGTTGTAAGTTACACAGATATATAATGTTGTAAAGATAAATAAGATGTATGCATGTAAAATTCTTTGAACGGTGTCAGGCCTATAGTAAGAACACAATAAGAAGCAGTTGTGGCTGCAGTCATTGTTACTTGTAGACAGCTGAGCCCTCCTTCTCTGCTTCCGTTGCACCATGTGGCTTTGCCACCTCCTGACTGTGTGACTCTGGAACAAGTTCAAACTTTTCTGAGGCAGTTTCCTTTTCTATAATATGACGATAAGAACACTTTTGTAGCCAGTTTATCATGAGGACAACAGAAAAGGTCGGCAAATATATAACCAAGGCTTAGGCTAGTGGGTACTTAGTAATGTAGCTTTATTATTATGTTCACTATTCATATGCTCATTAATTCCTTCCTTCCTTAATGTATTCATTTGTATAAACTCAATTTTCCAATCCTAGTTCTTGAGTGCCTACTATGAGTCAAGTGTAACACTTCTGACTTACCTCGGTTTCTAGCAATCCCTTTTTCCATTAAAAGGAAAGAAGAAAAGACTGTGGAAGGCAGAAAATGAAAGAACTGATAGTTGCAGATTATACTGATGGTTCTCCTGAAATGGCTCCAAAATAAGCTATATAATAGTATTCATGCCATTTTTTATCAAACTCGGGGCAAAAGCACTGCAACTGGAAAGGCACGATTTAGTGATAACTTCATTCAAATATGTACCATTTAAGTATTAACTATGCTTTTGTCAGGTAGGAATTAAAAAAGTAACTCCTTTGGAATAAGGGGATTCATAAAGGGCAAGGAGTAGCGAATGTGGATATAGTAAAGATTAACAAGTGCTAATTCAGAGACATTCAGCATTAGAGTGCATGGTGATTGGGGAGGGGGGTCTCATATTTATAACCTGTCTATAGCAATCAATATAGTAGATCAGGCATCTAAGAACGGTTTATTTTAAATAGACAAAAAATTAGCCAAACTCACTTTTTCACCTGCTGGAAAAATATCTTGATGTGTTGGCTTTCAGCCTTCTATCTGATTTTTGTGTCCTTCCCTTTTGTATAAATATTATTGTGCACTGCCTGTCTGTTTCATTTCCATGTGTGTGTTCACTGACCACAGCAGCTATTAGCTCCTGGTCTTCTATGCTTACTATACAGAATTTGTTCCATAAAAAAGCCTGTGTCCTCAACACACTTGTTTTGAAATGATTTTGATCTGTATCAGCTGGAATAGGTTTTGAGCTGCTGGATGTTAACTTCGGTATGCCATTTTCTCTAGAAGCTAATTGACTGATTTGGGGTGGAGGCGAGATGAGAGTCTATACATTTGACCAATTTCACAGAGCTTATCATGCAAGCTATTGAAATGCAAATACAGGCTACACTTAGAGACTCCAAGAATTCACACATTCAGTTCTTTGTTTTCTCATGAAAAATAAGCATTCAAAATTCATGCACATTCTATTATGCATGTGCTTTATATTTAGGTTCTGCTTGCATGTCTAGATAAATCTTACCACCATTATTTAAAATTTCATGAATGAAACTTCGCATCTCTAATGCCACACTAGCCTAGACAACTTTAACCAATCAAAATAATTTGAAATGCTGCACTTAATGAGTTCTAGTGTGTATCTGTGCATGTGCATTTACATGTATACTGGGGTTATTGACTTTTTCACAGCTGTCTTTATTTAAATCTACTCTGCGTAAAAGGGGTAGGAATTCAAAACCTCCTTCTGTGGTTTTGCCCCAGAAATGCCTGAATCTCTTAGTATGTGGTACTTAAAAGGATTCCATGAGATAGAGCGTTGGTGCCAAAGCATTCTTTCTTTGTCCACTTTAGTGGTCCTGAAGGCGGTGTACTCTTTCCTGTGCTGTCCCTTCACCTATATTTTCAAGGCAGTCATCCACCACTTTTCATTTGTCAGGTACTTTAATGGAATATTCTGTGTCAGAAAGTCAGTACCTTTTGTCATTTGATCTGCTGTATACCTTATCTTCCTGGAACACTTAACTGCCTTCAGAATCCCTTTTTTCCTAAGTCATGGTCTCCTTGCTCAAAAGGAGAGAGTGATTTTCTTAGCCAGAACCAGAGTCCTCTCTGCTTAGCCTCCTGCTGCAACTTCTTGGCGCTGGCACTAACATTTTCTGAAAAAGTTTCCAATATGTGATGAAGCTTACTGTCTGGCATTATGTTTAAAAGAAGGAATGTAGACTTGAGTGCAATCCTTTGTTAAGCCTGTGTCCCATAGTGGAACGGTGGTGGTGGTGTGAATTAAGCTTTCTGTCACTTTCTGGAAGCCATATGGAGAAGGACTTTATCAGTGCTCTTTGTACTCCTGAAAGTTCTGTAATTTCCAGGTGGAATCATTTGTTTCAAGAAAATAACAAATGTCCATGGGAATTTTGGTACTTGGGCCAGAGCACATCTGTGCCTGTGTTTAGAACAGAAAGGAGTTGTGCAAAGTGTTGTGATTTGACTCCCTTTCTTACATTTATGAGTTGCCTCCGTTTTCATATTTTCAAGCCCCTCAGGCTGGTTAGAATGGACATGCTCGGGTGGGTAGTGGTGATGGTGAACAGCGGCTGCCTCATTTCCTGTCTCCTCACACTGGGAGGGTGTCTTTCACAACAATAGTCCTTCCTGTCATTGTCAAATGCTTTCCTTAAGTTGTTCTAAGTGGAAAGTTGGTGTGAAGTCTGGTGTTCATCTTTAACAACGGATGGCAGTCCTCTGTGTGAGTGTGTGAGTGTGTGTGTGTGGGGGCACTGTTGGTTACGGGCTGTTAGTTTCTGCTTTTCGCAGTTCCCCACTCCCTGCCTGGGTTTCTCAGTTACAGACTCCTATGACCGTTTAAACCTTCAGAAAAACATGCTTATATGATTTTCTTCCTTCTGTATTAAAAGTAGTATTTGAACATAGTATAAGACTGAGGAGGTATAAGACATAATATATGATTTGAGGAAGCATCTTTGAATGGTACATCTCTTCACTGAAAACACTGACCAGGTACATTCTTCCCAGAACCTTTGTGTCTTCCTGATATTAACTTACCCTCTATGAGAAGTATTTTAGCTGTATGGGATCATCATTGGACCAGTCTCATAGGTACATTCATACATGGGTACATGCACCCAACAGATATTTGCTGTGTTTTCACTTTGTGCTAGGCAGGTGATACAAGGTTGAACAAGACCCAATCCCTGTTGTCTTCTGGAAGCTTATGACCTAGAAGTGGGGAAGACAGTCGAGTTAAATGTAGAATGATAGGTGCTATACTGGTTAGCCTGGCATGCAGTAGGTGCTCAATAAGTGGATGGGTGAATGCAAGGATAGAGGGATGGAGGGACAGATGGGGGGAATGTAGACTGCAGTGTGAGCGTGTAAGAGGATGTGTACTCAGTGATAGGGCTTTCAGAAGCATGTCGTCGATGGTGGAGGTTGGTAACTGATTTCTGATTTGCTCACATTAAGTTTCAGGTCCCTTTGGGAAATTTGAGGGGATGTGTCTAGTAGACAAGAAAGATATATGCTTGGAAAGAGAAGAACCAAAATGGTCTGGCTACAGAAATTTAGGTGGCATTATCTTGTGGGTGCTAACTGAAGCCATGGAGCAGATGAAGAGAGAGTGTGAGCATCTAGGAAAGAACCTTGGTCACTTCAGGGTCACTAATCTTTAGAAACACTTTAATAAGGACTTGAATGAATACATTAAAGAAAAGTTTTATTCTTTGAACAGTATTTATTGAGTCTTTACTCTCTGCTGTAATTCAGGGTATGGCAGTTTGATATTATTTTTTATGAATCCCCCAAAAGGAGAAAGAATAATTTTGTAAACTAATCTATTCCTCTGGATATGATACCCTTTCAATCTGTTAGATTCAGCTGGCATGTCTTGATTAAATTACCTGTTAAGATTAGGACTTTGATTCAACCAACTCAAGGTTGACTCCTTGCCGCCTTGGTGGGCTGATATAAATGGACACTCACTTATGAAGACACATGGAAGAGGAGATAGTTCTGTCATATTTGATCCTGCTCCCCCACCCCACCCCCTCCAGAGTTAAGCCATTTCCCTGATAGTTTGCAGCTAAAGAGAACAGAGCAGCTAAGCAGCTGATAAGGCCTGGAAAGAAATGAGCCCTATGTCAGACTAATATAGGAAGCTCTAAGAGGTGAGCCCTATGCCAGCCTACTAAAAATGCCCAAATCAAGACATTGTCAGAGATGCTTTCTCTCAAAAGTTAGTTACTGGTGATTCAGGCATCCTGACACATGGTGAGGCAAGATGGCAGCTGATCTCTGCTGGGGTCCCTGCCTTTCCCTCCAGAATCTAATGTTTCCTGGTGCTGAGCTGTGGTTAATCAGGCATATGGCTCATCTCTTCAGCCTTGAGCTGCTCCATGGACCCAGCCTCATGCTACAGCTTTGGCTGCTAGAGATCTTGATTCCTCTCTCTCACATGGCTGGGTCAAAATGGCAGAGCTCCTTTTTCTCTGTGTATCTTCTGTGTCTCTGTTTATATAAGGCTCCAGTAATAAGGCGGAGACCCAACCTGAGCCACTCCTCACTGACATAGTCCAATCAAAAGTTATTTAATCAAGGTCCCTTAAAACGAATGCAATCAAAGGGTATCACACCCACAGTAATGGGTTAGTTCAAAAATATCATTTTTGGGGATTTGCCAAATTTAACCTGTCACAGATGAATAGAAAAATATTAACAATTTTTACTCATCCATGCTTTTCCTCTGGCCTTGAGGAGGTAAAGCTGTATTTTCACAACTATAAGCTTAGAGAAGGATATCAGTTCTGGATATCCATAGGAAGCAGAATGAAATACCATCCATTGTAAGAGGAAGGCTGTCCTGCTCTGTATAAGTGCAGCTAGTTTATTGCTAGAGATTAATGACTTGGGTCATAGAGAAAATAGTGACAATTCATATTGTAAAGTTTGAATTATGTAATCATATCAGAAGAAATATTATGGTATAAAATTCTTGGAACATTCTCTTGGAAAGATTTCATAAATTGGTTGGTGTATGAAGAACCATGCTGGTAAACAGAGGGAGAAGTAAATGAAGCAAAAAGATAGAAGAATTTTAAATTAAGTTGCTATTTAAGATCATTTTAGTTCTTACAAAATAAAGTAAAGGACATACCGAGGAGCTCATGGAGATAAAATGGCTTTCAGAAGTATTGAAAATAATTTTATTATGGAAAATAATTTTGAGTTGGAGCTCATAATTTATCATGAACCAAATTAAGATCTTATTGAGTGAGAAGATGTGGTCCCCTGAGTCTGAGTGCCTTCTAGGCATCTATTCCCTCCGAGCTCCTTCTTAACAGTCCTGGATTTTCATTTGGGGAATCCATGTGGTTTTGGATCCAGATCAGTGTATGCTGCCCCCTGGACCACAGTGATTGCAGGGATGGCATGGGACCTAAACTGAATTCAGTAGAGTGAACTTCTGTTCCTTTACTGGGAATGTTAAGGTAAAGTTGTTCTTTCTTACTGAACATTGAGTAGGAAATATGTAGCCTTAAGAGCAGATGGAAGTAATCTTGGGTCTATGAAGAAAGTTGCCTTAGCAAGAGGCAACACTATGAAAAGTAAGGGCATGAGATGGAAAGAAATCAGGTCCTTGGTCACAATGCCAGGTACCTGAATCAAACCTCTCACTGGGATTTTCTGTTACACCAAGGATAAATCCTCTTTATTGTTTAAGCCACTGTGAATTGAGACTATTTGTTACTTGGAACAAACAGCATCCTCACAATTTGGGGGTTTTATTTAGTTATCATTTGCAGTAGGTAAAGGTTTATCATTTTGAAAAGTTAGAAATTTTCTAAGTGAAGTTAGTGTGGATTTCCCCTGCTAAAATGTCTTGCTTTTTTTTTTCCTTTTACAAAGATGCTTCACTTTTGTTATTTTACAATGTAAGTACATTTTATGTATGAATAATTTGTTTATGAAGAGGTTGGAAGAGGTGCAACAAAGATGATACTTAAGGAATGCAAATTTATTTCAGTGACATTTGTCATAAAAATAATAAAAATGTTTTTCTCCTTTGAAGAATATGTATGTTTGTGCTTTCTCTTTGCTAACCTCTTAAAGGCAGGCAGGCAGAGTTTTTTGCTTGCTTGTTTAGTAAGGAAGTACAGAATTTACAAGAGCATGATTTCATCAATGATCATTTAGCCTAGGTTATGATTTTTATCCAAAAGATTTGACAGTGATAAATAGCTGATGTGGCAAGTTGGCATTCAGCATTATTGCCTTTATCACTTCTGCTCTAAAGAATTGTTCACATCTGTTAGCTATTAGATGCAACTGTGTGAGGATTACGATGTATGGAACAGGAAATCCTGACTAGTGATTTTTTTTAATCCTCCATTTATTTTCCTTCTTTTCTC
This sequence comes from Tolypeutes matacus, assembly GCA_026826555.1. Lineage (NCBI taxonomy): Eukaryota > Metazoa > Chordata > Mammalia > Cingulata > Chlamyphoridae > Tolypeutes > Tolypeutes matacus. The sequence continues at coordinate 2,024,450 of JAKSZT010053784.1, read as the reverse complement.
CCCAGTTTTCTTCTCTCCTGTGCGTTTACTTTATGAAGTTTTCTCAAATTTATGGTCTATTTTGCTCATGATTTAGGATCCAATTTCATAGACACTCTTGCCAAACCACATGTATGTAGCCACACCATTTACATACACGGTGCCTGCAGCTTGGACGACTAGTATACTCATATCAGAAATCAACATCAAACTCGTGGAGGTAGTTTGCTTTTATGTTGCCTACCCCAGCTACACTCTCTTCTTACTTCCTCATCAGAGTAGTGGTTGAATTTTGTTGAGGGCCTGAGCCTCTGGAAAAGAGAAAACCTGTTTGGACTCAGTAAAGTAACTGGGAGTATTGGGGTGTCCTCTTTCTGGGTTCCCTTGCTTGTTTTGTTTTTGTTTGTTTTGTTTTGTTTTCATCTTTGAATTGTGGTGATGATATCACAAGCCAGACTTGGGTTGTATGGCCTAGAAGTTGACCCTGAAGCATTTTTGTAGAGTTGATGGAGATTTTGAGGTTTCTTTTTTAGCTTTGCTCCATTTGCTCCATTCTGCTTCATACTCCAGGTTGAGGCAGAGGAAGCAGCAAAAATCTGAAGCTCTGTGAAGTCATCCCCAAGAAAACACCTCTGTCCTCTGCCTGGAGTGGTCTGCTTCGCCCCACCCCTCACATTAGTGAGCTAGCTCCCTCCTACTCTACCCTTCTTCCCTCCTCTCCTCTGCTCTCCCCGCTCTCCTCCCCCTTCTTCCCTCTCTACCCTCCCCCTCTTCCTTTTCCCTTTCCCCTCTTCTCTGTTCCCTCCTCCCTCCACCCATCCCTCTTTTCTCCTCTCCTTTTTGATTTACCCCTCCGCTCCCTGTGCAAATTCACATGGACATTTTTTTTTTTTTTTTTTTTAACCTAGAGAAGCTATTTTACTCTCTGAACCTTCAAGCCAGGGTAAGATGTCCTTTTTGCAGATCCCTGTCACCTAGCTCAGCTCTTGTAAGAGTATTGTAATCCCCTGTTCTCTTGTCTCATTCCACACCATTAGTCTATAAACTTCTTGAGATCAAGAGAGTTGTCTTGCCCTGTTATATCCCCAATACTTGGTCATACTTGTGGTAAATGATCAATAAATATTTGTTTTCAAGGGCTAGGGTCACAGATGATTTTAATTATCTGTGATTTTTTGAGTGTTCTTTTGTGAATCTATACTGTATATTGCAGAACAAAGATATAATTGGATAAAAGCTATGTGTGAAACAAAAGAGAATTTCTCAGTGTCTGCACAGATGTTAATGGGGTCGTTGGCAAAAGCATATTACCTCACAGGCATGAGGCAATCATTTATAGTGGCTACATCAGCCAGAATAAAGATGATACATTCTGGATTCTCGTTCCTGTACATCCTATGACTTGCTCACTTTAGGAATCTCAGTAAAGAAAGTGCCTGATTGCTTTTTAGTTCCTCTGTCTCTCCTTCAGGGCCTGAGCTTAGAGGTTTTCTGTAAAAATAAATAAATAAATAAAAGTGTCCATTTCTCTAAAATAGCTGAACTCTGAGATGCTTCAAATTAAGAGAATCATAGATTTTTTAATTTTTAATCTGCCACCTGTGCCACCTCAGTTCATGGTTTTTCGGTGCCTCTCGTCTTGGCTCTCCCCTGCGTCTCTCTCCTGTTAAGTCATCATCTTGTTGCATGATTCAGCGAGGCCTGGGGGCTCACACACTCAGGGGGCCTGACAGCGTGCCCGTGCACCTATATTTTTCTTTATTTTTACTGGGAGGTCCTGGGGATCGAACCCAGGTCCCTCCATATGGGAAATGGATGCCCAACCATTTGAGCCACATCCGCCCCCGAGAATCATAGAATTTTAAATCCAGCAGAGAAACTTTAGACTTCATCTGGTTTCATTCCTTCATTGTTCAGCTAAGAACATTGTGTTTCAGAGACAAAGTGATTTAACTGAAGTATCTGAATAGTAAACATCAGAATCAAGGTGTTTTCATAGTTGAACAGCTATTTCCCTCTGTCTTCCTATCCGTGGCTAGATTCTTGAGGGATGTGTGTGTGTGCATGCATGCACGTATGTGTGTATGTGTGTTTTGGCATGGCCACATTGAACAATTAGTTTTTAAATAAGATACTAGTCCTTGTCTAACAGAAAATTTCCCATCTCAGGAAGTTCATTAATATCCTTGATTGAGTCCTCTGATTTTACTTGGTAAATTCCGAACACCTGTCCCAAGTTGTTGCCATGCCTTGTTTTCTAGAATTTGAATGTATATGTTTTTCTTTACTGCTTTATTTTATAACATAGGTAAACTAAAATGCCTTCAAGGTTTAGACAAATAAGGTATGAGTGTGAGGCCAGTAGGGGGCAATGGGGAGAGTTGGGGTCTGTGGTCAAACTGAAGAGTATTTGATCTTCCTAAAGGCATTCAAATTCCATTTCCATTTGGAAACATTGAGCCCAAACAAAACTTATTTGGAGGCCAGAACTAACTTTTGAACCTTGAGTTTTTAATTGCTTTCAAATCTAGGCCCTCAGGAAAAAAAAAAAAAAAACATTTATAAAGAATCAGTTTTAAGTGCTTTTAAGAAAAAAAAAAATTACTAAATTGCATCCAACTGGTAAGAATCTTCTCTTGGAATGGGCAAAAGGTTTCTCTTGCCAATAGAGGCTGCTTAGGCAGTATTTATATTCACTGCATGCCAAAAAAACAATTCCCCAAAGATGATAATCTCTGTTTTATAATTTAGTATGGCTTAAAATCATTCTAAAAACAAATGGGATACTGGTCCAAAATCTTTCTTGACTCAGTTTGTGTGTCTGTGTGTGTATAAGAAACAAAATCCTAACTACTTATCCGTCCGTCCGTCCACCCATCCACCCATCCACCCATCCACCCACCCACCCACCCATCCATCCATCCATCCATCCATCCATCCATCCATCCATCCATCCATCCATCCATCCATCCA
>JAKSZT010053784.1:2005556-2021488 GCA_026826555.1 Tolypeutes matacus | reverse complement strand
CCATCCATCCATCCATCCATCCATCCATCCATCCATCCATCCATCCAAAGGCTCAGCAAGAAGGCTTGGAGAAGGGAAAAAAAAAGAATCCTGTGGAGCATTGCCTTAATCAGGACTTAATAGGATTGTGGGCAGGGGCAGCAGCCTAATTAATTAGGCTGCCAGGCAATTTGAGCCAACCCCTTAGTTACCAATTTTAGTTACGGAAAATTTAACACCCATGGCAGGAACCATGAGATGCTGCAAGTGGCCTCAGATGCATTCTTTTCATGCTGGCCATTGCTCTTACAGAACAGTTTAATTTGTGTGAGATACTGTCCTAGCTTGCTGTCTCTTTCATTCCCTGGGAAATGACTCTTTAGAGTCACAGTTTTCTTAATGTTTTAAAAACCTGTGCTACATATCGAAAACCCTTTTTATTTTTATTAGCGCCACAAATCACTGGGCTATTATAGTGTGTGTGCTCATTCTCTCTGGTGAGTCTTTGTATCTGCATTACCTGGTTCACATTTCCTTCTGAAGGTGAGCAGTAACTAATTGTAGAATAATTCCTTTTGAGAACAATTTCTATCTATACCCTTCTCACTGCTTTCTGAGACTTGCTAAGTTGTACCTTCATTTCATTGTATTATTTATTTTAGAGCTAGACATTTTCTGATGGATTACCTACTCTGATTTTCTCATTTTAGAGCCTGATGAGGTTATCTGATACTAGCTAACCCTCCATTATTTTAATGAACAGTTCTAGTATTGGGCTCAGTACGGTGAAATATTTTGAAAATACATTATAATAACCATTTTTAATGGGTGTTTACTAAATGTTAGATGCTGTACTAACAGTTTACATATATTCGCTTTAATCCTCACAAAGTAACTTGGCTAGGCATTATTAACCTTATTTTATAGAAGAGGAAACTGAGGTTCAGAGATGTTCAGCAAATTGACATCATAGTATCTGTCTTTGTGGATACAAACTTGTAACTCTTTGGCTACACAACCTATACATATCCCCCCCACAACATGGTCTGGCCCTTTCTTATTCCAGAGTGTTTTGGAGAGGAGGGTTTGGGCTGAAAGACATTTTGCACAACTGAAATCATTTAGATTGTAACACAGGTGAATGTTTTATATGGGAAATGTCATTGCAGTGCAAGTTCACAATTGTGTGTCATGGGTTTACATCAATTGCAGAGGTGCATGTCAGTGATCTTCAAACCTTACGCTAATAAAGGGTAAAATATCTTCCCTCCCTAAATAGAATTCCTTTGATAATCCTTTTAGAGCATAAGGAAAGGGGTAGGCAGAAAATATGATGGGATGGAATAGGAAGAAGACAGTATTATCTCATCCGAATTTGGAAAAGAGAATTAAATGGCACTTTTGATTGAAGCCCAGAGCATCTCTAAGAGATGGGTGGTTTTAAATCTCAAGTTGATTGTTTTCTCTGCTCTGGTTTTGATATTCCTGGCTTCATGGCCTTATGCCATGACTGGTGGAGAGTCAAGGTACGACTTCTAGTGAAATTTAACATTTGCTTGAGCCATGGTGAGTCAAAGTGGATTGTACTAATGGGAAGATAATAGAGACATGCTCAGAAAGTCTGCAAAACCAGTCTGCTACTTTAGTTAGTATTCTAAAAGGTCTGCTTGGATAATTTAATTATTCTAATTATATAGGTTTGATTAATTATTTAATTATATAGGTTTTTCACTGAAAAGTCATTTCCCCTTATCTTACTTTTCCTATTTATTCCAAATGGCCATTTTTAAATATCCCCAAAGCTTCTTATGGTGTGGTGGGAAAGTTGACGGCATTTAAAAAATACATAGGACTAAAGAAAAAATGTAATGAATAAGTAAGAAAGAACGCTCCTGCTTTAAAAAAAAAAGAAATCCATTTGTCTTATCTAGTTAATATCCTGTGAAGGGGAAAGGTTCTATCACAAAAGATGGACGTCTCAAATAAGCAATATTGTTGAGTAATCTTTAAATATTTATCCTGAGTTTTTACAGTGGTTACTGAATCTCATCAGAAAGTAAGAGGAGAATGTAGACTTCCAAGTATTTGATTTTGGAAAATATTACAGAATGTTTGGACATGAAGTTTTCCAACTCACTTCTTCACTGGTTTTCTGCCTATGGGAATAGTGTTTTGAATGAATGGAAGGAAAAGGCCTAATTCCTGGAGAATTTTTTTAGAGAACAAAATCAGATTCTTTTCTAAATATATAACTTATGTCTTGAACAGATGGAATAAGCCTTTAGGTACTTTGCATTGAACAAAAAGAGCATTAATATGGCAAAGGCATTTTAATTATATATTTAATAAATTACTTATAGAGTCAGCAAAAATCAAACATTTATAAGCCATAGTTTAAACTAAGATTAGTGAAGTTGTGTAAGTATGTTCACCATAAATGTTGAGCTTGCCTTTGTCCAAGAAGGCAGAGACTTGTATCTTTTTGAAAACTCACTTTTGTATTAACAATGCCTAACACATAGTAAATGCTTATTCAATGTTATCAGATGATAACAAGTGAAAGAACAAATATTAGACATCAGACTTGCTCTGCCTAGGCTATCCTCCATATCAGTGGTGACTTTTATTCATGGTTACTGTGTGTCTTGGTTATCTATGACTGCATAACAAAGTATTTTATAACTTAGTGGCTTAACACAACAAACATTTATTATGTCACAGTTTTTGTGGGTCAGGAATCTGAGTGTAACTTAACTGGGTCCTCAGACTCAAGATCTTATACAAGGCTTCATGGTATTGGCTAGGACTACATTTACTTAAAGGCTGGACTGGGGAAGTATTTGCTTCCAGGCTCACTCAAGTGGTTGTTGGCGGGATTCAGTTCTTTGCTGGCTATTGTCTGGCAACCATCTACTCAGTTCCTTGTAATGTGGGTCTCACTGTAAGACAGCTCACAACATGGCAGTTGGCTTCAGCAGAGTGAGCAAGTGAGACAGCAAGAGAGGGCAGGCAAGATGGAAGTCAGTCTTTCATAACCTAATCTCAGAAGTGACATCTGATAAGTTTTGTAGTATTCTAGTCCTTAGAAATGAGCCACTAAATCCAGTCTACAATCAAGCATAAGGGATTGCACCAGGGACCAAGGAGCTTTTGGAACCATATTAGATGCTGCCGACTACAGTTAGAAGGGATCAACAGATTGAGCTCTGGGAACATCTCCACTGGCAGAGGTCATCACCCTCTCCTTCAGGGTGTTGCTACACCTTACATGCCTTGACATTAGCTTGCATCACACTTTATTACAAGTGAGTGTGTGTGAATTCTCCCTTACTAGATTTTGAGCTCCTTGATGACAGGACTTTGTCCTGTTTATTTTTGTCTGCAGTACATATGCTCTTTGGCACTTAAATATTTGATAAGTAGTTGAAAGATGCATTTAGAGATGGGTTGGATGGTGTTTGTTCTTTTAATTTGTGTCCCTCTGAAAGCAGAGCAGGAGATTTGAGGACAAATAGTGTGGGAAGTGATCTCAGGAAGCAGGAGAGAAAGAGAAGAGATGTGGAAGAAAGGAAAACCAGTATCAGGTTGCATTATGCAGGGATGAGCAGGGGGAATCTGATTGCACCAGGCGCTCCTGAGACACTCACTGAAGTTCTCCTACAGGAAGTGGAGTCTTTATTTACAACCAGCTCTTGTTACCCATAGGTTGACACTTGTCTCAGGAGAATGAACTCCATAGTCTTGGAGAAGGCCTGGTGCAGAAGTAGAAAATGCATGATGTTTCTGTTTGAAGTTAGGACGCTGTTAGTATCAGCTAAGGGTGAGTTTGCTGAGGGATGAGATTCATGCCCCATGTGGTATCTCCTCTACTTACAGAGCGGCTGAAGCCTGTTCCCAGGCAGGACCTTAGACCATGATGATCAGAATAGGGAAGTGAGGGAGAGCAAGGGAGAGCAAAGACACGTTGGGTCCTCGCCCAGAACTTTTTTTTTTTAAGATTTTATTTATTTATTCATTTATCACCCCCCTTGCTGCTTGTGCTCGCTGGGTCAGCTAACCACGCCGTGCGGGCGGGCTTGCCTTCACCAGGAGGCCCCGGGAACCGAACCCGGGGCCTCCCATATGGTAAACGGGAGCCCTACTGATTGAGCCACAGCCGCTTCCCATCGCCCAGAACTTAAATAGATAAATCCTTTTGTACCGTAGTTACCGAAAGTTTTATATTATTTTATTTTAGTTTACTATTTCCACTTGAATAAAAGTCAAAGTGAGGTACCAATCTTAGTTTTGAAGAGTGATTCATTGCCCTCACATGTGCCATCAATGTCACAGTTATCTGGATGAAAAGATCAGAAATTCCTGTGTGTTGTCTTTATCAGGAAGACACATACTGACTGATTGCTTTCCTGATTGTGTATCTGATTTTGAGTCAAATACTGTGCATTTGCCCAACAACAGCCTTTATGCACATATTATTGTAGGAAGACCTTTTGATTGTACTCTTTATGAAATCAGGGTGTCCTTGTTTAAAATATTGACCTAGACAAGCATTATGGTTACATGACCAGCTGTTAATTGTGGTCTTTTAAAAAATTTAAAAGTCTATAAAATACAGAAAAGTACAGTGAATGATATAACAAAGACTTCATATCAGTCACCTAAAATTATGAAATGTTAACATTTTGTCATATTTCTTCAGATAGTATTTTTAATGAAAGCAATTAAACATTACAAGAGGAATAAAAACATAAATGAAATAGGACTGGACTGAAAACCCCTTCTAGCCCCTTGTTTACCTTTTCCACTCACTATACCATACCTGGAAGCAACTACCATCATAAATTTGGTGTATATATTTTCAGTTTGTGTATTTATGCTGTCATATATATTTTGTAACTTCCCCACTAAGAATTGTTTTTATATGTATCTATGTTGGTTCACATGGATCTAGCTCATTCATTTTAAATACTGGTAGTATTTCATCTTATGAAAATTCCACATTATTTTTTTTCTTTTCCTTAATATGAAATATTTTTGTTGTTTCTAGTTTTTCACTATCATAAGCAGTGCTTCAGGGTTTTTTTGGTGGAATTAGATAAATGATTTCAAAAATTCAGTTAGAAGCAGAAATGGCCAAAAATATCCAAGTCAATTCTGAATAAAAGAAGAACAAGAATAGGGGACTTGCCCTATAAAAGTCAAGATATGTATACTTTAGATGGATTGTATGGTATGCAAATATATCTCAATAAAATTCCTTTTAAAAAACACATTAAAAAAAAAGAATGCACTGTGTAGCATACTGTACCCCGAGGACTTTATCATGCATTGTATATTGTAGAATTTTTGTATGTGGATAATTATAGGCATTAGTTTGAATTTGAAAGCAATTTGCTAAAAGGAAGGCTACCATCAGAGATAGTTGTAAAATCATACCCTGACTTAATATTTATACTTTTCTTTATGATCATAACTCTGATTGTATATATAATTCTTTTCTACAATAGCAATTAAGTTATGTAGTATTCATTCAAGAATAAACAGATTGGAGCAACTAGAAAACCCAAAAACAGACCCTTACACAGATGGGAATAAACTATAAAACAGAAATGGCCTTATAAATGTGAAGAAAAGACATGCTAATTCAGTAAGTGGTATAGAGAAAATTCACTTTCTACCTGGAAAGATAAATTTGATCTGTAAGTCACAACATGCTAAAAATATTATAAGTGAGTGGAAAACTTAAATGTCAAAAACACAACTTTAAAACTTCTGGAAATATTTTTATGATTTATGAATAGGCAAAGATTTTAAACAGGTATATAAAAGCAAAACTCATGAAAAAGGATTGATATATTTGACCACATAAAAAATTTAAGCCTTCTGTATGACAAATGACACTATAAATTTTTTTAATTGAAGAATTGAAATGATATATCTAGATATCTAGATTTTGTAAATTAATTGGAAAAAAAAACAACACAACAAGAATAATAGGCAAAAGATATGACACAACACATGACAGAAGATAAAAACCAAATGACTACTATTCATAAGAAGAAGTCTACTTAGAATGGTGATTGGAATTGCAATGGCTATTCAAATTAATTTGGGTAGTATATGAGTCTTCCCATCTATGAATATGGTATAACTTTCCATTAATTTTGGCTTTCTTTTGTGCCTATGTAAAACATCTTACAATTTTTACCATATAGTTTTTGTTCGTTCTTTGATATAGGTATTTCTTATGTTTTACGATGCCCTTGTGCATTGTGTCTTTTTTTCTTTTTTTTTTTTTTAAAGATTTATTTATTTTGTGTCCATTTGCTGGGCAATTCTCTGTATCTATTTCCTGCCATCTCTTCTCCTCCTCCTCCTCCAGTCTTCAGCAGGATTCGATCCTGGAGACCTCCAATGTAGGAGAGAGGTGTTCTGCCACCTGCGCCACCTCGTTTCCTGGTTTTCAGAGGTTTCGGAGCATCTCGTCTTGTCTCTCCCCTGAGTCTCTCTCCTGTTACGTCATCATCTTGCTGCATGGCTCCCGGGGCCTGGCAGCTCACTGGCACATGGAGCCTGGCAGCGCATGCACCTTCTATATATATATTTTTTATTTTACTCGGAGGTCCCAGGGATCGAACCCAGGACCCTCCATATGGCAGACGGACACCCAACCATTTGAGCCACATCTACCACCTTTTCTTTTGTTTTCTAATTGGTTATTGCTAGTGTATACAAATGCTATTTCTTTCTGTATGTTCTTGTATCTAAAATCTCTGTTTAGCCTTTTTAAATAAATGTCTGTAGAGTCTTATGAATTTTTGGTACACATTTCTATCAGCTACAAATATTTGCATCTTACTACTTTTTTTTTTCTCACTGTAGGGATGAGGATTTCTAGTATACTGTTAAATCATAGCAATCATCTTGTTGCTATGTGACATGGGAATTGAGTATTGCCTCTTCTCCATACTCTCTAATCTTTCCTTCTGTAATCCCTGTTAGACATATTTTAAAACATCTAATTCTGCCATCTCTATTGGTAATCACCATTCTGCTTTTTGGTATTTTGGTATTCCTTGGTACTATACAATATTTAAATACCAAATCACGGGAATTTTTGTTAGTGTAGTGCCTTTACTTAAGACATAGTTCATTGGCTTCATTGACCCTTAATTTTCTCTGCCATTCCAACCACCTTACCCTTCCCTGTCTCCCCGATTTCCCAAATCTGATACCCTTCCCGCAAATCCTCCTATTCCTTTCCCTTTCTTTTCCCTTCATTTCCCCCATTTACACCCTCTCCAGTGGATAAACATGGACCTGGCAGATGGTGTCCTCTAAACCTGGAAAATCTCTCTTTTGGGGATAGAGAGATGTTGGTACCTAGGCCAGGGTTAACCCTCTTTTGTTGTAGGTTTAAAAAAAAATTCTGCAACTTGAAGTAAAGGCCAGAGTGAAGGAACTCCTGGAGTGGTGATCCTAGATCCTTATTCAGGCAGTTTAACATATTTCTTGAAAAACACAGCCTAGCAAAATTGATATAGAAAAAAATAGAAAAACTGAATAGCACTATGTGGCAGTTTGATATTATTTATGAATCCTCAAAAAAAGAGATGATGTTTGTAAACTATTCCTCTGGGTGTGATGTCCTTTGAATGCATTAGATTCACCTGACATGTCTTGATTAAATTACCTGTTAAGATTAGGGCTTTGATTCAACCACATCAGTAGGGTGTGACTTAAGATTGAATCCCTGCCCCCTTTGTGGGCTGATATAAATGGGCACTCTCAAGAAGACACATGGAAGAGGAGAGAACTTGGACATTTTGGTCCTGCCATGTGACAGAAAGGAGAAGGCTCAAAGAGCTAAAGCTCCAGGAAGAGAGATGAGCCAGTCACCTGATAGTTTGCAGCTGAGCAGCTGATAAAGCCTAGAAAGAAACAGGCCCTATGCCAGACTGCTATAGGAAGCCCTATGCCAGCCTACAGCTGAGATCAGAAGAAGCTGGGACCATGGAACCTTAAGAGGAAGAAAGAAGGAGATACCAGATGGAGCTTGCCCACCATCTTGCTTCAAAACGTGGCAACTGACTTTGGTGAGAAAGCAGGCTTGAGCTGGATTCTTTAGGGCCTTGTAACTGTTAGCTTTACCCCAAATAAATACCCTTTATAAAAGCTAACAGATTTCTGGTACTTTGCAGAGGCACCCCTTTGACTGACTAATACACTCCATATCTATTAATTAGATTGAATTCATAATTAAAATCTTATTCACAAAAAAACTTGCAGCCCTAGGTGATTTCATTGGTGAATTATATTAAACGTTTAAGGAAGAAATAACACCAGCATTACACAAAATCTTGTAGAAAATGGAGGAAGGAATAATTATCAAATTATGTATGAGACCAGAATAAATCTGATTATAAAATTTGACTAAGACATTACAAGGAAAGACAAAATATAGACCATTAATCTCCCAAGAACATAGATGCAAAAACCCTTAACCACAACATGTTATCTCATTGAATCCAGCAATATAGAAAAGAAAAAAAAAAAACAACCCCACAGTATGACCAAGTAGTGTTTATTCTAAGAATGCAAAAATGGTTTGACATTCAAAAAGCAGTGAATTGGGGGTGGATGTGGCTCAAATGGTTGGGCGTCCGACTGCCATATGGAGGGACCTGGGTTCCATCTCCAGGACCTCCCGGTAAAAAAAAAAAAAAAAAAAAAAAGCAGTGAATGTAATTACCATACTCACAAAATAAAGGAGAAAAACAATGTGGTCATCTTAAAAGATGTGGGAAAAGTATTTGACAAAATTTAACAACTATTAATGATAAAAATCACTCATCAAACTGGGAATAAAAAGGAAATTCCTCAGCCTGATAAATGGCATCTACAAAGGAACCTACTGAAAACATTATACTCTCCACAGTGAAAAGCAAGGATGTCCCCTCCTTCTATTTCTATCTAAACATTGTGCTGGAGTTCCTAGCTATTACATTAACAAATTCCTGATATTCTCAACAACATGGATGAATCACGAAGATATGTTGAGCAAAGGAAACTGGACATAAAGATTTTATGCGGTTTGTTCTAGAATAGGCAAAAAATAATCTAAGGTAGAAACAATCAGAACAGTAGTTGCCTTATGGGGGGAGGTGATTGATTGGGAAGGGATCATGAGACAATTTTCTGGTGTTAAGGAAATGTATATTATGATAGAGTGATGGATATATTTTATTCCTATTATTGCATTAATAATAAAGTAATTGAGTTAGAGTGGGTAGTGTAGCAGTATAGATGAAATAAGAATAGTTGATAATTTTTGAAGCTGGGTAATAGGTTTATGGAAATTCATTATATTGTTCTCTTTGAACATATTAGGAATTTTCCACACTAAAATGCTAAAAAAAAAAGAAAAAAACTGGAAGTTTTTGAAATGTTTCTATTTTTAATATTTGAAATGTGTTAGATATTTTATTGATTTACTTTAATATATCCTGTATTATGAACATTTTTAAAATACCTGTGTTATAATTTTACTCCGCTATGGAAGATGTTACTCTATGTTTTTCTACTTATTTTTCATATTTTCTTTCTCTTTATATTTCAATCTGGTTGTTTGTTTTCCTTATTTTCATCTTCTTGCCCCATTAAGATATAAGGACTTGGGCTGTCTGCTATTATACCAGTATCTCATTACTATATCCTGAGAGCCTTGTAAGCTTCAACTATCTCTTACTGCCCTGATTTGAAATTCTGTCCACCTGGGAATTTTGTTATATTTTATCTAGTATTTCTATTTTTGTGCCTTTTTTTTTTTATTATTTTTTTTTTATTTTTTTTTTAAGGAAAGGGAGAGTATAGAATGAGGATAGATTGAGCTCAATCTTCCATTTTGATTAGAATTCTTAAACCTACTTTTTTCCTGCATCATCTCTGAGATGTCTTTAAGTGATAAGTCAAGATGCTCCATAGATTTTCCTTTCCATATTTCTGCCTACAGCCCCAAGTGTATCCTCTTAACTCTGTATGTAATAATATCAGAGGACAGTCATGTAGTGTGTACATTTAGAACTTGGGTTAGGGGCTTTTTGATCTGTTTGTAGCTAGGCACTCCTTTTTTCACTGCTTTGCAAAATTTAAATGGCCTCTCAGAGACAATAAATCAGCTCCCTCTAGTTCTGAAGCTAAGACAGAAACTAATGAACCCTGTTTATCTTCTTGAAGACTATCACAGTGTCATCTCTGAGATACTTGGGCAATGTACGTTAACTCTAAACCTTGTTTGTAACTTGAGAACAATAGAGTTTTCAAAGGTGTATTGGGAAGACTGGATGAGATGATGCATTTCAAGAAGTCTGGCTACTTCTGAAATCTTACATGAAAGTTAAATGCTTATGGCTGCTATTACTTTTTCAATTATACCAATTGGGTACAGTGGTAAGAATCGGGGAGCTCTGGAATACATCCAGCATCTTTGAGGTCTCTGGGAATCTTCTGAGTTCTTGGGGTCCTTTTGGGCCCCAAATCATCCTTAGAGACAGGTTTTTCTCTTGTGTCAGCTCTGGGGCTGTGTTGGCCCTTAGTTATAAAGAACTTAACTCTGTACATCGGCTTCTGATTCTGGGACTAGTGACAGAATAGTTTGGGTGATCTAAACCCTTAACTTGAATACCTGAAATATGGTCAGATAACGAGCATGCTCAGAAAAAGGTAGAATTTTCATAGCCTATTATTTACATGTTTCTTCCAGTTCATCACTTCTTCCCTTGTCTTGGCTATTTATGCATATTTTAGCTTCCATAGTAGTTTGTTAATTCCTTGGAGACATAAACCACTCAAGTTTACAGCACTGTACTAAGTATTGGAGTTAGGGAGTTGAATAAACATGGATCTTGCTCTCAGTGACTCATAGTAAAAAAGAATAATCAGATGCAAGCAATTAACTGTAGTAAAATATACTCCATGCTTCATTATTAGTTTGCATCTAGTGCTGGGAGAACACAGCGGATGGAATTATTTCTCCTGTGAGCAGGGAATTGGGAAACCACAAAAAGTTGATATTTGAGTTGGATCTTGAAAAATGAGTAGGGGTGCATCGGCTAGCAAGAGAGAAGGACACTTTAAGCATAAGGCAAGTTAGAGAGCCATAAAGGAATTTTTTGGGAGAATGGTGTATAGTCTAATATGACTGTAGGGTAAGGTAGGTTTGTATAAAGCAGAAAGGAGGGAAAATAACAATAGATACCAAAATGAATTTGGGATTAATTTTGAATGACTTTAAATATCATATTAGGTTAGTCCAGGATTTTCTCTGAAGGTAGCAGATAGCTCTGTATTTTAGACAGTTGGCTCTGGCAGCCTTGTGCAGGATGGGTTAGCAGGCAGGAGAGATCAGGCAGGAAATCCTGTTAGTGAGTTACTGCAGAATTCCTGGTGAGAGATAAGGAGGCCTAAACTTGGGCCTTAGTACGGAAATTGGGAGCAGATTAAGTCTAGAGGGGTTCTGAAGGAAGAATGGGTAAGGTTTGATGGGTGGGTACAGGGAACCATGATCCTAATTTGTGAATGGTAACAGCATGGCTGCCCGAGGAGGCCCAGAGGAGAAGCAGGTGGTGGGAAGCTGTAGTTTTGACAGATTGAGGAGAGAGGGTGGATATCCAGTAAGCTATTGAAAATATGGAATTGGAGTTCAGAAGAGATAAAAATCTGGGAGTCATAGGGGAATTTGGATTCAAATTAGTTAAGGCCTTGTGTATATCCTGAGAAAAAGGGGCTATTTACCATTATTTTCTGTTTATTCTCTCCCTCCTTCCCTCCCTTTCTCTCTCCCTTCCTCCTTCTCTTTTTCTCTCTCTTCCTCCCCCCTCCCGTTTCCTTCTCCTCCCTCTCTCTCCTTCCTTCTCCCTCCCCCCTCCCTCCCCCCCTCCCCCCCTCTCCCTCTCTCCCTCTCTCCCTCTCTCCCTCTCTCCCTCTCTCCCTTTCTCCCTTTCTCCCTTTCTCCCCTCTCTCCCTCCCTCCCTCGCTTCCTTGCTTTCTCTCTTCTTCTCTCTTCCTCCTTTCCTTTCCTTTCCTTTCCTTTCCTTTCCTTTCCTTTCCTTTCCCTCTTCCTTTCCCTCTTCCTTTCCCTCTTCCTTTCCCTCTTCCTTTCCCTCTTCCTTTCCCTCTTCCTTTCCCTCTTCCTTTCCCTCTTCCTTTCCCTCTTCCTTTCCCTCTTCCTGTCCCTCTTCCTTTCCCTCTTCCTTTCCCTCTTCCTTTCCCTCTTCCTTTCCCTCTTCCTTTCCCTCTTCCTTTCCCTCTTCCTTTCCCTCTTCCTTTCCCTCTTCCTTTCCCTCTTCCTTTCCCTCTTCCTTTCCCTCTTCCTTTCCCTCTTTTCTCTTTCACTCTCTCTTTCCCTCCCTCCATCCCTCTCTCCCTCCCTCATTCCTCCCTCCCTCCCTTCCTTCCTTTTTCTCGCTTTCTCTTTTCTTTCTCTTTCTCTTTCTCTCTTTCATTCTCTTTTCTTTCTCTCTCTTTCTTTCTCTCTATCATTCATTCATTCATTCATTCATTCATTCGTTCATCTGGTTCTAGGATCCTTTCACCCTGGGACCAACAAATGACAAGACCTGAGTTGGAAAATTTTCTTTTGGCTAACTCTTCAACTCAACCTACTTAAACTATGCAACAGTTTTTCAAGGGACATCTTAATTTTACTACAGTTTTTTAAACTGGAATTCATTGGTAATTGGAAAGCAACAATAATTGAAGAATGAAAGAAAATGTGGTCCCTTGTTTTGAGTAAGCTTTGTGAAGGCTGTCACTGAATACAGTGTCATATGCAATGAGTGATTAAAATACAAAGAGAAGAATTGTCTCGTAAGGACAGCATGGTCCATGAGCATCTCACCTGCCTTGGGGTGTGAGCAGCATTGGAGGTGACCTGAAGTGTGCCCTGCTGCATCAGGACTCCTGGAAGTTGGGACATGGCTGTGACTAAAGATCCCATTATTTATGGCTTTCTTAGAATTGAACTCAGGTTAATAGAGCAATAAGATGTTGGCTTTAGTAGGTATTTGTATTCCCTTCATAGAACATCTTAGCATATATTAGGTCACTGAAGTTAAAAGATCAAATGGATAAATCAGTGACACCTTAAATAAGAGGTATGGTATATTTTAGTATTGACCAACTATGACCAATGGAAGGCTGTCTGAAGTAGTGGTTAGGAGCAGAGACTCTGGCCAGTTTGCCTGGATTTGAATTCTACCTCCACTTTTTACCAGTTCTGTGACCTTAGGCAAATTTTTAACCTCTCTATATCCCTATCTTCTCATGTGTAAAATGGGGTTAACAACAGTGTCCACCTGTAGCACTGTTATGAGGATGACATTAGTTACCACAGCCAGTGCTCGGCAGAGCCTTGCACATAGTAGGTGCTCTATGAATTGCACTTAGCTGTTTAAAACATCTTGCATCCTCCTTTAAGGACCCTGCAGTTTCATTGACATGAGAAGGTGCACTACCCTAGCTTTTATTGTGGTCCAAGAAGAGAGAAGTATTGTTGGTAAGTCTTGGAATATCTCTTATTCTTTTAGGAGTCATTATTTCAGCATTAAAGATTAAGGAGTTAAAGACAAAAGTCTTACAATGTTTCCTTAAATATCCTTTTCAGCTGCATAAGATTAGCACATTTTTCTTGGCAAAGAACACCTTTTCCTTTTTTTGCTGGAGTAGTTTTTCATCAGCGGCCTTTCTTGTTTTCCTTACCAAACACTTCCTCTACTTCTGTCTTTCTGTCATCTGCCCTCATTCTGTCCACCTTCCACCCCATGCTTCAGTACTGCATTTCCCTCCCACCACTTCCCTTCCTCTAACTTTACCAAAAAAAAAAAAAACACGCAAAAAACCCCACAGTCAACAACGCTGTTCATTGATTGTTTAGCATGTTTCCTTCCTATTTTGCATTCCACTCAGCGTCTGGGACAATCAGAGTGGAAGTGCACTGACAGCATGGGAAAGTCACAGTGGATGGACGGCTTTTTTATAACACAATCAGGATACATGACACCGGCTAACAAAAGACAGTGCCTGAGTCTGGTGCTCTGAAGCAAGGCTAGGAAGCCATCTGTTTCTAGTCTCCGGTCACTGCACAGTTATTCTCAAAGAGGCTAACCTAGGATGTGCCTTTAAATTGGATAACTGGAAAAACCAACTGTATCCTGCTGCTTCATGGGATTTCTTAATAAGACGGGGGTCTTTGGTGATCCCCTCAAAGCCCAGAACTCACGAGGAACCTGAAGCCACTTACTAGGTGCTGCAACTGTTCATTCAAAAATATGGAAATGTCCTAAATCTTGCAAAATCAATTATGTGGTGTTCATAACTGGAAGTGAATTTTGGTTCAGTGCTAGAGGCAACCATCTATACTGCTTGTAGCCAACACTTACTGTTCACTTGTGTTTAACATATGCTGAATATGGCATATGCATTACCTTATTTTTACCTCACAATGCTATGGAGGTAGCTGCTATTATTATTACCATTTCACACATGGGAAACCTGAGCTCTGCTAGGCATATTAGGTAGTAGGGCAAGAATGCAAACATCCCCTGGTCTTTCTGACACTTTCCACTTCCATAGCGTGCCTTCCGCACATGCAGTGTGTACCCCCCAGAGCAAAGCCTCACAGTGGAACTACTGCGGAGAAGCCAAAATACATTTTTTAAAATATTCTCCAGGTAAAAGTAAGTTTTGGTTAAGGAGTAGAGAATACCTTTATAGTGATGTGACCTGAAAGTGAGGATGGTTTTCTCTGTATCTGTTTAAAGTACGCAAAAGTCATGTCTTCTAAGCATCCAGGCTTTATGAATAAGAGGAAGTGACGACAAGATGATCTTTCATCTCTGCATCCCACTCAGAGATTTATAGTGATTACGTCTGTGGTAGAAGACATGATCATCATTGTATTATGGGCTAGTGGCATTACATCAGATGTGTAATGTTGTCATTGTGATTATGTAATCACGACTGGGGCATGTGTGTAGGTCCTTCATCTGTTTGGCATATGCATCTGTGTGATAAGCAATGCAAGATGGCAAGCATTCTACCCCAGTCTGCAATGCTAGGCTGCTTCCCCCTTTCCCCGACCCTGGCCATTTCCCCCCAAGCCTGTCAGAGCAGATGAGACAAATCAAAACTGCTCTGAGGAGCCTAGTGCATCTACTGCTTAATTTAAACCCCAATCAGTTCTAATTATCAGAGCCATATTACTTGCTGGCAATAATTTGCTTTGGGTACAACTCAGAGCTATGTTGAAAATTTTATTTTGCCTTCAGAAAATTGCTTTACCTTTAAATTTTTCCCCAGATTTCCCTGTGGAAAATTGGTTCTCTTATAATTTAGGTATCTTTAAATTTTTCTCGTTAAAAAATATGTACCATGTGATATCATTAGATTTTTTTTCCTCTAAATTGAAGTGACTTAAATGAGTTGACATATGTGCTGCAGTATAATTGTTCTGTGTTTTTGGTGCTCAAGTCAGTAATTACATCCATAAACTGATTGTCTATGGTAAAATATGTTGACTGGTCTTTGACATAGAATCCATTAATTTGAATCAATATATAATGTTCTGAAAGGCTCTAACAAAGCATCGACTAATGGGTGTAATATAGTCTAAGAGGCAAACATTTCTCTTCTATCATCAGCAAACCTAAAACATTTTCTAAGTAGCAATTCAATACAGTGATTCCCCAAACACATATTAGGAATGTTGGGAAGCCAACTAGAAATCTGAACTATGACATGTAACCAGTAATTGAATTTGTTTATTTATAAAACAGGGTATCCCACATATTTTTGATTGTTACAGTATTAAGATAACTTTCAGAGAGGGTCTTGCATTTTCAAATCTTAGCGGGTGCTGAGGTCCAGCAAGCCTGGTCACAGATGCGGGTGCTGAG
>JAKSZT010053784.1:1637912-2005546 GCA_026826555.1 Tolypeutes matacus | reverse complement strand
GCGGGTGCTGAGGTCCAGCAAGCCTGGTCACAGATGCGGGTGCTGAGGTCCAGCAAGCCTGGTCACAGATGCGGGTGCTGAGGCCCGGCAAGCCTGGTCGCAGGTGCGGGTGCTGAGGTCCGGCAAGCCTGGTCGCAGGTGCAGGTGCTGAGGTCCGGCAAGCCTGGTTGCAGGTGCGGATGCTGCGGTCCAGCAAACCTAGTTACGATGCGGGTGCTGAGGTTCAGCAAGCCTGGTTACAGATACAGGTGCTGAGGTCCAGCAAGCTAGTTACGATGCGGGTGCTGAGGTCCAGCAAGCCTGGTCACAGATGCGGGTGCTGAGGTCCAGCAAGCCTAGTTACGATGCGGGTGCTGAGGTCCAGCAAGCCTGGTCGCAGATGCGGGTGCTGAGGTCCGGCAAGCCCGGTTGCAGGTGCGGGTGCTCAGGTCAAGGAAGATTGACTTGGACTGTACTAGGGAGGGGACTGGCCCCCAGGTTTCGTTTTCCCACCATACCCCAGAGAATGCCAGGGCTCTTTTCTGCAGGGAGTGTTTGTGGATTCTGGGCAGACTGGCTTTTTAACTTTCCTATGCTGAATAACTTTGAAAGTCAATTTGAAGTGTAGCAGGGTTGGGAAGTAAATTTGAATTCAAAGTAAGAATTTCATCAGGAATCCAATCCCAGGATTTTCTTTTGACTTGGGACTGCAGACCTACAAAAATTACATTAATGTGAAACCTTGACGAAAGAGAAATCCCTGTGATTAGATATGTGGTGCTTCACAGATAATCTCTAGTTCACCCCTTCAGCAATTCTGGAAAGTAAGAGCCCTAGAAGAAAAGTACCGTGTGGCTTCTTTGCTCAAATTGTCTGCCTCTTCTCCCATCAAATACAAAGGCACATATACAGTGTTTTTAAAATGGGTGAAAGCAAACAGCAAGAGCAATTTTTAAGGGGAAACAATCCTTGTTTTAGAAACTGGGTGTGAAGGGAGAAGGGAGAGCCATCCCTTCCATGGCTGCCAACTTTTGCTCTGGGATGATTTGGGTACCTTGTACATTCTCTTTGACTGCCAGATCGCTTTGCACCTTTCCCCTTCTCTCTCCTTCAGTCCCCCTTTCTTGCCTTCCTCCCTCTTCCTCTTTTTCTTTCTCCTTTTCCCTCTCTTCCTTTCTCCTCACCCCCTGTCCCTTCTTCCTCCCCTACCCCTTGCTCCCCTCTCTTCTCTCCCACTCTTCCCTTCTCTTCCTGTCCTCCTCTTTCCCTTCTCTGCTGACCTGCCTCAAAGAGCTTCTTGATCTCTGGTGGCTGGTTGAGTGGGCCATTGGGGGTGGGGTACTCACAGAAGACTGACAGGAAGGAGGGGGAACTGAGACTGATTGGAGTTACTATCCCCTGGTGCCCTCCCTGTGGCATTAGTACAGGCTTATTGCATGGTTTCAGGTAAGTCAGGGCACCTGTCAGTTGCCTCTCCAGACCCAGCTTTCTGTTTCAGGTTCTGGAAGCAGCCTCCTCCCTTTGCCTCTTCAGATCTAAGAGTAGTTAAGGAGACCCACTCCTTTGTAAGTAATCTATTCATCAAGTTCTTGTGTGCCATTTGGTTCTGCAGGGATCCTGACTCAAACATTGGGTTGTGGTTGAGCTGATGATGTGTAACAAGCATCATGGATATAAATTTGCTTCATTTATAAGTTTGGTAAATATTTATTGAACCCAATATTTATTAAGCTCATTTCTGGAGCTTACTGAAAGACAGACAAACAAATACTTATACAATAGAATGTCAGGTAGTAATAAATGTTACAAAGTAAAGAAGGACAAGTGGAAAGAGAATGATGGGGAGGTTCTCTTTTAGAAGAGGTGATATTCAACCATTTATGAATGAAGTGGCAAGGCAGACTCTGCAAAAATACTTAAAGGGAGTGCTTTCCATCTAAGGAAATCATAGTGGGTCTCAGGTGGGAATGGAAGAGTTTTAGGAACAGCACAAAGGCCAGTATGGCTGGAGTGAAGTGAGTAAGGGAGAAGCAGTAGGAATTCAGACAAGTAGCCAGTGTTGGGCCACTTAAGGTGTGGTAGACCATGGAAGGACTTGGGGTGAATGGGAAGGAAAAGATGCTGGAGAATTTGCAGAAAGTAACATGATTTGATTTATGTTTTATTAGGATGGTTTTGTCTGATGCTGGGAAAATAGACTGTGGGGAGCAAAAGTAAAAGAAGACAGAGATGAGTTTTTTTTGTGTTTTGTTTTTTTTGTTTTTTTTTTGCTGGAGTCCAGAGGAGAGGATTTGAAGGTCCTGGATGAGTTACTTGTAACAGTAGAGCTGGTAAAAAGTGGTTGGATTTGTAATACATCATGAAGTTAGAACCAGTAGGACATGCTGATGGATTAGATGGGGACAGCAGAGTGGGATCAGTCCATGGTGGAAGGAGATGAAGGTGAAGAATGAGACGGCAGTGTTGACTCTTAGGTTGTTGGCCAGAACAACTGGGTGAACTGGGTGGTGCTTTGTCATAGAGATGGGGTGCACTAGGGAAGGACAGATTTGGGGAGTGAGGCAAAGACCAAGTATTGGGTCATCGGCATATGAAATGTGCAGAACCTGTTTGACATTTCAGAGGAGGCAGTTGGAGTTGTTGGGGAGACGTAGGTGGAGTCATAAATGCCAGCTTCTGGTGACTGTCACACTCCTCTGGGAGGCCACTCACTACCAATGATTGCCACGCTTTAGAATGGGCTTTCCCAAGGTGGTGTGAACGCCACTGGTTGCATACAGAATATTGGGTAGTACACAAATTTTTACATTTTTAGTGTTTAATAAATTTATTTAATGTGTATTAGAAGAAATTATAACTGTGCCATGGTTTCAAGATATTACTTACGTCATTGTTAAAATTGAGGTATTTTCAGTTAAAAAATAAAAGGTGGTGTAGTCTATTTAAATAAACTATTAAAAGTAATAGTAGGGAAGTGGATGTGGCTCAAGCGATTGGGTTCCCGTCTACCATATAGGAGGAGGTTCAGGGTTCGATTCCCGGGGCCTCCTGGTGAAGGCAAGCTGGCCCGTGCAGGGAACTGGTCCAAGTGGAGTGCCGGCCTGTGCAGAGACCTAGCGCAGCAAGATGATGCAACAAAAAGAGACACAGAGAAGAGACAATAAGAGACACAGCAGACCAGGGAGCTGAGGTGGAGCAAGAGATTTGAGCGCCTCTCTCCCGCTCCAGAAAGTCCCAGGATTGGTTCCCAGTGCTGCCTAAAGAGAAGACAAGCAGACACAGAAGAACACACAGCGAACGGACACAGAGAGCAGACAGCGAGCACAAAAACAATGGGGCGGGGGGGGGGGAGGTATAAATAAATAAATAGATCTTTAAAAAAAAACAATAGTGCACACAGTACATAGATATGGGAAATTTTTTTTTTTTTTTTTAAATGAATGCCTGCGGGAAGCAGATGTGGCTCAAGTGATTGGGCTCCTGTCTACCACATGGAAGGCTCCGGGTTTGATTCCTGGGTTCTCCTAGAAAAGGCAAGCTGGCCCATGCTGCGGAGACCTGGTGGCCTGTACAACGGAGAGCTGATGCAGCAAGATGACACAACAAAGGGAGATGCAGAGGGAGAGACAGAGAGAGACGCAGCAGAACAGGGAGCTGAGGTGGCTTAAGTGATTGAATGTCTCTCTCCCACGTCGGAGGTCCCAGGATCCATTCCCGGTGCCTCCTAAAGAGAAGAAAAGACAAGCAGACACAGAAGAATGCACAGCGAATGGACACAGAGAACAGACAGTGAGTGCAGGCGGCATGGGGGGCAGGGGATAAAAAAAAAAAAAAAAATCAATGACTGAAGTTTGGAACACAACCAAAAGCATTTTTAATGAGCTCCCAGGGTGATTCCTGTGTCATCACAATTTAAGAACCACTTAGAGGAGTTTTTAAACTGCAGATCACATCATCAACTTAGTGGCTAAAACAGCATTTGTTTTAGAGTGGAACAGGAAATAGAGTGTATTTCTGGTACTATTGGTAATGTTTGGTGATGTAAATTATGTTTGTTACATAGTGTCACAGTGAAAAAAGTTTGAAAGCCACATTCTTAGGGTCTGCTGTAAAGGCGAGGGTGTCCTTCCTTTCCCCATTTTTCCCTTTAGCCAAGTAGAAAAACCTGGCTTCGTGAGAGGACATAAGAAAAAATGTGATCTACTTTCATCTTTACAAAGTTATTAATTATAGATGTTTTTATAAATCATTGTGTGATTAGTTCCATGGGTTGTAGAAGCTTATGATGTCATAATTGAAAATGTGTTCTATTTTCTAAATGGCATATTTTTTCGATATTCATTTGGGTGCCTGATCCCTATTTTGATACGCTCGATAATTGTTAAATCTCTCCAGCTTGTGAATTCTATCAGTGCATTTTCATGGAATTGTTTTTTGACTGTGTATGGTCTTAGGTTGCTTTATTGATGATCAGGGACCCTGTTAATAGTGCCTGTTTGCAATAACTTTGCTGTATTTAAGTATAGTGTTTAGTAAGAAGCTGAGTAGAAAAGTTACTTCTACTTATCTGAGAACGTCTGTGATTCTTTTCAGAGCTCAAACTGTTTTGAACGGAATTCTCCATTAGGTGATTTTTGTTGATTTTGTTTTTCCTTATTTTAAAATCTCTAGGCTGGAAATGTCTAATGATAGATTTAAAAATAAGAATAAGAGTAATGCCAAAATTATAGATACACTTAATTGTTTTAAATTTCCCTTGTGGCTCTGATTTTGAGGTGGACTAATTTATACCCGATTAAAAAAACTAGGCTTTGAAGTAATCCGATGTCAGCCACTAAATTCACTGGACACCCATTATTTCATATCTGATGTATTGTTTTCCACAGAGCATTCTTGTAAATATGTTTACATGATGCAAATTAGGCAAAAGTACTAAGCTATAAGATCTATAATGTTTAGGGGACAATAAATTCTTTAAAAAATATGATCTGCAGTGTAAAGGGATGTTTATAATTTCTAATATGACTGACTTAACAGGAGAAGGCTTGGAGAAAGCATTTAGCATGGAGACGAGATATGTCTCATTAAGTGTCTAGATTATGCGTATGTCAACACTTCTTTTGTCATCCTCTAATAGTTTATTTACATAACTGAGGGCTGTTACACTACGTTTATGAGTGATAGTTATCAAGCAAAATGATTTTGGTTGAGACTACCTAAGCAATATAATGTGCTTCTTTTTCCATAAAACTGTCCGTCCCCTCCCTTCCCAACTGCTCCCCCTGCTGTCAGGAGCCCTCCTGTGAGTATGCACATATGTAAATAAGCCATTCAGTTGAGAGCCCCTGGGGGCTGCCCTGGTCCAATCTGTTATTTTGCTGATGTTGATGAGCATTAGCCAGGAGGTAAATGGCACTGGGAGACTGAAGTCTGTCTAGAATGACAGATACCAGAGTCTGAAGGCTGTCATGTAGGAAAAGCAATGGATTCTTGGGACTTAGAATTTGGGGGTGGGAAAGTGACGTCACAAATTTTGCCTTTACTATTGGCATGATTGTGATAGAACTTAAAGTTTTTCTGGAACATGGAGAACTATGTACAAATTTGTTTTATTAGAACCTTGGTTTCCTGTGATGAATTTCTGAGAGTCCTGTATATGTGTGTGTGTTTTAATTTAAAATATTACATAATTTAAATGATTATAACTGTACTTACTAAGTTAAAAGATGCATTGTAGGTACATTCCCTGGATGACTGAAAAGGGGGAAAGAAAATGCTTTTAAATTAGGGTCTCTTTGAAGTGAAGATGGAGGCATATTCAGCGTCTAATGAATTAAGTTATTTTCCAAGGTTCTCATCTAGGATTTAGCTATGTGCACCTTTCTGCAAAGTTGTAGCATCACCAAACTTACTCTGGAATATAAAGGAGCAACTAACCCTTGTAATCAAAAGAATACCATGTGACTATTTTATTGAAAATTAAGAGTAGTGTAAGATATGAGTCATGTGGAGAAAAACTTGCTGTGAGCTATTCACAATTCCTTTATTTTCCCTCCATATGTAATTCCTTAAAATGGCAGTAATCCTCCCGGCTGTTCCTTGGTTTCTATTAAGATGCATGACTGGAATCTCTGGGTAAATACATTGATTATTTCATAGATCTATTTGTTAACAGCAAGCAGACTATTGTTACAGATTCAGTGTACTTGATAAGAAATGAGATCAAATGGAGACCAGGTTTCAAAAACCCATACCTCCCCCCTTCCCAACCCCTTGAAGGATGAGCTCTCTTTACACCAGCATTCCACAAACTGGGAGTTTAAAATTCATATTCTAGGTTTAATATTATCAGCATCTGCCCCCTGCTGAGTTCATAGTGCCATTAGCTAATTAAAATAAAATAACATTTTCACCTTGGAGTCAGAAAAAGAGCAATAAACCACAGGCCCAGAATTTAGTTAATTTGCACATTGACTGTAATTGTGTGTATAACGCTGGGATTAATTTCTTTCCTGATAAGTGGGAGCCTGGCTCTTTGCATTGGAACTCTTAGTCGATTGTAAGCATTCCATAGGGAGGTTAATAAGGGCAGATAGTTCTCCAGATGTATTAATGAGGAGAATTAGTAATTTACATTTGATAACTTTTTCGGGAGAAAAAAGCACTAAAACTACCCTTTAAAATCCATTCATTTTAAGAGAA
The DNA here is from genome assembly GCA_026826555.1 of Tolypeutes matacus. NCBI lineage: Eukaryota > Metazoa > Chordata > Mammalia > Cingulata > Chlamyphoridae > Tolypeutes > Tolypeutes matacus. The sequence continues at coordinate 1,998,865 of JAKSZT010053784.1, read as the reverse complement.
TTTTCAAATCAAGCTAATTAAATAATGCATGCAGAATTTCCTTAACAAATATTTCTGATGTAAAAACAATATTAATTTTATTGAACTGGAAGTCATGCTTTTTTTTTTTTTTTTTTTGGCCAAAAATTTAATAATTAGGTAAAGAGTGTCATTTTTGCTGTTAAAGCTTTGGTACATTTTCTAGGTCAGCTAGGAGTTTCGAGACAATTTCCTTGCTGCTTTCAGTAGAGGGTAGGGAAAAAATGCATGTTGGCAGAGCACTTACTAGGAAAAACATAATCCTGACTTGTAATCTGCTACTTAATGACATTTCATTTTTGAAAGGTAAGCATTATCCTGTGGACGCTGAAGCAGTGATTATTGGCAGTTCAAGCAGGTGTGATTGATACATGTCTTAGAAGTAATAGAGCTGTTATTTCTAGATGGGGGAAAAAAAAAAGGATTCTTAAGTATTGTAATATGGACATTCCATTTTTGCTAGCCAGAAGGTCTTTTCACTTTCCTCTGTCAACAGAGCTGAGCATATGCCAGCACTCATCTAAGTCTTTTTGCTACCTCTGTAGTCTTTCATTGTACCAGTGGCGATAGTGCAGGGATTTTATGAGACAACCTCACTGCTGCTTTCATCTCCCTGTCCCCGGAAGTGGATGCTCTAGGGGGATGAGGCTTGTGTCTTATATTCTTGTTGACTCTAGTCTTTCAGAGATAGAGAAGTGAAACTCTGTATCATTTATGCAGGCCCCTACTCCAAACTTCCCCTTTAAAATATAGTACTTGGGTTTTGCAATTGGCATGGAATGAGTAGTGGAAAGTATTAAGTCTATGTGCTCCATTTGTCATACACACACATGCAAGCACATGCACTTATACATATATACATGTTAACAGGTTTGGTCTAAGGAAAGATCTTCTTTCTACATAGGTGTAAGTTAGAAACCTAATGCCTAAACCACTATTTGAGCCAATAAAATATAACTGCATTTAGGAGCAGAATTTTTGGTGGCCACTAGAGACCAGGAATTCTGCCAGGATGGTGGAGAGAGGAGTTTCCAAGGCAGGAGATTTTTCATGGTTTTGAGGAGGCATGTGATTTCCATATCATTTGTGTGATACCCAAATGGATGGCAAGTCTAACCCTCAGATAGCCCTGAAATGCCTTCTGTTATTCTAGGAATATTGACTTCATTTTCTGGGAATTCACCTTTACAGTTTCCTTATTATCCTTGAAATGTCAATAGAGACAGTATTGGATAAGAGAAAACTGAAAATTTGATGGGGAATGTCTTAATACTGGACTGTGCCCATGACTTTATTAAACACGTACATGGATGAGGCTGTTTTTAATAAAATGGCTTGCATGTGATATGTACTTTTGTGGGGGGAGAACGTGTGGTGTATTTATGTTATTTGATTTTAGTTAAAACAGACAAAGTACAGTGCTGTTAAACACTGTCCCTTTCCCTTTTCTGACCATTTCCCATCACCCCACACCCCACCTTCTCCCTCCCACCTCTCGTTCATTTCACATCTTCCATTCACTGCCAGGAAGGGCAGCCTCTGAAGAACAATTTCAACTCAGCCCGACATCGTCAGAGACTAGTGGACCCAGCTGCTCCAAAAGTGAGTGCATCCTGCCTCCCACTCTGCCCTGCGGCGGCTGTGCATGGTGGTTGTGGTCCCTGCGTGGTGAGGGGTTGTGGGGTTATATCCATGCATGCGTGTTGAAGGTCTTGGAATATAGATGCTGAGAGGAAACAAAGCCCCCTCTTATTGTTTCAAGACCATGTACATCAGTGGTGGTCCAGTAAATGTTTAACAACCACATCTGAAAACCAAACCAAACTAATTTGTAGCATTTTCAGGTTTCCATGGTGTAAACCTACCACCATGGCCAATTTCAAGTACCACTATGACATCATTGACCTCAGAGCTGGGAGGAGATGCTCAGTAGCTCCCTGTTATATAGTTTTTCCACCATTCTGGTGCAATCATATAAACTCTAAGAGCAGAGATAATGGTAAATGTAGCAAAATAATTAGGAAGTGAATCAGTTTTGAGTGTCTATTACCTACATTTGCAACATAATTTAATTATAAATTTATTTTTAAATGATAATGGCTGTGTTTAACAACGAGCTTGTAAAATTCCTAAAATTTTAATGAGCCGGTGTGGGTCCCTTCAGAGTACCAGTGATAGGTGTTTTGTATTTTTTGAGAATAGACGTAAGCCAATTTGGTTATGCCCAACTCTTTTGTTCTTTTTGACAGCAACAGTCTCAGAAAAGTTTGAGTGGGCGAGGATTTGATAATCCCACACAGCTGCAGACTTTTATTAAACAGATATTTATTAGCAAACAGGCATTCACATAGCCTGTCCTATAAGCTCAGTGACATCCCAGTTTTAGGTGTTCCAGCCACATCTTTTTAGAAAGTTCCACTCAAGGTAGACATGACAGCTTTCCAGAGGCAGGATTCTCTCACCTTTATAGTGGTTATTAAGCAATGGGGATCCTCTGGCCCACTTGCTGGACATAAGGCCATTTTGCAATCAACTCTCAGTGTCAGTCCTAAGGGTACAAGTTACAGCCCGACTAGATTCTTATGCTCTCTTCATGTAAAGTGGAGAGTGTCTATAATGTTTTTGCCAATTCACTTACCTTAAATACCACTAGTTTCAACAAAGAAAGCATGTGTTTAACATCCATTATGCTGACTAACAAGCCAGCGATTTTGATTTCATTAACAAAAACCAGTGTCAGTATACCAATTAGCAAAATCTCTGGTGTTGCCTGAGTTACGGATACCTTTGATATAATGCTAGTTGACCACTTGGGGCTGTGGATTCTGTTTAGGACCATTGACAGTGCATAGAATATTATTTTATTCTGTATTTAATGTGACATTGCACTAAAGTATTTACAAATGAAGTGTGGACATCGTAAAGTCTGTCACACTCATTAAGTGCCTAGTGTGCCCAGCACCAGACAACTCACTGTCTCAGGAGCCTTGCAGGGAAGCCATGGAAGTTCTGTTGGTGTGATTGGGAAAAATATAAACTAGCTCTGAATGTCTGATGGTCATTATGTAAGGTGCAAATTTTGCTGAAGTATGGATAGCTCAGAGGAAAGCAGGTTTAACTAATGAGGCCTTACTATATCAGGTGAATTAAGCACACCCACCGTTATTAGCAGCATTTATCTCTTGGTCAGGGTGTAAGGACCACCATGTTCTTTTGTTTCCCTTCTTTCTTTTGCCCTGTATTCATTTCATTATCTTTTGGCACATTCAGAAATAATGTCTGCACCGCCGTGTGATGGTATATTACACCAAAAATTAGCTAAATTTTCTTCTGTCAGTGGTGAGAGTCTTTAGGGTGTCCTGTTTTGTTTTGAGAGAGAATCATGGCTGCCTTTTCCAGAGAAACTTTAAGAGGAACTCATTAAACTACTATAAAAAAGATGCCAGTGGTGTCTTAATGTGGGTGTGAATTGGTTCGGCTATGTTATCAAATAGATTTAAAAGGTCAGCTCCTTTCCTCTGAAAAATACTGCAGGAGTAGATTGAGAAAGGGGCTAAAAATCTTTTCTAGCATTAAGAAGATGATGGGGGAAGCCACTGTTTGCTGTGCAGGTATGTTACTTGGACAATAAATAGCAAATGGAAATATGCATCTATGGAGCCAGTGACCTTTCACTGTAAGCACACTTAGAATCCATACTGTATCATTTTCAACTCAATAACCTGGGTTGTAGCAAAGAATTCTTTTTTTTGTTTGTTTGTTTGTTTGTTATCGGGAGGTCCCGGGGATCGAACCCGGGTCCCTCCATGTGGGAGACGGACGCCCAACCAGTTGAGCCACATCCGACCCCAAAGAATTCTTACAAATTACAGGAGCCCGTGCTCTGGGCTCAGTAACAATTTATGGTTAGCCACCTGCCAAATTTTTTGAGAATATTGATTTTGTTGTGACTCTGCATTTTTTAATCTGAGAAGTGTTGTCAGATAGAAAAGTTTAGTTTCCCAATAGCAATAAGGTGTGGTAGAAAGAATATATGGGACTGGGTTGTACCTTGGGCTCTGTCAGAAACCACCTCTGTGGCCTGGGGTAATCACTTAATGCTGAGATTCCCCATGACTGTAGGTTTTCTTGTCTGTAAAATGTAAAGAGTCTATGAAATATTCTTTTAATCAAATTATGAAATTGCTTTTCTTTTCCATCAAGGCTAATTATGATCAGATATGGTAACATTTAGCCTGAGATCTTTATTATTTTATTTATTTATTTTTAAGTTTACTTATTTACTTTATCCATTTTAAACCCCCCCTTCCTCATTTGCTGTTTTGTGTCCATTCGCTGGGCAATTCTCTGTGTCTGTTCCTGCCATCTCTTCTCATCCTCCTCCTCCAGTCTTCACCAGGATTCGATCCTGGAGACCTCCGATGTAGGAGAGAGGTGTTCTGCCGCCTGTGCCACCTCGGTTCCTGGTTTTCGGAGCTTTCGGAGCATTGCATCTTGTCTCTCTCCTGCATCTCTCTCCTGTTACGTCATCATCTTGCTGCATGGCTCCCGGGGCCTGGTGGCTCACTGGCACACAGAGCCTGGCAGCCCATGCGCTTTCTATATATATATTTTTTATTTTACTGGGAGGTCCCGGGGATCGAACCCAGGTCCCTCCATATGGCAGACGGACACCCAACCATTTGAGCCACATCTGCCCCCCCTTAGCCTGAGATTTTGACTGGCATTTCTCAATCCTATAATCCCTCTACAAAAGTCATAACTTCTCGTTTCCTGTAAAGCATTATTATTAGACAGTCTTCTATCTGTCTTCAGTGGAAGTTAATTTTTAAAACAGAAATTACTTAAAAGCAGTGGGGAAAACAAGGACCAGAAATAAGGAGATTGTTTTCTGCCCAAGGATTTGGCTTCTTTTTTTAACCTGATTTTTTTCTATCCGTCTTAGAAAGCCTTTTGTGCTTTGAGTATAGGAAAACAAGCTTTCAAATCTGTTTTATTTGAATAACAGTAAAGGGTTAGGGGAAATCAAAGGTAAGTAATGTGCCTCTGATTTGGCTAAGCTTGTCCCCTGGGAATTTCTAAAGTATCTTTCACTTTGAGAATATGCTTACCTGTCCAGCCCCAGTATGAATGCTTTAACAAAGCAAATGAACAAAGAGTGAAGCAAAACAGGCAATAGAAATAATAGTTCAAAGACCACAGAGCAGTTATTTGTGGAGCTGGTAAAGGCCTATGTTAAATAAAAATCAATTTGATGTGGGAGCATTGGGGACACGATCAGGGGAGACAGGAGGTGGACAGAAAGGAGCGTGAGAGTGCACAGAGGATTAGTTTTCAAATCTCCTGGCATTTCAGCACAAAAAGATGATGAAGATTTATTCTAGAGGAGCTGTCATTTTACACTGGAAGCGTTGCTGATCCAGAATAAATAGGTTCATAAAGATTGTGCTGAAATTTTGAGCATGCGAGAGTAAATAGTGGTAGGCATAGCATCTAATAAATTTCAGCACCAGAAAATGTTAAAACGTTCTAGTCCCCTTTGAAAAACAAACAAAACTCCCCCAATGAGAGATAATCCCAACTACCCTAAACCTACATATAATTCTAAGATACGTTGTTTCCTTATGCTGTAGGGCTTGAAAATCCTTTATACTAATTCACAGCAATTTCTTTACCTTTTTCTAATGAGAATAAGGTCTATAAAACCTGGACTCTCCTGCTGGGAAAATCAGCTCAGAGCTATCTCAGAGCAGATGGTCTTCTTTTTTCGCCACTGTAAACCTTTTAGGATTGATCTTTTTTTTTTTTTTTTCTTTTTTCATTTTTACCTATCTGAAAAGTAAATGTCTTTCAGACCTTAGAAACCCATCAGAGGGGACATGAAGCTGCGTTGACCAGAGTTCACAGCTGCATAGATGAAGTAAAATAAAGGCAGTGGAAATCATGGAATTGTGTTTCTGTCTGTAATATTCAAATAAAGCAGGTTGATTTTTAAGCAGGAAGGGCATAAGCTTTAAAATATCTACATTTTAAAGCCTTATTATGCATTGAGTTTCTGGATGGTAATTAACATCTTCCTAGTCCTAGGAATTTCAAGTGTTAAAAGAGTAATTTATTCTTTTTTAGAAGATGTAATACTTGTTACTATATTTAAGGAAGCAGGAAAATGGGGAAAGGATTGGGAAGATTGTGCATAAATTTTTTTTGCAAAGGCTTTTAGGGGTGATAAAATTTATAATAGGAATTTTTGAAGCAACTTCTAGTTTTGTTTCTTTGTTTTTACATCAGACTTCAGGTTAATTTTGGTCCCAGCTATCATGGTTGTGAATCTCATTTCCAAAACTTATTAGCTGGGACTTCTGGCCAAGTACTTCATTACTCTGAGAAAGACTCAGTTTCCTCATCTGACAAATGGGGGACAAGATAATATCCATCTCATCAGGTGATTTTGAGCATGAAAAGTTTTTACTGCAAAGCCAAGTACTGAATGTAAACTAGATAAATGGCAGTGTTCCTTTAAATTATGATTACTGTTATGGTTTTAGGTAACTCTTTAACTTGTCTGGGATTCCCCCCCCCCCATTTTGTAAAACTAAAGATTAGGACTAGATGATCCCTAAGGTATAAAAGCCTATATTTAATTCTACTTATTCTTGAATGCCTACCATGCACTCAGTATTGTGTTAGATAGACATGGCAGAATAAAACTTGTAGGATTTGATTCTTACCTTCAAGAAGAAGATAATTTAATTGGGAAAGAAATATTGCATCTCAAGCAAACACAGTAACAGACTGTATGGTATACAATATCAGTGTGGTCCTGATTTTGAGTTGAAGGCCCTGTGAGTAGCAGTCAGAAAAGGCTTCCTGGAGGTGGTGGTTTTTCATCTGGGCCTTAAGGGAGGTGTAGGACTTTTTAAACTGCACAAGTGTGAATATTGCATGAAGCCATGCAGTACACCTACCCACCCAACAGGAATGGAAGCTGATGGAACACAAGATGGAGATGGAAGGTGATCTGTGGTCATGGCTATCTGTCGTGAGATGAGTGTGGGCTTTGCCATCGTGCAGATCTGTTTCCAAATCCTATATAACAGCTATGTGACCAAGGGAAAGTCTCTTGTTCCTCATTAGCACCATCTATCTTATGAAGAATGACGTAATAATGAAATGGTCTGCTATAGCCATTCTGTCTTCAGGCCATTTGGGGAGTAAACTGGCAGAGCTAAGTTAAATTAAACCATTAGTCTACCCTCTTACCCAGCATCTCTACAAGAACATGTCCACAACTAGTTCTTGCAGCATTGTTATTGTGCCAGATAGTTGGGGATATTGTGAGTGTAAAGGGTTGAGAAAGTAGTTGGGAAAATAGAGTGGATGCTATGGAGTAATGGCCAACATTTAGAAGCAAAAGCCTGAAGGTACATATACGTAGCAAGGAAGATAGAGCCTAAAACACATTTCTGAGTGAAAACCAGTTTGCTTGTTTTTTTAGAAGGTACCAGGGATTGAACCAAGGACCTTGTATATGGGAAGCAGGCACTCAACCACTTGAACTACATCTGCTCCCCAAAACCAGTTATTTAAAAAAATTTCATTTCCTTGGTATTACCCTTTTAATGTCAATTAAAAAATACATGCATACCGTAAAATATTCATTTTATAAGAGCACATACAAATAGTGGACCATACATCTGACACATTAGAACGGTTATTGGAGGTGGGATTGGGGGTGGGAGGAAACAGGAGTAGAAAATAGAGATAAAAGTCAATAAACCGATGGGTGATGATAATATGCCATGAATTGAGAAATATGAGTAATCCCACCCTCTGTACCTGAATCCCTCCCAACAAAAGTAAGTAGATAGATACTACACCAGCAGCACAAGCCGCCTCGGGAGCTATTCTGTGACTGGAATTGGAAGTTCCACTTCCCAAAAATGGGGGAGGAAGAGACTTTGGGCACCAACTTCAGCTACTGATTAGTAAATTCAGTGGGCTAAACTACAATCCTAAGATCAGCTAAAGTTTGGGAAGCGGCTGTGGCTCAATCAGTAGGGCTCCCGTTTACCATATGGGAGGCCCCGGGTTCGGTTCCCGGGACCTCCTGGTGAAGGCAAGCCCGCCTGCACGGCGTGGTTAGCTGACCCAGCGAGCGCAAGCAGCAAGGGGGGGATAAATAAATAAATAAATAAAATCTTTAAAAAAAAAAAAAAAAAAAAAAAAGATCAGCTAAAGTTTGAACCTGTACAAGTAGGAAAGCGGCCAGTAGCTGCCATTTTGACTCTGCCCCTGGCATGGGGGAAAGCCGGGCTGACTGAAAATCACAGTAAAGGTAGAGACTGGTTTCTTTCACCCAGATCGGCCTGCAGCCCTAGCCTAGGCTTCAGGCCCACCTCCAGCAGGGAGGAAGCTGGCGGGCCCTGAACCAGCCTCTCCAGGTAATTGCATGTATATTCGGCTGGCACAGACTGAATAGTGAGAAGTCTACCAGGGCAACTATGGTAATTTTGGACCCACATGGCATATATTGCTGCCCACACCTGCAGCTCCATCTCTGCCCCAGGCAGGGGAGAAAGGAGCGTGAAGCTTCATCAGTCTCTCTGGGCAACTACAGTCTAGGCCTATACGACTTGGATTATTACGCACAGCTGTGGCTCTGTCCCTACCCTTGGCAAAGGAGAAAGTTGGGAGATGCTTCATGGGTCCCTGGGGCAATGAGGGCAGCTTGAGCCTCCACAGCTTACAGCACCAACTACATCCTTGGCTCCTACTATGCAATCAGCAAGGGAGAAAGGGCAAGAAAGCCCTAAACTAAAGAGAGAAACTGCACCCAGAATAAATATACCTAGTAAGCCAGATGCCAAGACACGAACAAAAAATTACAATCCATATCAAGAAACAGGAAGATACGGCTCAGTTAAAGAAACAAGATAAGCCTCCAGATGACATAAAGGAGTTGAATCAACTAATCATAAATGTCCAAACAAATCTCCTTAATAAATTCAGTGAGATGGCTAAAGAGATTAAGGATATTAAGAAGACATTGGATGAGCACAAAGAAGAATTTGAAAGCATATATAGAAAAATAGCAGATCTTTTGGGAATGAAAGGCCCAATAAATGAAGTTAAAAATACACTGGAATCATATAATAGCAGATTTGAGGAGGCAGAAGAAAGGACTGGTGAGCTTGAAGTAATGGCCTCCGAAAGCGAACATACAAAAGAACAGATGAAGAAAAGAATGGAAAAAAATTGAACAAGGTCTCAGGGAACTAAACGACAGCAAGAGACATGCAAACATGCATGTCATGGGTGTCCCAGAAGGAGAAGAGAAGGGAAAAAGGGCAGAAGGAATATTTGAAGAAATAATGGTAGTAAACTTCCCAACCCTGTTGAAGGACATGAATATCCATGTCCAAGAAGTATAATGTACTCCCGTCTGAATAAATCCAAATAGACCAACTCTGAGACCCATATCAATCATAATGTCAAGCACCAAAGACAAAGAATTCTGAGAGCAGCAAGAGAAAAGCAATGCATAACATATAAGGGATACTCAATAAGATTAAGTGCTGTTTTCTCATCAGAAACCATGGAGGCAGGGAAGCGGCTGTGGCTCAATCAGTGGGGCTCCCGTTTACCATATGGGAGGCCCCGGGTTCGGTTCCCGGGGCCTCCTGGTGAGGGCAGGCCCGGCACGGCGTGGTTGGCTGACCCAGCGAGCACAAGCAGCAAGGGGGGGATAAATGAATAAATAAATAAAAATCTTTAAAAAAAAAAAAAAAAAAGAAATCATGGAGGCAAGAAGACAGTAGTATGATATATTTAAGATAATGCAAGAGAAAACATCTAGCCGAGAATCTTATATCTGGCAAGATTGTCTTTCAAAAATAAGGGCAAGTTTAGAATATTCACAGATAAACAGAAACTGAGGGAGTTTGTAACCAAGAGATCAGCTTTGCAGGAAATACTAAAGGGTGTGCTATGGTCTGAAAAGAAAAGATAGGAGAAGAGAGGCTTGGAAGAGAGTCGAGAAATGAAGATTATATCAGTAAAAGTAACTATAAGTGTCAAAAGAGTGGTGAAAATAAAATATGACAGATAAAACCCAGATATTTAGGAATAAACTTAACCAACGACATAAAGCACTTGTATTCAGAAAACTACAACTCGTTGTTAAAAGAAATTTTAAAAACACCTAAATAATTGGAAGAACATTTCATGCTCACAGATTGGAAGACTAAATATCATTAAGATGTCAATTTCTACTCAAATTGATATACAGATTCAATGCAACCCTGGTAAAAAATTCCACAAGCATTTGAGAAAATAAATGGAAAACATGACTATCAAATTTATTTGGAAGGGTAAGGGGTCCTGAATAGCTAGAAACATCTTTAAAAGGAGAAGCAAAGTTGGAGGACTCTCACTCCCAGGCTTGAAATCATATTACCTAGCTCCAGTGAAAAAACAGCATGGTAATGGCATAAAGACAGACACATAGACCGATGGAACCAAGCTGATGGTTCAGAAACAGACCCTCACATCTATGGTCAAGTGATTTTTAACAAGTCTATCAAACTCATCTAGCTTGGACAGAGCAGTCCATTCAACAAATGGTGCTGAGAGAACTGGATATCCATAGCCAAAAGAAGGAAAGGGGATCCCTATCTCATACCTTATTCAAAAATTAACTCAAAATGGATCAAAAACCTAAATATAAAAACAAGAACCATAAAGCTTCTAGAAGAAAATACAGGCAAATATCTTCAAGACTTGGTGGTAGGTGGTGGATTCTTAAGGGAGATAAGAGGTGGACTGAGATGGACTACTCGTGTTTAATATATGTAGAAGTTTTAATTAACCTTACTGTAAAAGTGTGGAAATGGATAGAGTTGATGGTAACACATTATAGTGAGTAACAGCTGGTTTATAAATGGGAATGGCTTAAAAGGGTAGTCTAGGCATGTAAATGCCAACTGAAAGAAAGCTAGGGAATAATCTAGGAACTGAATAACACAGTAAATCCAGAGGTGGATGAGAATTGTGGTTGATGGTACAGATACAAGAGTGTCCTTTGTGAGCTAGAGCAGATGTACATCACTATTGCAGGGTGGTGGGAGTTTGGAGAAGCATGGGAAAAATACAACTGGAGTGACCTATGGACTGTGGTTAACAGTAATAATGTAATATCCATGCATCTATGCCAAAGGAGTACTTGTGTTGATAATGGGGGAGTATGGAAAAAGTGTGCCAATTGTACATACACTATGGACCTAGTAATAGTCTGATGATATTATCTCATAATCTATAACAAATGTTCCACCACAGTGTAGTGTGTAGATAGAGGGGTGTTGTATGGGGATTCTGCACATGTGCATGATTGTTTTGTAAGTTTCACAACTTCTGTAATATAAATATATTTTAAAAATAATAACAGGGTGGGTTGGGGGAAAAATACACCAAATGTAAGTTATGGATTATAGTTAGTTGTAAGATTTTGACAATATTCTTTCATAATTATTAACAAATGTCTCACAGCAATGCAAGGTACTGGTGGTGGGTTGATGTATGGGATCCCTGTATTATATTATGCATGTTTGCTCTGTAAGTTCACAACTTTTACTATACACTTATTGTTTATGTATGTTCATGTATAAATGATATTTAAAAAAATAATAATAGGGTGGATTGGGGAGAAAATACACCAAATGAAAGATATTTTGGTTAGTAGTAATATTTCAAGGATGCTCTTTAATCATTAGTTAAAAATGTTTAACAGCAATGCAAGGTATTGCTGGTAGGGTGAGGTATGAGAGCCCTGTATGATGTTATGTATATTTGTTTGTAAGCTCACAAAAATTACTATATACTTATTGCTTATGTATGTTCATGTATGAGTGATATGCTTCAATAAATTTTTAAAAATTAAAAACCACAAAAAACTAAGTAGATAGCTGAGGAAAGAAATAAGATGTCAGGGAGTCCAGGAGAAAGCCTGGCTCTTAAATGCTTCAGAAATGGAAGTAGCCACGTGTGAGGGCCGCGCTGTTCCGTGAGTAATAGCGTAGCCGGCACTTGTGCAGTGCTCCCTCGAACCCGGTCTTGTTCCAGGTGCTTTGCACACACCCTCACTCCTCTAATCCTTGCCTCAGCCTTCGGAGGTGGGTACTGTCTTTGTTGCCGTTTTGCAGGTGAGGAAACTGGAGCATAGGGAAGCTAAATAACTTGCAAAGGTCACGCTAGTGAAAGGTCAAGTCAGGATTCAAACCCAATTAGTCTGGCTTTGAGAGTCCTAATTCTTGACCCTCAGGCCTTGCTGTTCCCTAGTGGACATAACTCACCTGGAGTGGTGGGCGGGAAGCAAACACCTCCGTATCCGTTGGTACACACCTGGCAGTCTCAATGACTTCCTTTTTGTGGAGGCTTACAAGTATTTGGTGTTTTGTTTTTTTTTTTTTTTTTTAATATGTGTGTGTGCAAAACCTGTTATGGCAGTATCCTACCCATTCAGAAGTGTACAGCTTGAAGAATTTCCACAAACTGAACAATCCCTTGCTACCCACACCTACATCAAGAAGCAGAATGCTACAGGCAACCCTTTTTGAAAAGCAAAGGAAAACAAAAATTTCTGTCATTTTTACTGGGCACTAAATTATGATGCTGGGAGAGCAACATCATGAAAAACACAAACCTTTAAAAGCAAAACCAGGAGAAATGTAAACCATGCTGAACATTGCTACAGCTATCCGGCGTTTTCTAAAGTATAGAAAGAACCGTATACCTTTTCATTGATTTTTACCACAAATAGCTTCTTCTGTTATGACTGGCCAAGGGACATAGGCACCTCGTGAAGGAAAGCAGAAAAGTCTCGCAATGAATTTAAAGGCATCAAAAGATAAAGCAAATTGAGCTGCAGGCATTAGTTAGTCATAAATAAATAAGTAAATAAATAAATACCTTCCGTGGTTTAGGTCATAAGGAAGCCCTTGCAGTGGGCTGATCAATGATGTTTTCCTCTCTCCTCTGGTCATTCTTTAACTCTATGGGACAACTGTCTTTAATGTTAAATTTCTGCTCCTGTGGGCCAGGACAAAGCTATGACAAAGCGCATCACACTTATAAGAATGTTTTCCCATTTTCCAAATGATCAATTCCCTCTCTTCATGTCCAGGAAGAGTCTCATGCTATGTTTTTTACGTTACTCTCATAGCATCAACTATCGACCTGGTGAACCTGTGCCCAGTAATTCACTGCATCTGCGCAGCCCAGCCAACACGGGCACACAGCTAGTAATAGGTGGAGACAGGACTCACAGATCCACAGGGTCCCTGAACTTAGCCACCGTGCCACACGCTTTACCAGTGCCATCTAGGAGGGACTGGGCCTCTTTTCCAGAGCATGAGCTATATCAGGGGGTGCACAGTTTCTCAGGATACAAGAGGAAGATGCTGCTCTTTTTATCTCAGATGCCAGAGAAACTTTTTGCCTGAAAAAAGTTTCCAACTCTCTGGCTCCACACAACTGTGGACTTGGTAATGTTGTAAAGCGATCTGAAAAGTGTGTGTTCCCCATAGAGTTCCTACTTGTGACTGTCTCCAGTTATAGAGACTTTGTCTCTGTTGGCTTTATAAGACTTCTAGGACCCTAACAATTGGTTGAAAAATGAGTGACATGAATAGACAGTTTACAGAAAAGCAAATATAAATAGCTTTTAAGCACAGGAAACAATGCCCAATTGCTCTTTTAAGGGAAGTGAGATTAAAAACTGTACTGATACACCTTTTCACCTATCTGATTGGCAGACGTCCAAAAGTTCAATGGCAGTTTGTGGGGAAATAGCTTTCTTACATTGCTGGTGGGAGTGTGAATTTGTACAACTTACACAGGGGGCAGATTGGCTATATCCTTCAAAAGTACGCATACGTATACTTTTTGACCCAACAATTCCTCTTCGGGGAGTGTAACCAACATATACCAGCAAACATAAAAAATGAGTCAGGGGAAAGATTGTTTATTACAGCATCATTTTTAACAGCAAAAGTTATGAAACAACCCAAACATCTGTTAGTCGTTAACTGGATAAACAAATTGTACTACATCGTTGCTATGGAATACTATGCAGCCATACAAAAGAATGAGCTCTCTTTATACTGGTATGGAAAGACTCCTGATATTACGAGGATAAACCAAAGGACAAGATAGTGGGTATCTTCTTTTGCTAGTGTTGCTGTAAAAGTCCCAGAGACTAGTAGGCTTAAACAACAGGAATTTACTGTCTCTCAGTTTTAGAGGCTAGAAGTCCAAATTCAAGGTGTCGGCAGGATCGTGCCTTCTCTGAAGTCTGCGGTGCTCTGATCGTGGCTTGCCAGCCAGCATAACTTAATCTCTGCCTCCTTCCTGTGGCCATCTCTCTCTTTACTATGTCTCCTCCTGTCTCCTAGCCTGTGTCCAAATTTCCTCTGCTTATAAAGATGCCAGTAATATTGGGTTTGGGCCCACCCTCAGACAGTTTGGCCTCACCTTAATAACGTCTTCAAAGGTCCTACAGACAGATGAGTTCACATCCACCGGACTGGTGTTTAGGGCTTGAAAATGGCTTTGGTGGGGCCTGTGGTTCAGTCCATAACAGTGGGCTTAATGTATTTCCTTTTCTTTAAAAGGAGAAGGGAGGAAGCGGGTGTGGCTCAAGCAATTGGGCTCCATCTAGCATATGGGAGGTCCTGGGTTTGTTTCCCAGGGCCTCCTGGTGAAAGCGAGCTGGCCCTGCAGAGAGCTGTCCCATGCGGAGAGCTGGCGCAACAAAAAGAGACAAAGAGGAGAGACAATGAGAGAGAAACACAACAAACCAGGGAGCTGAGGTGGCTCAAGCGATTGAGTGCCTCTCTCCCACATCAGAGTTCTCAGGATCAGTTCCCGGTGCCTCCTAAAGAGAAGACAAGAAGAAGAGACAACAAGCAGACACAGAGAGCACACAGCAGATGGACACAGAGAACAAGACAGCGAGTACAAAAACGGGGGGTAGGGAAGTAAATAATTAAATCTTTACCAAAAAAAAAAAGGGGGGGAATAAGAACCTATACTCTTATTTGCTTGTATATTCTTAAACAAATTTTGAAAGTGTCCATACAAAACTAAGAACAGTGATTTTCTTTGGGAAACTTATATGGGGACAGGGATGAAAGGGATAATATTTAACTAAATACCTCTTTATGGATTTTGAACCACATTAATATATTATTCATCAAAAAAAAATTAAAAGCATAAAGAAATCCAGAACTCTTCAGTGTGAACCACCTCCTAAACCTCCCTGGCCACCTGGCCATTTCTAGCTGGACTCCACTGGATTGCCTGCTTCCTCTTAGCAATTGACCAAGCACATTCACCATTCTTTAAAGGTTATTACAACAAAATGGCAGTTAGTCTAGGACAAGAACTAAAAGGCCATAGATCTTACTCCATTTTCTTCAGCCTAGTATATTTCCACTCAGACACACACAAGAAATTCTAAGAAAAATGATTTCCACTTATTTTCCATGATGCTATCAATAGGCATGATATAAACACAGTATTAAAGCGCTCAAAATTTTAGGGCTAAAAAGTATCTTTGGAATTCAGCTCTACTAATAAATACAATGCATCTACTTTTTGTGGCCAGGCACTGTGCTGGGGATTTAGTGCTTAGGCTTGAAGGTGAGTATAGAGCCAGCTGCCTTTTGAAGAATCATGCTCTAATCTTTTTTTTTTTTTTTTTTTTTAAAGACATATTGCAGATATATATATTTTAAGATTTTATTTATTTATTCATTTATCTCCCCTTGCTGCTTGTGCTCGCTGTGTCCATTTGCTGTGCGTTTTTCTGTGTCTGCTTGTCTCCCCTTGCTGGGTCGTCCTGCTGCGTCAGCTCACCGCGCCATGCGGGCTGGCTTGCCTTCACCAGGAGGCCCCAGGAACCGAACCCGGGGCCTCCCATATGGTAAACGGGAGCCCTACTGAGTGAGCCACATCCGCTTCCCATGCTCTAATCTTAAAACAAAACAAAAAACAACCTTTTTATTAGAGGTATAAGACATATGCAGAGAAGTTCAGATATCTTAAGTTTGATATTGTCCCACTGATCTTAGACACTCCATTTTTTTTCTTTAAGCATAACACATATCCAGAAAAGTGCAATGAATTTTCACAAACTGACTATACCTATGTAATCAGCGTCAGGATCACAAGACAGCTTATTACTAGCATTCTAGAAGACACCCTTTCTTGTAGCAATTTTCAGAATATTTTAAATTTCTATCATTTTTGCTTTCCAAGTCTTATGTTTCTCATGATATTGTTTTCCAACATCATAATTTAATATCCAGAAAAAGGACACTTGTTTCTGTTTTCCTTTGTTTTTAAGTAAAGGAAGGGTCTGGTCTTTTAAAATGCAGATAAAACAACATGTATAAAGACCACAATTACTATAGCTTTTGGTATTTCAAGTACTGCAATTTCTATTTTAAGTCTGTTTGAATGCTGTGATAAAAAACATTGGGGAGGAAAAAAATATTTGCCTTGGCCCATTCTCTTCCTAGTAAAAGATTTTTGCAACAGTTACCCACCACCACCGCCCTATCCCCCACCCCCCTTTTTTTTCAGCTGGCAAAGGTTGAGTGTTCATAGGTGAATGATTACAGCTCATACGCTCTTGTCCTCAGGAGATTTTTTCTTTTTAAGGGCTTTAAAAAAAAACAGGTGAATTATGTTTGTTGATTTTTCTCAGAGTTATGCTTGCCAAAGACTTGTGTAACAGGAAATTTGCCAAGAGAGATTTTAGCAATTTATTTGGAGAAAGGGGTAGGAAATCTTTTTTATTAAGAGGTGAAAAGATCACAGTATAGGGTAAGCACAGGTTACCCAGTTTGGCATCCAGATTTATGAAGAACTACTGAAATCGTCTCTCTGCCTTTAAGGACTTCTGTGTCCTTCTTGCCCTGTTCCCCTCTAACCCCTCAGGGAAAAAAGAAAAAACAAACCAAAATATAACTACCAACTCTAAAAAAGTAACCTATTTAACTTGTCTTGCCTGGGGATTCTGGGGATTCTGGTTGGATTTTGGAAAGAGTTTGTCTCCTAGCAGTTCTTGAGAAGAGCTACCTGGACTATAGTTGAATGCTCAGAGGATTATCTCTCTTCTCTCTTGTTATAGCACATTTCAGTGTCTTGATAATTCCATCATCTATTTTAACTTTCTCTTCAAGTCCACTTTTTTTTTTTTTTTTTTTTTTTTGGATAGGCACTTCCTTCCCATTACCTCACATACATCTTACCTACTCTCTTCCCGGAGAAGTAATTTGAAAAGTTGACCATGATTGGTCTTGGCATGGTTTTCTTGGTGTTTGCTCTATTCAGGGTCCACTGAGCCTCTTGGCTATGTGAATTGATGTTTTTCATCAATTTTGGAAAGTCCTTGGCCATTCTCTGTTCAATATATCTTTTACCCCATTTTTTCTCCTCTCTTTCCAGGACTCCATTTATACCTATGTTAGGAAGTTTGATATTGTCCTACAAATCTGGTTTTCCTTGCTTTGTTGAGTCAGCAATTAAACTGATTTCATTCTGAAGTTTTTCTTTTGTTTGTTTCTGTAGATTCTACCTCCTACTGAAATTTCCCTTATCTTCACTTTGTCACTGTATCCTTTTAGCATAGTTATTTTTGAATTTTTGTCTGAGCATTTCAAAATCTTGGCTAGTTCTGCATCTGTTTATATTGTCTGTTTCGTTTCTTGACCATGGGTCCCAAATTTTTGCCTCTTCGTGTATCTCATTTTTTAAAATTAGGTTCCAAACATTTTGATTAAAATAACAGTAGAAACGAAGGCAAGTAATTTTTAGCTCCAAAGAAACGTGTGCCTTTCCTTGTGTCTTACCACTGGAGTGGGGGTACTGGGTCCTTCTGCTGTGTACTTAACTGGGTGGTGTTGAAGCTTAGTGCAATTCAGTTCCCCATTGTCTTCAGGGTTTTGAGAGTGGGATCTCTTCAGCAGGGCTTTGCGTCTGAGCTTTGATAATATTTTGGAGATCTTCCTGTACTTTATAGCTGAGTACCACCTTTCCAAAGTGTGGGAGATCTCTCTCCATCTGCAGCTCCTGCCCTCACCCCTTAGGGATATCTGTGAAAGCTCCATGCCTTGGAGGGATTTCTCTCAGCTTTCCTGCCCCTCTCGCCCAAGTTTCCAGAGCTGAAAACCCAGAATGCCTTGAATGGATTTATTTCAGCTGTCCCTCACTGTTCCCTGCTTTGGAGGGCACCTGCTTTGCACTTGGGTGCAAATGCCTCAGGGCATCCCTCTCTGTCCCTTTCCTCTCTGTCTCTTGCTCAGCCCCCAGGTTGCCATACACTACCCATCACTTGATGAAGACCAAAGGTTGTAGACTCATTCCATAGCTGTCATTGTTCAGAATTCTAATCTGTCATGCCAGTCCACTCACAGCATTAAAGATTGTTGTAAGTTTGATTAGTTCCTCCTTACCCTGTCTATATAGATTCCTTCCTTCTCCTGCCACTCCACCAGGGATGAGAGCTGCCATGGGTCTCTTCTCCCCTTTGTTTATCACTTTCTGGAATTTACTTTTATTTAGTTTTATTTATGTCCTTGACTTTTTGATGATTTTTTTAAACCATGGTTTTGTAGGTTATCCAGCTTGATTTGATTGTTAGGATGATAGCAATTGTCTCCTGATTGCCTGCATGCTAACTGGAAGTGGAAGTCTCAAATAGGGAATTTGGAGGAAATCAGAAAGTTTGCAGATAGTGAAAAGAGAACCAAGACAAACCTTAGCTGTTGACAAATGGGGACACCGTTCTGTGATCTTGCCGTTGTAATCTACACATGAAAGTGGTAGCAGTCCTTGTTTACTCGCGTCATCTTTCCTATGAACCATAGGCCTCTAGTATGGTTATCATGTATTTTATGACTTTTGTTTTCAGAGTTGATCACTCTACTGCACAAGAGATTTGTTCCTGTAGCTATTGTTTTCAGCCTACCTTTGGATTTGTTGCTGCCATCTTGCAAGATGTACAATGGGACACTTTTGAATTACAGCGTTGGCCACCTACCTACCTCTTTCATCATTAGTGCAACATAAGACTGAAATGCAAAGTTACTCAGTGCAATCACTGGTATATTGCATGACAGTGATTTGCGCTCTGCTTTCCTTGTGGTCATTATACTAAGGTACTAAAATTAGGACTCAATTAGACCTGCATTTCTCAAAGTATATTCTGTGGAACATATGTCTGAGTACCCCCCCCCCAATTGTTCCATGGTCAAATTAGTTTGGAGAAGACTGCAGACCATGTCCCTTGCTCTTGGAGAAAGGCTATAATTGTAAAAAGTGTTGAGGAAATCCTGCAGTAAGTAAATGTTTTACTAACTAGGTGCTGAATACAGAACCTTTTGCCAAGTTACAATGAGTTTTTCTTTTCAAATAACACCTATTGATGAACCTTAACACATGCTTTGGGAAATGTTGAGTTAAATGAACTCTTGCTCTTTATTTCAGAAAATATGAAAAGTTCATATTGAGTTGTTTTTCTGTACACCTGGAAAACATCTTCCTCACTGCTTCCACATAAAGACCCAGAAAATATGCATTTTGGGAGGAGGGAAGGGCTCTAATCCAGAAGCCTTTCTGATGATAACATTATTGCTCACAGTCTCCTGCTTATCAGTGTTCATGCTGTACTGTTAAGCTGTTGTAGGAGTATACTACAAGACTGCCTAACTTGTCCAAGGACTGTCCTAGTTTGCTAGTCCAAGAAAATAAACTAGATCAACTGTCATAAATGAAAAAACACAGCTAACTGCCTAGACTGCAATTGGAAAGAAAGGTCAATTGATACATTATCTTTCATTCTGTATATTCCTTGGCCGCCAGCTCACTTGTCCCTTCTTGCTAGTGATGGTAATCTCTTCTGCTAAATTTTATTTTAACCTTGCAAACAGGTGAAAGGAAGGGCACGGTTAATAACATCCTTTCGGATATACCTGGGAGCATATTATTTGAGCTGAATCCTGTGGCCCTCTCTTCCAGCTCCCTGCAATTCAGTCTTGCGTAGATGGAGAGTTAGGCAAGTAGCTGGCTTTATTTATTGTGGGAATTGCTCCTAGAGCTGTGTCATGCTCTTGTACAGACAGAATGCAGGCATTTTGTGGTTTTTTGACAGTAGCTGGGATCTATGTGGAATAGCGGTTTTTCAAAACATTTTTCGTCAATATGTTTACTTCACCAGCCATGCGGCATGATGTGGTGCATCACCAATACTTGAAATAGACTGCAAGAGGAGGTCAGAATGGAGCATGGATTTTCTAACATACCATGTTAGATGAAATGATTTTGTGTATTTTGAAGTGGAAAATTCAATCAGAATTTTCCACACTTTTTCGTTAAAGCAACACTTTTATTTATTGATGAAAGGTAGACTGAGAAAAATACAGAATGCAAACAGAGTAGACAACAAATCTAGCATATAATTCGTGGTCATAGCAAGAAATATTTTTTCTCTTGTAATTTAATGAAAGCTCCACGAGTTAAAAAGGGTCTGCTTAAAATACACAGCTAAGGATGCTTGCAACATATGTCAATACGTTTAGCATGTGTGTAGATAAAAATGGAATCTGGCTCTTTAAGAAGTTTGTTTTTCATTAAGAAATAGACTTCGTGCTTAATTAATGGCAATTTCAGCTGCCCAGGTAGTCCATTTTGGCTTAGTTTTAAAGTAGCAGAGTTCATTTGGATAGCACCTGAGGGTAGCAAGAGTAAATTCAAAGAACAGATTCGCTAAGCTTTTATTGAAGTAGGCTTTGAGACTACTTAATTTTATTATGAATTTTTATCTATCCATTGGTGCACTGAAAATATATCAGCCTAACTACCTATTATGTAGATGAATACTTTATACTTTCAAATTGCAAAATCTTAGGGTTGTGCATGAATATTTAAGATATAATAATAACCTAATATTGGAGGGCTTGATGTCTGCCAGTCACTTTTCTAGGTACTTACAGGTATTATGTCACTGAATCCTCACACCAACACTATGACTCTTATTATCTATGATTTGCAGTGAGGAAAGAAAGCTACAGAGGGAGTAAATGATTTTGCCCTTGTGACTAAGTAAGGCTGGTAGTCCTACCGAGGCACACAGGCTCCTGAGCAAGTCCTCTTAGTCTCTTTGACTGGACACCTCCCTGAAGATCTGCCACCCGAGAGTCTTAAGGATATGTGGGTTAGCAACTTGATTCAATTAAGATTCAGCGTATAGGATTTTTTTATTTAGATACTTTAAAAAGGTGTCTAATTCTTCAGCTGATTATTTTTATTAGCTATTGCTTTGTTTCTGATTGAGATAAACAATCTAATTCAGTGTAATTCAGTTTACTTTTTCTTTTCTGTTTTTTACTAGCATTTAAAGTGACAGAACCATTTAAAAGCAATAGTGCAAAATCATCAGCTTGTCTATACAGTGTGGCTTTGAATGATAGTTTTGGCTGCCTAAAACTTTGTGTTGTTGAAAGTTCTCTTGATTTCCCCTTTTATTCATGTAATTTTATGATATCATGTTTTTGTCATTGCTTAGTTCTTTTTTTAAAAACTTTCATTCTATAGAAAGTGTGTCCAGAGGCAACTATTAATTTGTTTTCCAAGGAACTCTAGTTAAGCTTCTGTGTAAATCAGTAGTCATATCAGCACAATTCTGTCTAGTATGCTTTTTGTTTTTCAAAGGAAGAAACCTGATTACTATAATAGAAACCAAAGTGAAAACCCCCTAAGCTTACCTGAAATAGCAGGTGGCAGCATTCGTATGTGATAAGGGAACCATCTTCCTACTTGGAAATCAGTGTCTTTTGTGGGGTTGTTTGTTTGTTTTTGGTTAACAACAATAAGAGGGCAGCTTATGAAAATTTTCTAAGGTCTAAAATGTAAACGTTCACCCCTCTTGTAGCCCTTGTGATCCAAAAAATCACAAGGGATCATTTTGACTTTGAGGGAAGGATTTTGTCTTTGCAGTGAGAGCAGAATTCAGACTCTGAGAATAAGCAATTAAAACCCCAAAGCCTTTTACTGCTTTTGATGCTTTTTAAAAAAAAAGGCAAAAACGTCACTGTGCTGAAATACTTTCTGCTAATTAACTGTCACAAATGTGATGCCATTAAGCTTGGAGTCTCTTTGGTTTACTTCAAAGTCATTAATACCGACTGTGCAGCCCTCCCAAATATATTTTGAAGAAGGAAAAAAAAAAAGGAAACAAATGGACAGATCTGTAATCAATGTTTCCAAGGCTTCCTGTTTCTCATAGAATCTGAGAATCTAACCCTTTAATTTAAGAAAACTGTGCACAGGCCCTCTTATTTATTTATTTATTTATTTACATATTCCACCCCCCCATTGTTTTGGGGCCCACTTTCTGCTCTGTGTGTGTTCTTCTGTGTATGCTTGTCTTCTCTTTAGGTGGCATCAGGAACTGATCCTAGGACCTTATGGAGTGGAGAGAGGCTGCTCAATCTCTTGCGCCACCTCAGCTCCTTGATTTTGCTGTTTC
Organism: Tolypeutes matacus; assembly: GCA_026826555.1. NCBI lineage: Eukaryota > Metazoa > Chordata > Mammalia > Cingulata > Chlamyphoridae > Tolypeutes > Tolypeutes matacus. The sequence continues at coordinate 1,976,259 of JAKSZT010053784.1, read as the reverse complement.
TCATTGTCTCTATTCTGTGTCTCTCTTTGTTGCGTCATCTTACTGCGCCAGCTCTCCACGCGGGCCAGCACTCCTCCATGGGCCAGCTCTCCGTGTGGGACAGCTTGCTTTTCACCAGGAGGCCCTGGGAATGGAACCCTGGACCTCCTACATGGTAAACAGGAGCCCAATCACTTGAGCCACATCTGCTTCGCCACAGGCCCTCTTAATGCTCAGAATTTCCGGTGCCACTGTGGTCTTTATGCCTGGCATGCATTTAGATACACTGTTCCAAAGCTGACTTAAAAACTTCACTCTACTGCACAAGAGATCTGCTTTTGCAGAGTACCAGTTTGGAATGCAGTTAGCTACACATGCTGGAGAAAACCTCCACCCAGAGTGCTTTAAATAAATAGGGCTTTGTTTTTCTCATCTAACATTTGGAGGAAGAAATGTAATGTCCCAGGCTGGTGCAATATGGAAATACTGTCATCAGGAACTGAGGCTCCTTTTTTTCTTTGTTCTGCTCTCCTTCACAGGGCCTCTGACCTTGGGCAAATCCCTGTGTAACTTTTCCAAGACTCAGTTTCCCCTCCTGAAAAAACGGTGATAACCCATTCTGTAACTGCAGCGTGTAGTGGTAAGGCATCAACTAAATCCCTTATGAGGAAATGTGTAGCACAGTGGCTGGCACTTACTAGAGCAAGGGCGAATCCAGTGCTGCAGCCACAGCTGCAGAAGCCCTAGGCTTCAGAGTGGCCATGGGGTGGAAGGTGAGAAAGGGGAAATAGGGGGTCCTTTCTTAAAGCATGTTCTTCAGTGTTTTTTGGCTCCCAATTCCAGGTGATGCTACTTAGCACACTGGCAAAAGATACTTTAAAAAAAAAAATGTCCGCGACCGTACCCTTTAACAAGTGGGTCCTATTACTTACCAAGTAAAATATATCTTCTGCAAGCCAATTGTTTATTTTATCCTGTGGCTTCTTTACAATAAATTTCAGTACTATTAGAGACTTAAGCCCACATTATTGATTATTTGAATATATGTGCCATTAATCTTCTCCAGCCCTCATACATTTTATATGTACATTTTAAGTGTTGTCTTTTGCATTTAGATAGAGAGGCATGGCCAGAAGAAAGTAGACTTGTAGGCTTGTGGGTATTAGCTTTATATAGCCCCCCAAGAGCTCCCTTGAGCAGATTTGTGTACAAATTTCTACACTAAAATACGCCTTCAGAATAGTGACTGCTAGATAAACTGCGAGGTTTCTTTAGTAAATAAAAATGATTAATGGAAGTTGTATAAGCTCACTATCACTGGTCAAATTGTCTCATCCAATTGAGTTTCCTGGTTCTATAAAAAGCCTGTTTCTTTTTGTATTAAAGTTGTCTGTTATTTTCAATGGGCCTATGAAGTATTATCTGATTTTTAAAAATTAGTTCATAAAGGGGTATTGATTCTTCAAACTAAGGGCAGTTGAAATCTGGTTTATGGCCAAACTGGTCTCTTTAGATGGGTCCTGTAAACCACCATCAAGAAAATGCATCTTAAATCTGGGTTAAGATAAACTTCTTGACTATGGACTGGACAGTGAAGTTGGTGTGGAAATGCAAGGGGAACCAGAGGTAAAAGTGAAAATCTGTTAAAGTTAGGGATTTTCTAGTTCCTGAATTTTTATTCTCAGCCATTGATATTCACTTCTTTCCTGGGGCATTTTCCTGGGTGATGAGAAGATTCTAAAATCAAATAAGGCTTTTGAACATTGAAGATGTTTGCCACTGTTCTGTTGAAGAATCCTATAGATTTATAGTGATTCTAAAAGGTGTCTCATATCCACTATATTAACTAGCTTTTTAGAAGCTTATGAACATTGTAGCTTTTATCGATTCCAGGGAATGGAACCCAACAATAAGCAATAAAAGTCGATGGTAACTTTCTTCCCATATAGGGGTGTGCAGATCAATATTTTGAATTTACTGTAATTTGCTGGTAATGGATGGAAGAACTGAAAAAATTGCACAACCTTGTGGGGCACAGCTGTGCAGTGTTGCCTTTTTATCTAAGCTCACTATAGGTCACAGGCTTTCCCTGGTAACATGAAACATAGTTAAGTGGCAGGGTTGATACGCATATTTATCAAGAGCTTTCATAAGTCCGTTCTAAGGGGAAAGAGAAAGTCACAAAACTTGTCCATGATAACCTTAATTTTATAGTCCTGAAGGACTTCGAAACTTGGACTGTCTTAAAGGCAATTAAAATTCTGAATTTCGAGCACTTGTGTTTGATCCCCTTCTGCTAAAGGACTTTCCCCATTGATTGGTAACAGGGTGTATAATTTCACCGAAGGCTGATTTGCTTTGAATCTTCAAATTGTTTAATGGAAACTGTGCCCAGCTTCAGTAGTCAGAAGAGGGAAGGCAGGGGCCATGCACACTTGCTCTTTCATTTAACCTCTGTTCACTAGCAGAGCTCTTCAGCTGTGCCCTGGGTGCCTCATCCTGTTTGAGTGCACTTAAAAAGTAATAGCTGACAATTAGGATGCTTTCATGTTTAGGAACTGTGCTAAATGCAGGGCTTGTGCTACCAGTAATCCTCACGACAACCTATGACGTAGATTGCATTATCCCCATTTTATAGTTAAGGAAACTGAGTCTTAGAGAAGTTAAGAAACTTTTTCTAGGACACTTTCTAGCTAAGCCTGTATTAAAATGTGGATATGTCTGACTCACATACATTTGATCACTATGAAATGAATACTTAATTTAAATAAGGGCTTTTTTTTTTTTAAAGCTAAAGTTAAATTGATCTAATCTGTTTTCTTGTTTAGCTTTTTTTGTTGTGAAGGACTGTGGCTTCTCTAATTTGATCAAAACCAGTTTCTTTAATTTAAAAAATGACACAGACACTTGCTTTTGTTCTTTGAGAACAAAATACAATATCACTGTGGGCTGGAAACTATTAACCTTGAAGTAATAAATGCACTTCACTTTGTATATAATAAACACTCAATAAACTGAAGCTATTATTAATGTAACTACTTATTATTACTCAGGAAAACCCTGCAGAGAAGCAGGTAAACTCTGACTTAGGAAGCAGATTTCTTTTATATTATACTGTAATTCAAAGGCAGTATGTATATAAATGTCTTATTCTCAAGCTTGTTTTTTTATACATCAAGGGTATAACATGTTAGGAAGCATCAGAAACCATAGTAATTGGCTGGAAAGGAAGCTTGTTTCATTTGCTCATTTACTTGGTGTTAGCTGATTATTTGACTTGTTACGCTTTTTCTACATTAAAAGGTCTGTGTAAAAGTAGTGTATTTGCACGGCTTTGCTGCAAATAAAATCAGAGTCTGTAAAAATAATTTGAGTGTGAAATTTGCTTAGAGGGAGCTGACAAGATCTGTGTTGTATCTCTCCTTTTAAAGAGGACTAGTGTGTTCTTACAGTGAACGCAGTGTGATGGCCTATATGCGAGGACCAGGGTGCAACTACTGCCTCCCAGACCAGTCATTACTTGATGCTGAAAAATAATAATATTATTATTAAAAATAATAATTATTAAAAAATAATAATTACAGGCAGGTGTGGATGCAAGGACAAGCTCAGTCATTAACTAGCTGTGCGACCTTGTATGAATTACTTAACCTGTCTGGGCCTTGGTTCTCTCATCTGTAAAATGGGAATAATAATAATATCTTATTCATAAGATGTTAATGAAGATTAAATAAGATAATATATGTCAGCAATTAGTAAATTTTAGATACTATGATTAAGCTGGTGAGGGTAAATGAGCTTAGTAAAGAAAAACAATTCCCAGCATCTGTGGTCCTGCAATTTGCCTGGACAATTGAACAAGCCTCCTGACTCCTTTCCCATCTTATAGTCTTGCACTTGGTAAATCATGACCCCCTGTTGCCAGAGTGATCTTGTTAACATGTCGATCTTATTCTCTATGTAAAATGTTCCATGAGCTCCCTATCACCTATGAGGTAAAGGCAGGCTCTTCCAAAAACCTTCAGGGACGTCTGTGATTTGGCCCTCACCCTGTTCCATACTCGAGTCCTGTTGATTTTTCTTTCTACTCTATGTTCCAGCCACACCCAGTTTCCTAAGCATTATGTACTATTTCTCTCTGCCCTACCTCAGTACATCTATTACTTCTTCTGGAATGCCCCATTCCTCACCCACTCCTGAGACTGCCTGGCCAACTCCCGGCATTGCTAAAGAAAGATCAGGCTCAAGTATTGTGTCACGTAGGAATTTTTGAATTGCAAGGAACAAAAAACACAAGTAAAACTGGCTTAAACAATAAAGGGACTTTATTAGCTCACATAACCAAGAAGTCCAGATCTAGGGCAGATTTTAGGCAAGGCTAGAACCAGTGGCTCAAAGTTATCATCCTAGACTCAGTTTCTGCTTTTCTTCTTGTCATCTTTGGTTTATATCCTTGTTGCTGCCATGAGCTAACTGGGGTCACATGTTGCCTCTTTCCTGGTAGCTCTCTTAGATGAGGAGGTCAGTTCTTTCCCACAAGTCTCATTTGCCCAGATTGGGTCATAGACCATCTCTGAGCCAATCACTTTGTCCAAGGCAATGAGCTTTATCATTGGCTTAATTTAATCAGGGCTTAGCCTGCAGTTGAAAATAACACCAGTTCCACCAGAACTGCCATTGCTGGGCAATGCTGGGTTTCTTGCTGGGCAAGGAATAGTCCTGATCCTTCTCAGAGAAAATGGGTCACCCCCACCCCTTTCTATGATGGTATGCTTTGAAAAGACCTCTATCCCAGGGCTCTTCACGCTGTGCGTTAGAGTGAGTTAAGTCCTTTATCCACAGTGCTTAGCACAGTACCTGCTCTATCAGCCTTTACTAAAAATTATGTGACTAAAGGAAACTCATTTTGCTTGCTTCAGTCCCCAAATGTGCCCCTTGCCCTCACCCTTAGTGGATGATTTTACCTTCTTTGTTACTGAAATTACAGAACCGCATGTGAATTGCCTCTCAGTTTTACTTGCTCTTCTTCAAAGGGTACTTGTTTTACTTATAGTCTTCTTCCTATTTGGTGGAAAAGTTGCACTTAATTTTTAGTATCACTGCTACCCCTCCCCACTTATATATGCATTCAAGCCCTTTCTCTTGGACCTTCACATCTCTTCCCTGTCCCACTCTGGCCTTTTCACAATGGGGTGTAGGGGGAAAAATGGGACTGGATGATGTAGATTTAAATTTTTTCACCTTCTCGTGGTTTTGTGATCCTGGACTATCAGTAATATCCCCTTGGCTTTCCTTAGGAAGAATCAAATGTCCTGCCCTGGAAGCTAGTTGATTTTGTTATGAAGCTCAGACTCTGTTTACGATAAAGTATTGCAAAACAAAAGTAGACATCCACTTTGTGACTCAGAAACTTTGTCTATGGAAAAAGCTTAGGAAAAGTAGACACCCACTTTGTGACTCAGAAACTTTGTGGAAAAGGCTTAGGAAACCTGTGGCCAAAGGCTTGAGGATGATAGTTGTTAATATTTGGGTTCACCACAGAAAAAGCCAAATTGAAAAGAAAGGAAGAAATTAGCTACTTCTCACCTTTTTAGAGAAAGCATATGTGTGGTTTTGAACAAGTAAAATTTGTACAAAAATCCAGCATACATTTTGTGGTATACCTTTTATGGTTTATTTTGTTTAACTTTACTACCACAGATAAATATATTTATGTGCATTATGATTATAGATATTAAAATAGAATGAAATAGAATCTGCAAAAAGGGGGGATCTTTAGAATTCTCTACCCAGGGATATACCTGCCGGTTTTCCAGCCTTTCTCTACAGGCTTTTATCCAGAAAACCATGTACTTTATGAACAGTGTCCTGGAATTTTCAAGAGTTGAGCAGAAGCCATTTTGGCCTTCTGCTCTGATATAAAACCAGGCCTTCATGTCAACGCTGCTTCCACGGTGTGAGCTTCTCCATGCACTGCTTCTGCCCTCACAAGTGACTCTCAGGAATATGGCAAAGAAACAGGGCCATAAATATTTATTTAGAAAAATAAATCCAGGCATGAGCCTATAGCCCCAGCTTATTTTATACTCTCTAAGGTGGGGCGGGTGGAGTCCATTTTGGGTATCCATCATTGTCCTACAAAACTTGCCACTTGCAAAAGGAAATGACTAAAAACTGAAAACTTCACAACTGGAATGACAACCTAGAAAATTAATATCCCATGAAGAAAAAATCCAAAGGTAAATAGTCTATGAAAACTGAGAGTCCTCAAGGGGACTTAAGAGTACTAATCCCTAATAAACAATTTATGTAAACAATTCTCTCTGTATTTCTCTAGGGGTGGGGCTCAGGCATTAATAATTTTACAGGCTCTGTGGGTGGTGCTAATGTGAAGCCAGGGTTCAGAACCACTATTTGAACTGAGTTATCTCACCCCCTTTTGTTGTCTATCCTCCATTAATATTTACACATTCACGTTATACTGTCATAATCTTGACCTGGAGATATCCCTCTTGTTTTACATGTGTACTGCATGTGTGTGTGTGTTGGCCCAACTAGATTTTAAATGTGTTTTATTTTGTTTCCTCCTTATGTGTCCCTGACAGTGCCTGACATACTGCCTTGCACATCCAGGCTCTCTATAGGTGCTCTCTGAATTCACTTCCTAAATTGATGGTTTGTCTGTCAACTCAGAGCAGTTGCAGTAACCCTCAATGATAGAATGAGGCCTCCATGACTAATTAAGAAATGATGATAATGGGAAAGCACATAAACATTATTCAAATCTAATGGTTTTTGGAAAATGGTGAGGAAATGATGCATGCTGGACATTGCCATTCTTTTTGTTTGTGGTGGTTTTTTTGGGGGGTGGGGGTGGGGGTGGGTAGGGGTAGAGGGTAGGGCAGGTTGTCCAACTTTCAAATCCCCTTCCTTTTTTGGAGGTACTCCCAGCATGTGAATCCTGGTAGCTGTGGCCTCACTTCCCACTGTGGTAGTGAAAGGGGCCCAACATTCCTTCTTCCTGCCCCCTTGACAGCTGGGCGAAGACCCGAGTGAGAGTATGCAGGTGCTCCCAGGGAAGGCGAACAAGCCAGGGGTGGTGAGGTAAAGGTGTGGGGACAGTTGGAGATCCTTCCTGGAGGCTGAGCTGGAGTGGAGAGTTGAGCTGCAGAGGGGTCCTAAGTGGGTTGTATTCTCTGGAGTTAAAATTCCTGGTTCCTGCCCATTTTCTGACCTTGGTGCCCAACTGTCCTGTGCCCTGTACAGGTACCCGATGATTCAGTTTTCTACTTGTCAGCCTCATTCCGTTTCTATGGTTCTTAAGAGGCCCCAGCTGCTGCATGGGATGGCTCCCCACTTCCAAATAATGAAATGAAGTGCCCATGGCCCTGTGTCCTGTGGCTATCCAGAACCCTCTATGTGCTGATGACTCCCCAAACCCTCCTGAACCCAGATCCCTATGTCCAACTGCCAATTTCTACTTAGAATTCTTATTGGACTCTTGAATGGAACATGTTATGCAGAACTTTTGCCCAAGCCCTTTCCCTTCTCTCAAAATGAACCCTTCATTTACTCAGGCCAGTAACTGGTGAACCCTCCTTGGTTTCTCATTCATACTCTTCATCTTGTTCTTTTGTAAATCTAGGAAAACATCTCTCAAATCTGACCCCTTCTCACCATCTCTACTGCTGGTCCTAACCACAATGTTCTCTTACCTAGACTATTACAGTAGCCTCCTAAAAAATTGGGCATCAAATATTACCTTATAACAAGCTTTGAATATTTACATATTTATTGTCGATCCTTTCAATCTCCAGCCCTTCCCCCACCAGTCTTTATTCTCTCTCTCTGTTTAATTTTTGGTATAATTTTAGATTTACAGAAAATTTCTACGATAGTTCAGAGAATTCCTGTATATACCCTTCACCTGGTTTCCCCCTCATGTTAACATCTTATATAACCTTAGTGCAGGGATTCTTAAACTTTTTTTGTTCCATGGACCTCTTTGCCAGTTAGGTGAAAACCATGGACCCCTTCTCAGAATGTAGCAGCCGATAGTCTTAAGACCTCAGAGATCAGTGAAAATAAAGATAATAAGTTGATTTTTTTCAGTTCAAGCTCATGGACCCCCTGAAATCTTTCCACAGACCCCAGGGGTCTGTGAACCCCTGGTTACGAACCCCTGCCTTAGTGCATTTGTCACAACTAACATTGTCAAAATTAACATTGGCATATTACTATTAACTGAGCTACAGGCTTTATTTGGAAGTCACTAGTTTTGTCACTAATGTCCTTTCCCTGTTCTAAGAACCAACCCAAGCACCCACATTGTATTTTAGTCTCCTTATTCTCCTCGGGTCTGTGACAGTTTTTCTGTTTTTCCTTGTTTCTCATAGCCCTAACAGTTTTAAAGAGGTACCAGTTAGATGTTTTGTAACATGTTCCTCAGTTTGAGTTTGTCTGATATTTTTTTGTGATTAGACTGGAGTTATGGGTTTGTTGATTTTTTTTTTTTAAACTATTACAGAGGAGATGTGCCCTTCTCATTATATCCTATAGGGGGTACGTGGTATCAGCGTGACGTGTCACTGTGATGTTACCTTGATCACTTGGTTAAGGTAGTGCCTGCTGGTTTTCTCCACTGTAAAATGACTTTTTTCTCCTTTCCCCACGCCATTCTTTGGAAGTGAATCACTTAGTCCAGCCTACACTCTGTAGCTACATATACTATTTGAAATTCTTCTGTAACTCTCCGTTCTGTCTTCAATCATAACCTTCCCCATCAGTTAAAAAGACCAGTTCAGCGATTCTCTAAACACATGTGACAAGTATGGCCTTATGGTTTATTTTATTATTTTTTTTATTAGAACAGTTGTAAAGTTTACAGAAAAATCACATAGAAAGTTTCGGAGTTCTTGTATAATCCCCTATTTGTGTATCTATAGCTGTTAAATGCATATTAAATACTATAAATATTTTTAAATTATCATTATGGAAATTGCTTATATATAGAAAACATTGCAAATTTTTCCTCTACTGCCTTGATGAATGAACAGGTTATTTTCTCCCTTTGATGCCAAATTGTCCAGGGCAAAAGGGAAAGAGGTTTATTATGTCTTGGTTGGTTCCCTGGCCTCTCCATGAATTCTATTCCAGGATTTGAGGAACTCTTGAGTGTCCTCAGTCTTAACAAAGGATCTCAAGTAAACAACAGGGTTCTCAAAAATGATTAGTTTTACTCCACCTGGATTTTCAACATAAATATTTGCAAGTTAGCACTTTTAGGAGGGAGGCAAAGGACGTAATACCAAGCAAATATAATGACAAACAGTAATCCCCCAAAATGTTAAGTTACTGAGTAATTGATATCAGTGAAAATATTTTTTAAAATTTAATCTTCTTAAATATCTTCTAATGAACTTCTTTAATCCTGCAATGATTAATAATTAACATATTGTTCAGTTCAGATGGATGCTTCTTGCCCTTTTATTTTTTCCCCTCTTTACCCCTCCTCCTCTTTCCTCCTCCAATTCTTACCTGATACTAAATTTTAAACACATTTTCCATATACTTTAAGCACGAGCTTTAGCTTATGACTTATCTACCTATCTAAGTATGTGTTAATGACCTTATCCTGAATTAAGAAAATAAAATGAGGACACATACACAAAGTTCTGCAGGGGTTTTGACTGTAAAATGCCTTGATGCTGTTCATTTAGGTCTGCCTGGGGCAGATTTATCAGCCTGTGGTTCTCATGTTAGGGCAGTAGCTGCTCATTGCTCTGCCTGCAATTGCTCAGCCCTCCTGGTATTTGCAGCCTTTTGCAGCTACTGTTCACAAGGTCTTGGCTACAGCACATTCATTCCTCTCACTTTATTACCATCACATCTGATTCCAATTTGCTACCAAATTGAGTTTCCACTTCCGAGCCTGACATTCAAGCCGTCAGGTGGATTATCTCCTTCAGCTTGGTTAGCGTGGCAGCTTCAGGTCAGTTGACAGTGGCCTATTAAATGTCCTTTGTGCCTCATCTTGGAATCTCAGCTGTAGTGCTGGGTTACCCACTATCACCTTTCTCTTGTTTAGAACTCATAATTCCAGATCTGTTGGATAGACTTCTGATTAAAAACGGAGTTGGTTTTTATCCCTTATCTTGCTGTTTCAGCAGTTTTTTTATCAGAGCAAAACAACAAGCTTATGGTCAGGTCATTGGTAGAATATGATGGATTGAACTCTTTGGGCTCATTTATATGGCCCTTTTGTTCTTATATCTTCTTAGTGATCTATTTGCATATAGAGTTGAAATGACATCTCATGTTTGTTGTTTGTTTGTTTTTAATTATCACACCTCAGGCACCCATCCTTTTCTTTTTATGCTGCTATCAGATCAACTTACTGGACAGAACAGCATTTACCCATTTGAGCCCTATACCTTTTGCTTTAGTGGGCTTCAGCAGTTTCTTTCTCAAAGAAACAATCTGTTGAGATAGTACTTCTAAATTATTTCTAGGGATATTTACTTTTTCCATTTTTAAAAACCTGAATACAAAACAAATTTCTTGGTGTTTGTCATAACCAACAATACACAGAAAATCACGTCTATTTTCTAATTACATTTCAATTTCCAAAGAAAATTGTTCTGGTCAGAGACTGTTCCCTTGTCATTAGGGACTTAAGTAAATGTAAAATGTAAAAGTAAAAGTGTATTTATGGTTCAGAATCAGGGAACCAAATCCAGCAAACACTATACTTTCTTGAGGGCTTGAAAATAACATGTTAGCTATTGGGAGAAGGAAGAAGGTGCTCAAATTCCTAAAAATTGTTCTTCTTGCTATTAAATTAATATAATTATTATACCTTATATCAAAATATATTTACCAGTTGCTAAGTAAGACTTCCTGTATTTAAAACATGTCACAGAGCTTTCCTCCCCTCTGGTCTGATGCTCACAAGGCCATTTTCTATAAGCTGTGTAGGAGTAAATTGCACTGTTTAGAAGTGGGATCTGAGGCTGCTGTACATGACAAACATTTAAGGATCCAATAAAAATAGACAGGAAAGGTGAGTTTGAACCCAAGGTGAAAACACTTTTCAAAATATAATGCTCAAGCTTCTCCTGGAAGGCAAAATATAAATGAGAATTATAGGAATGAATAACCACATTTAGTCGAATTGTTTTTTTAAAAAAAAAAATTTTAGGGAAGTGGCTGTGGCTCAATCAGTAGGGCTCCCGTTTACCATATGGGAGGCCCCGGGTTCTGTTCCCGAGGCCTCCTGGTGAGGGCAGGCCCGCCCGCGCGGCGTGGTTAGCTGACCCAGCGAGCACAAGCAGCAAGTGGGGGATAAATGAATAAATAAATAAAATCTTTAAAAAAAAAAAAAAAAAAAAAATTTTAGCATAGTCATTTTGAGTCCAAATAGACTGGATGACCCATTGCTTCCTATTTTTAATTATTGTCATTAAGTAATCATTCTTGAGTACTCAGGCTATTGAAAAATTCATTAGTACTTAGAGGTATTTCTGAATCCAGTTTTATTTCTTTGGCTTGTTTGCTTGGTTGGTTCGTTGGTTGGTTTTGTGGTTTCCCACAGCCTCTCTTCAGTTGGGTAGATAATGATGGTAATTTGAGATAAGTGTGAGAACACCGTTTTTAATTTAATTATGTACTTTAATAATTGTTATTGCTATCTGGTTACCATTTTAGAGGTTCATTAACCTACTTTTTTTTTTTTTTTTTTTTTTTAAAGATTTTATTTATTCATTCATTTATCCCCCCCCTTGCTGCTTGTGCTCGCTGGGTCAGCTAACCATGCCGCGCGGGCGGGCTTGCCTTCACCAGGAGGCCTCAGGAACCGAACCCGGGGCCTCCCATATGGTAAACGGGAGCCCTACTGATTGAGCCACAGCCGCTTCCCATTAACCTACTTTTAAATATCATAAGTAATAAATCATATTTATTTTAAGAAGTAATATCAGAATGGAACATTTTGCATTATCTATTTTAAAAAATAATAATAAAGTATAATCTTTAGTATGCACAATGTTTTGCATGAAATTTATTTTTGTTGGGGGCAAATAGTTGACTGAATTTTCCTTTTCATTTCACCTTACATTTAATTATAATTCTGAAAAATTCTTTCTACTTCCTGTATCTGTTTCCTCTTTGGATAGTCCTCTGATCCCTCAGATATTCCTTATACTCATTTATAGGGCCATTTTACTATAGTTTACTGTAGTTGTTTGGGGAGATTGGTGGTCTTTCTGCTCTGGGATTCAGATAAACTGTGGTAGCACCTTAAGCACAATTTATAAAGAGATCAGTCTAAGAAGGGACCCAGCATAAAATTATGGCATTAAAGTCTTTTCAGTATAGGAAATGCCAAATCAAACATAATGAAGGATGATTACATTTTGTGTTATCCATTTGGTATCCTAATAGTCTGTGGTTAATATAGCATTTCATATATATATATATATATATATATTATTTTTTTTTTTTTCTTTTACAGAAGGAGCTGAGTCTTCCCAGAAGAGGAAGTTTGTAAGTAGTTTTTTTGTTTCCATGTTTTCTTTTTGTACATTTTGTAATGTGACTATTGTCTGACTTGTTAGGTTTTTAGTGGCAAATGGAAGATAAATGATAACCAACTGAGTTAAAAAAATTAAAAGCATTGAATCTATTTATAAAGTCAAATTTTAATTTGAAGATAAGTTCTAGGATTTTTTCTTTATGGGCTTTCTAAACCAAAATGAATAATCCTAAGAGAATCATATTTTTTATTCTATTTTATAACTAAGCAAAAACATTTGATCTACAGATAGAATAAATTGATCTGAATCAAGCATTATTGCTCTTCTATATGTTTTTGGAAATCCATGATTGTTCTTTATACTATGAATTTTATGCAGAGTGAATTATTTTCTTTTGAATTTAAAATGATGATGACTTTGAGCCAGCTAAGTTTTCTACTATTAGATCCAGACCTTAATAAATTGATTCATGTAATGCTCTTGTATGATTAAAATAGAAGATGTATGAACCTTGACTTGATTTCTTTATAGTATGCTTCAGCCTTTTATTTTTCAGGCCAATAATATATTTGCATTAATCATAGCTTCTTCTATTAGTAAGTTGCAGAATGAAATTAGCTAACCCTAATAGTCCATTAAAATTAGGGCAGATTTGTTATCAAGTGGTAATGTGTAAGGGCTTGTCTAGAAATATTTACATTTGGTCTGATTTATGTTGAAGAAGTTAGTGGATGGGATATCTTCTCTCCTTTTTAAAAAAAATAATAAGTATAATAGTTAAGCTTATACTAGTCCCAGCTTGGAGGATTAGAAATATATATGGCTATTGAAAGATCAGAGTCATTCTTTTGGCTAAATTTTGGAAAGCATCTATGAACCAGTACTTCATCAGCTGTGAACATTTCATTGTCCATTTTACTTCCTGCTTTTCATACAAGATAGGCTGGCAGGAGGACACTGGATCATTATCCTCTGAGAATGTGCTTAAATAAATTGTCTCTAGCTCCAAGCTTATATCAGTCTCTGTGTGCTAGAGAGTAGTGGCTGAACAGTTTGCCGTAGGAAATGCCTGTAGAATTAAAAACTTCCCTTATTTTGCATCATGATTGGGACTCTCGCTTAGACTTGAAAAAGTACAAACTTTTTGACATTTCCCATAATAATGACAAATAAGCCAAAACAAAACAAAACAAAACAAAAAAAACCCAAAACAAAACAGCAGAAGTAAAACTTCACAAATATCTTCAAGAAAAGAAATCTCATTTCCTTCATAGTTTTATTTAAGACTTAAGGCACCCCAGGTTTTTCTTTTATATTTTATTTGAAAACTTTAAAACTTAAGTCAGATCGTCCTTTCAACTTAGTTCTGCCACCCCTTTCTGAGTTATCACATTAGTACTTTTCCTGTAAATTAATAGATAATGTTAGCTAGCAAAATTACATCCTTTTAACTATTTAAGGGCTACTTCTCCTTTTGCATCTGAGTAATTTTCAATTCTAGTAATGTTTTCTGGTAGCCATGAATTGATGAGGAAATATATGGCAAGGAAATACATTATTTAAATTTCTCTACTTGGGAGAACAGCGTCTTTAATAAGAAAAGGATTATGACAAAAATTTGTCATAATCAATGCTTTGAACACTGCATGTGAGGTAAAAGAATGACATCTGAGCCATTTAAAATCCCCTCCCTAATAAAAATCACTTGATCCATCAATCAGATGATGGGAATAAAGCACATTATAAATACATATATATCGTTACATAAATCCACATTTTTTTGAATTATGGAAAAATACTTCCCAGTGAAACAAGCCAAAAATAAACATATTTGTATTTTCTACTGAACACAAATATTCCCCAAAGAATTAATGATACTTGATATAGATGTTTCGTAACTCAACACTGCTTAGCATTTTCAATCAACCACCATATAGAATGCCAGTAATTACTCTCCTCATGAAAGGCTCTTTTGTGACTTTGAGAAAAAGAAATACCTTTTTAAAATGCTAGAATGATTTTAATACAAATTTAGTGAAGAAGGGCACAGTGTGTCTTTATTAGATTTTGGTGTAAGCCAACATAAAGCTACCTGATTATTAAACCTGTTAACATTTTAGCTTGTTTACTACATAAATGCCTCCTGTATTGCTTTCAAGTCTTCTTATACCTTCTTCCCGGAGAGATGGAGGATTTGATCCTGCTGTTCTGCTCTTTTTTCCATGTTGACAGCCACTGCACAGAGTATGATTTATTCTTCATTGTCTTTAGCCTTACAGCCATGTGATTGAACTTGTCAGAGGGCATGTCCTTTCAGAAAGGCTGTGCTTTGGAAGAAGGAACCACTTTTAGTTATATCTGCTGCTTCTAATTTGTATGTCTTGAAAGATAATATTAGAAATGTGTTTACATCATTCTGAAACTTATGGGCTTACCAGATTTTTAAAAAATTTTAGTGTTGTTTTAAATAAAAAGTAATGTTTAAGTCTGGACTCATACTTTTTAAAAAGTTAAAGCTTTCACAAATAAAAGAACATAGCAAATTTTATTTTCTATTTCTTATTAATTAAAAGCAAACTATCCTGTCTAGAAAAACTAATTCAGATCCTCCCAGATTTGTAATTTTCAATCATTTTGGCAAGAACTAACTTGAAGATTGTTGTTTCATGTGTGTTTTAAGAGGTTGCAAAGGCAATGATTATATCATTGTGACTTTTTTTTGATGGTGTAAAGGGCAACAGACAAGAGAAGACTGATTTCCAGACAAGATGTTACTAAATAACCAAGTGACCCCAGATCACGTTTCAGAGGCTTTTCTAGCCCTTTACTATCTTCTCCAAGGCTCTACAGCCCACCTTTACTCTAGACTTCCTATGGAGCTGATTTCAGCTATTTCTCTCCTTTTCCCCAACAATTCTACCTTGTTTCAAGGAGTAACCATTCCTTAAAACTCTTGATCCCAGGTTCTTGCAGCACTTCCCATCTCTTTTGCCTTGGAACTAAAGTTGTTACACTCTCTGCTCTTCCTTCTTCCAGTCACCTGTCAAAATCTCTATATCCTTTGAATAAATCATGGTGTAGTTATACAATTAAATATTATATACCAGGTAAAATAAATGAACTGTATGTATCAACAGGTACAATTATAAAATGTTGAGCAAAAGATAAAAGTAAATTCTATGTACCAGATACCATTTGCATTAAAATTTTTAAATGTGCAAAACAATTTATTATGTTGTTTCTGGATACAGACTTTCATAGTAGAAGTATAAAATCATGAATGGGAAGCAAATTTTGGAGAAACGTTACTAATCGTTGGAGGGAGTGAGAGAAATGGGATCAGAGAGTAGTCCATAGGAAGTTTCATTTATGTTGTTATTGTAATGGTATATGTACGTGAGTGTTTGTAATATTCCTCTACATTTTGGTATTTCTGAAATATTTTTTTTAAATGCTCAGTAATTGTATAAGAATTCAAACATTCAAACTGTTTTAACCAAATATTTATAAGTTCTTAAATGTTCTTAAATTTTGAAGAAAATGTATATAAAGGTTAATCTGTTTTGCACAAGAATATACCATACCTGCAATTTTTTTTTTTTTTTTTTTTTTTTTTTGGTCCCATGATGAAATTGGTATTGGCTTTTTATCCCTTTTAAAAGGAGCAAGTCTAACTTTTCTTTGTATTCAATAAGGTGCCCAGATCAATAACTTACATAGCATTGATGTACACAAGTCTGTCTCCGCCTACAAAACTATGAGGCTCCAGCAGAGTGAACATGCCCTGCTTTTTCTCTCTGGCTCCTATTACAGTTACTGCTACCTGATGACAAACAGCTGTTGGATGACTGGATAGCTGTTGTCAAAATTGTTCATGGTTTAAATTCAATGTGAAATTCAAAGACCCCTCTTGACGTTATTTTGATTAGTCTAATAAAAACTAATCTAACCTGTCTATATTTATAAAAGTGCCATTAGCTTTCTGGGCTCCTTATGTAGTATTCCAAATTTAGGACTGAAGTCCTAAAATGATATTTCCAAGTGTAAAAACTCTCTGGGATGATGTTTGTTTTCAGTAAGGAAAATGGAAAAAGGGTAAAAGCCGGGGATGTGACCTTGGAGTTCCGAGCTAATGAATGGTTACGAAGGACCCCTTTGTGTTTTGTTAATTGCACAAATAAACAGCTCTCCAGGACAGAGAGCTGCTTTTTTTTTCATGGAATTCCCTATAGTGCCTTGGTTCTGGTTAGACCCTGGAGAGAGGAGTAGGAAACCAGCTAGAATTCACTCCCCTGCCTCCTCCAATCTTGCTTTTTAATGGCCTTTCAGATTTATCCACCCAGAGGAAAAGGAAACTACATTATCTATTCTTTGCAAATAAAAACTCTATCTGCTACTTAAAATGGTCTTTCCTCTAACTCTCTTAATTAGCGCATTGTTTCATGGAGCCCTGTAGATCTGAGATCCATAAAGTCATCTGCAATTATCACTTTATTTTAGTAGAAACAGTGACTGACACTTGGGCATTTTCTTAGCTTTATGTTCTTTGGCCACACAAGCTTTATAAATGCTTTTTAAGGAGTATCCAGCAGCAGGAATCCAATGCAGAAACAGGCCCTGTGTACACAGGAGTCCTAGAAAAGTGCTTGGAAATTACCCGAGTCAAGTGGGAGAGGCAATTTAGGAATTGTCTTGGCATGTTTTGATTTCTTGATCTAGCAATAATACTAGTATCTAGTAGCGATAATCCTCTCTATTGACTTTTTATGTTCCTTCTCCATTTATCCTGTACTTTTGTCATTATTTATTAGTTTATTCCAGAGATGCCCATGGAATAAGCATGTCTGCTGAACAATTTCATGTCTGCTTAGGAAGCCCACCTCCCCATCCACAAGCAAGACAGCCATCTCAGACACCCATACCACAGTGCCAGGCATCCAGTATTAGAAAATTCAGTTTGATCTTAAAGACATTTTCTTTTCAGTGCCTCATTGAAATGAGCACGCAGCTATTTTAGCACATTAGATGAGGATTCATTCATTAACAGGTTGCCTCTGGTGGATTGGCAAGAGAAAAACCTACCGGGATAGGGGAGCAGGTGTTAAGAACCATTTTGCTGCAAACTAAATGAATAAATGCACAAAAAGTGTGGTGAAGGCCCTGATCAAGACACTTTCGGGTTCTCCCTCTCCCCACCCCACTCCCTGCTCCAGAAGCCTTGAACAGCTGGCAAGATTGGACAGAAACTTTGTTCTCAAAGCTCCAGAAAACAAATAAAGGGCTGCAGTAGCAGGACAAGCACCAACTCAAGAAAAAGGCCATTTAAATGCAGTAGGATTTCATGGCACCCTGGCAGGTCCCTCTTCCACCCTCATGGATGTGGATCACTTGTCCTCATTCTGGAGGAAGCGGAGTAGCCCTCATGCACATACTGGAGCTTGTATTTCTGCCCTGATCTGTTTGTTGGTGGCCTGAGGGACTCGCCATCCCAGGCCCTGCCCCGCAGGTATAAGGCAGCTCACAGAGTTCTCCTCCAGAATGCTGTGGAGAGCAGTCGGGTAGCTGACTGGGGACACCCAGGACTTTGAAGAAACTATTTCTTAGGAAGAGAGGATACTCATATCCTTGTAAATGGAGGAATTCTCAGGGCCACAGGTGCACACTCAAGACAAGAAAGAATGCTGTACAGAAAGAATCAGGCAGTACCTATGATTTGGCCTTGAGCTATTCTCTGAACTTTTTGTATGGATAAGTCCTGAAGGAGAGCACTTGCACAGATCAATCTGCAAGAACTGGGAAAGGTGTTTTCCTCTTCGTGGGTACCTCCTCTTCCTCCTCCTCCTTTATTAGCTCCTGGCGTTCAAGATAAAGGAACAGGATGCCTCAGGGTCCAGATTCTAGCAGCAGCATAATAAAATACCAAAATGCCAGGCAAAGAAGATTAAAGCACTAGAAGCCATTAATGAGGAGGAGGACCAGATCTGGGACATACCAGACAAAGACTTAATAAAACAAGGTCTTAAATATGCTTAAAGAGCTAAAGGAAAACATGGACAAAGAACTAAAGGAAATCAGGAAAATGATAGATGAACATTAAGAGAGTATCAATAGAGAGATGGAAGTTATGAAAAGGAACTAAACAGCTGAAGATCACAGAAACAGAAATGTAAAATTCCTTAAAGGGGCTCAACAGTAGATAGGAGTGGGCAGAAGAATCAGTGAACTTGAAGATAAGACCATTTAAATCATTCAGTTTGAGGAACAGAAAGAAGAAAGAATGGAGAAAAGTGAATAGAGCCTGAGTAACATTTGAGACACCATCAAGCATACCAATATTTGCTTTGTGAAAATCCCAGAAGGAGAAGAAAGAAAGGGGCAGAGAGACTATTCCAAGAACTAATTCCTGAAAACTTCCCAAAGTGAATGAAAGACAGAAATACACACATCCAAGAGGCACAACAAACTCCAAACAGAATACACCCAAACAGACTCAGTTACACCATGTTATAATCAAACTGTTGGATCCCAAAGATAGAAAATTCTGAAAGCTGCAAGAGAGAAGCAATATGTCACATACCAGATACCCTCAATATGCTGAACTGCTGATTTCTCACCAGAAACCATAGAGGTAGCAAGGTAGTGGGATGACATATTTGAAGTGCTTAAGACAAAATTAGCAACCAAGAATTCTATATCCAGCAAAACCACCTTTCGAAAAATGAGGGAGAAACTAAGGCATTTCCAGATATACTAAAGCTGAGGGAGTTTGTAACCACAAGCAGGCCCTACAAGAAATGCTAAAGGGAGTTCTGCTGGTTGAAAGGAAAGGACAATAGGCAATAGATCGAAGCTGCATGAAGAAATAAAGATCTCCAGTGAGGGTAATGACATGGGTAAATATAAATGCTAGTATTATTGCATTTTTGGTTTGAAACTTCACTTTTTACTTCCTACAGGAGCTAAAAGGCAAATGTTTAAAATGTAATGATAAATCAGTCAGTGGTTTGAGACTCAATGTATAAACATGCAATTCGTGAAGAGATCTACATAATGTGGGGGGGCAGAATGGTATAGGAACATAGTTTGTATGTACTTACGTTGGTACCAAAGCAAACGAGATTGTTATAGATTTAGGATGTTATGTTTAAGTCCCATGGTAACTACAAAGAAAATATCGGAGAGTGTACAAGTTCATAGAGAAATTAGAACACAGGTTGCTGGAGGTAGGAAGCAGGGAGATGGGGAGTTAATTCAGAATGGGTGTTGGGTTACTGTCTTGGAGATGGGAAGTTTTAGTAATGGAAGGTGGTGAAACTACCACAATATTGTGAATGTGATTAATCGCATTGAATGATATGCCTGGGAGTAGTTGAGACAGGAAGGCCTGTATATATGTTCCCACAATTTAAAAAAAGAAAATAGCAAGCAACTAAAGAGACAATGGCAATTAAATGTAATACATGGTCCTGGATAGGATCTAACAAGGAGGAGAAAAGCCTCAAAAGGACGTTATTGGGACATAAGAAAAAAAATTGGAATATAGACTGTAAGCTTATTATCAATATTAAATATCTTGAACTTTATAACTGTACTTAAGGTGGTTACATAAGTGAATATCCTTGTTCTTAAGAAACTTACATGGTAGTATTAAGCATTCAAGGAGCATGATGTATGCAATCCACACTCCAGTGTTCATGAAATGGATTGATAAATAGGCAGATAGCTAACAACCTGAATGTATGAATAGAATCTTATGGCAAATGTGGCAAAATGTTAAAATTGGTGGATCTGGGTATGGGGGGTTAGCGGTATGTTGGTGTTCTCTTTATGGAGTCTATATTATTTTTGTAACTGTCCTGTAAGTTTGAAAGTATTTCGAAGTAAAAAGTTAAACAAAAGTGAAAATGTCATAAATTTATTTCACCTCTTTCTAATTTTGCCTCTTTTGTGTAGAGAGGCAGAGAAGGGTGCCCAGGGGTGGGATGGCAGATAAGATTGAACAGCAGAGGAAAAGAATATTGTTAAAGAGTGGTCAAGACTAAAGACTAAAGATCTGTTAGAAATATGAGATAGAGTTAGTCTTACTATAGGTAAATAGCACTCAATACTTTGGGATTAGGTTATCTTTTATGTCACTTGTTCCTTTTGAAGCAAGATAGGAAATGACCTTCTGTATAGTAGAATAGGCTTGGGTAGATGTCACTGGTATGTATAGGTCTGTGTATTTTTTTTTTTTTTAAAGACTAACACTCAGGCCTGTTGTGTTTCAGCCAGAACATCCTGCTTTGACTGGCTATTTGGAAAAATAGTTTGAATGAAATGAGGTTATTTCTAAAATGCAAGGAGAAAGAATCACCTTATTTTACAACTGATTTGAATTAGATTTATGAGATTTTCAGCAAAGTCAAGGCAACATTTCCTGAAAGAGGGAGTGAGCTTAATTCCAGCAAAAAAAAAAAAAAAAGAAAGAAAAAGGCATGTAAATCTTATTTGGATTATTTTAAAAATAAATTTAGTTTTCTTAACACTTTCATACCCTTTCACCCCCACAAATATTGAAGCAAGAATTCAAAATATCTATTGTCGAAGCCAAAAGGGAAGTCCAGTGTCATTTTGACAGAAACCCAAAAACAAAAAAAAGAAAAAAATTGAGTGTTGCATCTGAATTAGCATTTAAAGTGGCATGTTTATATAAAAAGAGAATGGTGTAATATATCCTGAGAGTAAAGAGAGGATTTCAGACTGTGAAAGAATGTCAATTGCATTTATATATTCATTGAATAGCCAGTTTGGTATTTGGTATATGTTTGCCTGTTCCTTATCATGCAAGCATTTGTCTTTTGTGAAGAGGGTAGGGGAAGAGATCTGTGAGATAGAAACAATGTAAGATTGATCTTCTTACCTTTGGAAATTATAGGAAGACCTTTATTTTCCTCCAGGGGAGAGAGTGGGGTCACTTGGAGAGGTTTATAAAAATATATGTGCCCTTCCAAACATCCTCAGAATCCCTGTGTGCGTTTGTTGGGGGTGGCATCCGGCAAGGACTGAGGCTTGTGTACTTTTAACCAATTCTCAAGGTGACTCTAAAATGCCACCCCCAGTTGAGCACTGCTGTTCTTGGGTGAGCATCAGGATATGTGTGTAGTATTGGAGTTGGCTTTTGGGTCCCTGAAGGCATGAGGAATAACTATCAATTTCATATTTACTAGAATAGCTTTTTAGCAAATCTGAATCAAACAGGATTTGGGAAAGGTTTTTCAATGAGCAACCTTTTCGTCAAGGCTTGTATAGAGTGGCCTACTGAAGCAGGCAGATATCTGTTTTTTTCTCACTAAAAGCCACCTTCTTGGGTCTGTTACCCTGCAGGTGATTAGTATCCTACAGGTGATTAGTATTTCAGAGCACAAACTCAGGAGCCACCCTGCCTGGACATGACTCCTCACTGCCATTTAATTAGCCTTATGACCTTCAGAAAGTTACTTAACCCTTGTGTGGCTTGTATTCCTCATCTGTAAAACAATCCTGAGATTGTTTTGAGAATTAAATTAGGTAATATTTATAACAATGCCTGGAGTACAGTAAGTATTATGTAAGGGTTTTATAAGTAATACATATTGGGAATTATGCTCTTCCCCCTCTTTCTGCCAAATCACTTCTTTGATCTGCTAAGTCAGACAAAGATGCCACAGTAGGCTGGGGAAGGTAACCCTGAAGCCAAAATCATTTGGGTAGCATTTTCCTAGGGGCTGTTTTGGTTGGCAACTCTTCCATAAATGGGAATGTCTTAAAGAGGACAGTGGACCCCATATCCTTGGCAGATCTTTCACATGTACCCTGTGATGGCCATCCCTGGTACCAGCTTTCCAGGTGTGCTATGGAGATAGGCACCACAGCATAGACGTATCCTGGCTCTGTCATATCTGTGCTCAGTGGCTCCTCTTCCAGAATAATCCATCACTTTAGACCTGTCCTTCCTTCAAGTCACTCCTTGAAATTGGGTTTTGGGACATACAGGTATTGAGGGAAATGATATGGGACATTATAGCCCTTCATATGGAATTTTTAATCAGAATTTCAGAAGGGGAAGAAAAATAACAGAAATCTGATTTAATACCTTTGATAAATGAGGAACTTACATCTCAGAGGAGATGAGACTTTGCTTGTGCTTATGTAGTACCTTAATTGAGACTTGTAACCAGATTTAGGGTTCCTAACCAGCAGAGACTGGAAAGCAACCTTTCTTTCTTAAGATCAATGCACTTGTGTTAGAAATTCAGGTATTAGGAAGAGCTTGGGTACATTGTGTTCTATAAAGGCATGAATTTTAGCACTGACAGTGTGGACTAAATACTGGGTGACTTCATGGAGGATCTGTGTTTGTCATGGTTACTTTCAACATTATGGAAAGCAAGTAGTATTTCAGAGCATGAACTCTGCTTAAAAGCAATTCTTTAGGCCATCTTACATCAGCATATAGCATGCAGAACTGTGTGGGAGAGAGTGTGGTCTGCAATGTGAACTATGGTCCATGCTTGGTGGCAAGGCCCCAGGATGTGTATATCCATTGCAGGTGATGTGCCACTCTAATGAAAGATGTTTATGTGGCAGGTTGTAGGAGGAGTGGGAGGTGGGGAACACGGGAATCCCTGTAATTTTTGTGTAACATTTATGTAATATAAGCATCTTTTAAAATATTAAAAAAAAAACAAAAAAAACAAGTCTTCTTAAAAGCAACCAAAGGGGAAACCTCAAATCACGAGCCCAGTACTACCAGGGGGCTAAATTTACCTCAAACTGAACCAGAAACTAACATTAGCTACCCTTGAGGGTATGCAACTGTCCCAGCTCCAGTAACTGGCAATCCTCAAATATATTCTTTTTCCAATTAGACATGTGAGCAGAGCAATTGAATTCTGTCTTGTTCTATCTTTTCCTCCATTTTGTGTTAGTGAGCTGGCACCACCATGGCCCAGATGGGAAACTACAAAGAGGTGATGGGAGCTGGAGGATTGTGCTTATATTTTATTATTTCTCCTTAAAATGTCTACTGTCTCCTCTGCCATCCCGACTCCTGAGAATTAAACTCCCTTCTCATATTCTTTGTGGCAGCAAACTGTCAGACCTAAGCAGTTGGAGGAAAAACAAATGGATTTTAGGATTTCTTTCTCTGGTTTTCTGTAACAGGGTCCTTGCCTTCTGAGAATTTTGGCGGTCATTGTTTCATCTGAATACACATGCATTGTCTTTTAACATGTTTTATAAAGTCACTCTTCCCTTAGGAGGGTGATGACTTTCCCATCTTAAGTGTTGACACTTAGGACATACCTGTGGAACATGCCATCAGCTCCACACTTCCCTTCCCAGAGGCTTCTGGGCTCTGCTTTACCTCACGCATCACCTAGATAACTTTTGACTAGTACCATAAGGCGGTTTTATGTAGGTATTTCTGCAAACACAATTACATGAGAGGAAACATTTGTATTGAGTGTATTCTATGAATTTGATTTGCATGTGGAAAAGGGTAGCATGAATTTGACTTAGCACGGAAGGATAATTGTTAATACATTTTTTAAAGGATGGACATTTTAATCATCATTTCAAATATATATATATATATCATACTGAGGGAAAGATTTTTAAATGTGTGTATTCTGTAAATATAAACTAATCTTTTAAGAAATATCTGTAAATCTTATAGATACTTATATGAAGGTCTCCTTACTCTATTAATAGCAAATATTAATTTGGCATATGCTTTGTGATCTCTATTGTGCAAGAAAAATTATTTCTAACTTTAGGTATGTCATCAAGATCAATGGGATTGCCTTTATGACATTAGCCCTTAGTACTTAACTATTCCTAAACCCTTATTTTCCCATGCAGTCTTTTATTGTTATTCTTGGTATATCCTTTTACTTAGAAAGGCCAGCTTTGAGGCAGAGATTATCATTTGGATTTTTTTTTGTTTTAGAAAACTGAGGAGGGCATTTGCTTGGGAAGGTGGCACTGAAAAAGATATGCTGAGGCAATTAAAATTTTTTGTTCAAGTTTTTTTTTTAAAACAAACGATTTGCCAATTGGGTAGCGTGAACTGGAAGTAGTAAGGAACTCCACCAAGGGAGCGGAAAGGGAAAGTTTGTAGAGGGCAAGTGAGGAAGCAAGTGAAGAAACTTTTCTTGTTGTGTAGCTAAGCTGCATTGACTTATTTGGGCTGCCTTCGTGGAAAGCCCCTTCCTAAGGGGTCTGTTTCTGATTGGTTGGCATTAAAGGGATCTTCATAGAAAGGCTGCCTTTCCCAAGTTCTGGTCTTGTTACATGGGTTTATCTGACAGGGATTGACCAGGACTAGCCATGCCAGTTTAAAGAGCTCCTCTGTGTTAATTTAACAGCATCATGTGACGTCCTCTGTGTAGCTGCTGTGGAGCAAGTAATAATGTTTACTCCAGGGAGTAAAAGCAGGTCAAAGGGAAAGAGAATTTTGCTCCTTTTCTCAGCTTTCTTTGGCCTTTCTATCCAGGCCATAAACATTCATATTTGCTCTGCATAGGACACATGAGTGAGTGCACCAGGGATTTTGTATTTCAGGGTATAAAACATAGTGTTTAATATCTTAACAAATCAAGAATCAGTTATCGGAGAGAGTAAGCAGAAGGTTTTTTTTTTTTTTTAATATCTGGGATAAATTAGTTTAAATGCTAAAACCACTCCTTGTGGATTAAAGAAGCGCTTGGAAGCAATTGAGTATATTTTTTAAATGCACTTTATGTCATATACTGAAATGAAATTAATAGATCAGTACACAAGGTTTCATGTCTTAGGGGAACAATAGTGGCCTTTTTAGGTGGAATTATATGGTATTATCAATTTGTATGTTGACCCGGCCCGCGGGTCAGTCGAACCGAAACCTGAGAGAGGGAGCGGGAATGAAAAGGACAAGAGATACAAAGAATGGAGACAAGACAGGATTCTGATCAAGTCTCGTTTATTGAGGTTAAGTTGTGGGTATATATGATGAATGAGGAAGCCTCCTGATTGGTTGCTCCTACTATCATGGAGTCCCCTGATTGGGCACGCCCACTTCAGGCGGGAAACCCCCCCACCCCACCCCCCGGCATTCAAACCTCCGGCGGGAAACCGCTGGCGGAAAACCGCCACCCAGTACTGGCTGCATGAAGAAGAGGTACAGAGCAAGAAATAGGAAATAGTTGCACAAAATGGCGTTAGCATATAAGATGGCCGTAATAATAACGGTGCCAGGGACAGCTTCCCACAATATGTAAATGCAGTTAATTTTGGTGGAATCACAGGGAGAAATATTGTCATCAAACATATGGTTAAAAGTAAGTTACTTAATTATTTTCTTTGAGACTTTAGGCCACTTAATGCTGTTCTAATTTCTTTTGCTGAAAAATGTTGGTCTGACATGTCTTTAAGACCACGTTAGGGATGGTAATGGTGGTGGTTGCTTTGAGAGCTGTTAAAAAGGAGAATTAAAGCAAAGAGAGTTCAAAATGGTACTTGATGAGACTTTAGTCTTTCCCCCACCCTAACACACTCCTTTAACACTATTTAACATTGCCTAGACTGTATTACGTTAAGATACCCAGGAATTATGAATTATGCTTTTATTAACCCGCAGCAGAATTTAAAACAACACAACAATCCAAAAACTGTTTCATCTCATAGAATCCCATGTCACACGAACCAATTTCACTTGTCTCAAAAGCAGTATAACCCTACATGGTCTAGCAGTTAAGCTTTTCCCCAATAGCTAACAATGTTTTGTTTCTCTTTTTATAAGAGCTTTTTTGAGGTATAATTGAAATACAATAAATTGGACATAATTTAAAGTGCACAGTTTCATAAACTTTGACCTATGTATATACCTGTGAAACCATCACCATAATCAAGATAATGAAAATACTCATCTCCCCCCAAAGTTCTTTTGGTCCCTTGTAGTCCCTCCTTTCATCCCATCCCCTCAATTACGCAACACTGATGCTTTCTGTACTAAAGGTAATTAATATTTTCTAAAATTTTATATAAATGGAATCATGATATAATACTTTTTGTCTAATCTCTTACACTCATCACGATTATTTTTAGATGTATTCATGTTGTAGCATATGCTAATATTCATTATTTTTTTATTGCTAAGTAATACTCCATTGAACTGGTATACCACAGTTTATTTAACTATTCACTTATTGATGGACATTTGGTTTTTTATACCTTGGCTAGTAACAAATAAAGCTGCTATGAACACTCATGTATAAATCTTTGTGTAGACATATGCTTTCATTTCTCTTGGGTGACCTCATAGGAATGGCTGGATCTTATAAAAGATGCTTTTTTTTAACTTGGTAAGGATCCACAAACAACTGTTTTTTCAAAGGGTTGTACTGTTTTACATTCCACTAGCATTGGATGAGAGTTCCAGTTCCTCTGCATCCTCATCAGCAGATGAGGCGTCCTCTCTTATACTTGGTATCTTCCTTCCTCCTTCCCTCCCTTCTTCCCTCCCTTCCTCCCTTAAAAATTCTTAGCCATTCCAATAGGTGTGTAATAGTATTTCATTTTGGTATTAATTTGCCTTTCCTTGATGATTAATGACATTGAGCATATGAATATGTTCATTTTTAAAAGTTGGATTATTTTCTTATTATTGAGTTTTGAGAGTTGTTAATATAGTCTGGATGCAAGGCCTTTATTAGATACATAATTGGCAAATACTTTCTTGCAGCCTATGGCCTGATTTTCATTCTCTTTATAGTGTCTATTGAAGAGCAAAAGTTTTTAATTTGAGGACATCTAATTTATTCAGTTGATTTCAAAATGATCATGCTTTTTGTTTCTTTTTCCTAATCCAAAGTCACAAAAATGTTCTTCTGTATTCTAGAAGTCTTGTAGTTTTACATTTTCCATTTAATTCTATGGTGCCATTTTGAGTTTTTTTTGTTTGTTTGTTTGTTTTTGGTATATGGGGGAGATATGAATGGAGATCAGTTTTTCGCATATCGGTATCTAATTGTTAAACCATCATTTGTTGAACAGACTATCCCATCTCCAATAAATTTCCTTTGCACCTTTGTCTAAGTCAGTTGTCCATGTGTGGGTCTATTTCTGAACTTTGTATTTTGTTTTATTGATCTATTAGCCTATCTTTTCACCAATATTACATTCTCTTGATTACTGTAGCTGTAAAATAAGTCTTGACTCAGATAATGCTAGACCTCCAATCAGGTTCTTATTTTTTTCAAAGTTGTTTTGGCTAGTCTAGGTCCTTTGCACTTCTATATTAATTTTAGAATCAATTTGTCAGTTTTTACAAAAAATCTGTTGAGATATTTACTGGAATTGTGCTGACTCTATAGATCAGTTTAGGGATCTATCAAGAGTTGCCCAGCAATTTTAATGAAACTCTAGTCTTAGGTCATAGAGAATAAAGTATGAATTGACGCAGTGTGGAAAAACTGGGATGGATTCGCCTAGTCTAAGGAGACTGGGCTAGGCAATGGGTGACCATAAATGAGAAAATGTTTGGTCAGAAAAATCTGAGAGAAGCCCAAGGAAATGGTTGGGTGGGTTACTCTGGAAGCAGTCCTGGGAATAGCCCCAGGAATGATTTCGAGTAAAGTCAGAAAACCTATCCCTGCTTCTTCAGGAAAGAAGAACTGTAAGGAGGAAGAGCATGAACAGATGAAGTTCAGGGGCCAGAGGAAAGGGCTGTTAGGCTTGGAAAGGTTGTGATGTGGGAGGGTGGCACCATTCTTTATTGAATACTGGAATGAAGAGTCCTATAAACAATGAAGGTCAGTTGTGCATGTGAACTGATTATTGGTCTACAACAGTGGTTCTCAACCAGAGGGAGGATTTTGTCACACAAGTGGACATTTGACAATGCCTAGAGACGTATTTGGTTGTCATAATTCAGGAAGGAATACTTCTAGTATCTAGTGGGTAGAGGCCAGGGATACTGCTAAATATCTTCCAGGGGGGCCCCCCCCCCCCCCCGAAGAACAGAGAGTTCTCTTGCTCAGGATGCCATTTAGTGCCAAGATTGAGAAACTGTGGACTAGAAAAGGAGGACCGAGAAAAGGGTGAAATGAAAATAGAAGCTGATAGGTTGTTCTGAGATCTCATGCATATGCGTCTTAAGGAGTAATACTCTCTTGTGTGGTGACCATGGAAAGTTATCCTAGATGATCAGAAATTAGTCTGTGGGAATCTTCTTTAGAAATGTTTCCAGATGATGCCTAAAAATGTTATCAAATAGTACTAGTTTAACAAAAGAATACCTTGACCACAAATAAATGGAAAAAAATTTGGACATTTGAGTTAATTCACTTAAGAAAAAGATGATTTTGTTTGGATGTGGCATTGTCAACTTAAAGCAGTTGAAAAAATAAATTTTACCAGCTCATGTAACCAAAAAGTATATACTTCAGGCAGGGATTGATATAGAGGTTCAGTGTTATCACAAAGGACCCAGTTTCTATTTCGGTCTACTGCAGGCTCCCTTCATAGTTCCTAGGTAGCCAGCAGTTCCCAGGCTTACTTTCTTTTTCCTTCACGCTCATCACTAGAGAATCTCCTCCTAAATTTATGGGTTTCTCTTTGGGCCATCTAAAATTGTTTGTCTACCCATGAAGATGGTAATGTTTATAGCATTACTCTCCTTAGCTTAGACTTGTGCTCTCCAAAATAGTAGCCATTAGCCACATTTGTCTATTAAGCTTGAAATGTGGCTGGTCTGAATTGAGGTACCAAAAAAGAATGTGAAATATCTCAATAATTTTTAAATTAATCACATGGTAAAATGATAATATTTTGGATATATTGAGTTAGATAAGAAATTAATTATTAAAATTAATTTCACTTATTTCTGCTTCACTTTTTAAATGTAGCTACTAGAAAATTTAAAATTATATTTCTGTTGGACAGCGCTAGCTTAGACAACTCAGGAATCCTACCCAAACCACACAGCTGACGGGGGAGAAATGGAATGGCGAGGCAACCAAAAATATACTCTATGGTGAGACTGACAGAAGCAAAGAAGGAATGTTTGTTCATTGGTTACTATTTTACTAAAGATGAATGTTTGAAAACACTACAGCTCTACACCACTAATAAAAGATTTTTCTTAAGTATATTTTGGAAAATTATAAAATTAATGTGGTGCTCACAGTAACTAGTAAGATAGCACAAAGATTACAAAAGTAAATAATGTCTATCCCTTCTAGTTGGTGTCTCCACTCACAGCCCTAGGTAGCCATTGTCAGACTGGTCTGCATTCTTCCATTCCTTACTTTGTGCATTCACATGCATTGCTTTGTTGCAGTTGTGGCAGCTTCCTGCCATAAGGAGAATGGGATACTAGCACTCAGTCTTCAATTGACTTTCCTTACCTTATCAGTATTCCAGGTGAATAAATATAGATTTATCCCTTTCTTTTTAATAATTATATATATTCCATATTATAAATATACCACATTTCATTTAGCCATTTCTGCATTGATGGTCATTCATGTTTATCCCACCCCCTCTCCCTCTCTGTAAAATAATGCTGCAATAAACATCTTTGTGCATATATCCTTACGTACTGGTCCTTTTTTTTCCCCCTGTAGGATAGATTCCCAGAAGTGGAATTGCTTGGTCAAACGGTATGTGTATTTTAAAATTTAATAGATATTGTTAGATAACTTTCCCCAAAGGAATAGCAAATCACCTTCACACCTACAGTGTATGTAAGAATGCCCATTTTGTATATTGTCACAGCATTGGACGCTACTGCTTTTTTTAGTTTTTGCCAATCCTGCCAGCTCTCATCATTACTCTAATTTGCATTTTCTTTTACTACTGTTGATGTTGAACATATTTTCACCAGGTTACTGTCCATTTGAATTTCTCTTTTCTCCATTTCGTGTTCATTTTCACTGTCTTGTATTTGGTAGTATTTTCTTTTTTCAGTTTTTAGGAGCCCTTGTGTTTTAGCAATACTCATCCTTTATATTATGTGTGCAAAGATATCTTCACAGTTTTTGTTTCTGTTTATGATGCCTTTTGCTAAATGAAAATTGTGAATTATGATGTAATCAAATATGTTTGTCTTTTTCTTTATTGCCTCTGAGTTATCTGTTTTGCTCAGGGTGGTGTCTCCCATTCCAAGGTCATAAAAATATTCTCATAAATTTTCTCCCCAGTTTTTTTTTTTTTTAACATTGAAATCTTACTCCATTTTAAAGTTTGGTGCATGATATGAGGTAGGATTCTATCTTTCTTTTTTTTCCTAGATGGATAACCGGTTACTTAAGTCCTAGTTATTACAA
The DNA here is from genome assembly GCA_026826555.1 of Tolypeutes matacus. Lineage (NCBI taxonomy): Eukaryota > Metazoa > Chordata > Mammalia > Cingulata > Chlamyphoridae > Tolypeutes > Tolypeutes matacus. The sequence goes on along the minus strand of JAKSZT010053784.1, from coordinate 1,945,418 downwards.
GAACATTTATTTTCCATGGGATTGAAATGTTACCCTTGTCATATATAAAGATGCCATGTATATTTGGATCTATTTCTGGACTCTCTATTCTGATCCCTATCTGTCTATTTCTGTGCCAACACCATTCTGTTTTGAATGCAGTGGCTTTCTAGTGAGTTGTAATATCTGGTAAGTTCTCCTTCACTAGCTTTTTTTATCATATATTTTATGACTGTTTTTATCCATTTATTTTCCCATATTCTGGGTAAATTAAATTTTAAAACTTAAAATGAGGAAGTTTTATCTTATATGTTTTTAATAAATGGTAACAATATTACAATAAATAGAACCTGAAAGTTAACATTTATCATTACAAGCTCTCTCACTACTAATTGGAAAAATATTTAATAATGCACTTAGGGTGGACTTTACTTTTTTTATTGTGATTTTATTTTATCTCTGTGATAATTGTACTATTACCACAAGATTGGGGATATAGGCGTGACATATTTATCAAAAAAAGTAGATTATTGCAGTGACACTAAATTGGTTAAAGGTTTTAATAACTTTAACCTTATAAATAACACACATTTATCTTTATATACCAAATTATAAAGTATATCCATACCTGAATTGTGAGGGATGTCTAAAATGTTCTAAACAAAAACTGCAACTGAAATGCATAATAAACTATGTATGTTGGAACCTTTTATGATTTGATTCTTTTTAAACCTAAGAAATGTTGAATATTATATTGACTTACAGATATTGTCCCACTTGAAATTTGAAGTGAAGTTGTCTAATATTTAATGTATTTTCTGGCAATTCTTAACTTGTAATTTAATATTGGTATGATATTAATTGTATTCACTGACATATTAATTGCTTTTTGGAAACTTTATCTGGTTCAATAGTAAAGTAATAAATATTTGCATTTTTCTAAAGGCCTTTGAGAAATTGGAGTTCAACACAAACTGCCTGGGATTAAAAATAATAGTAATATTGGTTTACAAATAAACACGTATACAAATATACCCGAGGTCTATATTTTGCTTATGGAAGTAGAGGGACATCCCCATGTAAGTTCTACCTGTGTTTACTTGGTTAATTAGGAAAAAAATCATTAGTATGTTCTAAGCTAAGGCCAAAAATATGAAATGGCTAAATAATGAATGTATTGTGATTATTATTGAATGGTATACTTGGATAAAATGAAGTTATGCTTTAAAATAGTGCTTCCTAGGACTTTTAATAATATTATAATTCAAGCAAATCGGTTGTATAGCAATTTTTGCATGGTATATAAATGTTAAGGATGGTAATTTAGAAAAGAGGGAGAAATTAATTTAAATTATTCTCATAAAGATCTAAAGAAGGACTTGCTAAAGTTAGAGTTAAATGGAAATCATTATGAACTCATGCTCTTTATTAAGTCAAAACCAAATATAGTTTTCCTGCTCTGTCCTAAAGAAGATGATGAATGGTTCCCTCCTAGCTTTCATCTAGTACTCATATGAAAACGGGCAGTTCAATTTTGTTCTCTAATATTACTCTTCACTAAAAAGAATCAGGAATTTTTACTTGGAACATAGCTGAAAGCCATGATTAGAATAGGGGAAAATGTGTTGGTTTGGAAATAATTTTTTGCTAAAGAACACAGATGCTTTCAGCAATGCAAGGTGGATGTGCTAAAAGGACAAGTGAACCAAATTGAAGGGACTTCTGCTGGACAACAGTGAAAATTTAAGGAACAAAAAGGAACTGGTCATTATAAGTCATTAGAACAAGTTGAGCCAACCAAAAGCCAAGAGTCAATCATGAAAAGTGCACAGATGACAATAAAAAATGCACTTTAAAAAGGCATATCATATTTCCAAATAAGCTATATGTCAACCAACCCAAGTCATGTGTTCTGCAGTCAAGTTTTAATCATCCTCAGAAATGACACAACACAAATATTAATGTAAGAAGATATAATTAACATGTATTTCAAATGGTTGTTAATATAAATCCTACACTGTTCATCTTGAAGTAAAATTATTTTAAAATAGATGTTTGTTATCCCAGAAACTTCAAACCACAGTAAAAACCAATGAAAATATCAGATATATAATGTGGGTAAAAAATAACACAACAACAAGTGCCATAAGATCAGCAAAAATGAAGGAATATTTCTTTTTATAATTAAGCCTTTAAGTAGTTCCAGAGCTGCCTAAAGCCCAAAGACTTGGAAGATAGAATTGTGTAGGTTAGCACAGATAACTTCTCTTTTTTGTAAAACAAATACACAAAAATAATCATCTATGGCCAGAGGTTGGAATGACTCTACGAGTCCACTGGCAAAGCTGTGGCTGTGGCTGTGGGGTTTATTATTCTTGAGGTTAGAAAAATCCTAGTTGCTGCTGTGGACCAAGATATCCGAAAAACCATTTATGGCCAGAAGAGTTGATGTGATAAATTGGGAATAGATAAGAACTCAACTAGTTAAAATCATGTTCCACAGGACTTGAGGAATGGAATGGAGGTGGGGGCAAAAACCACAACATGAGGTAAAATGTATCATGTGTGTTGATTTAAATGAACCAACTAATGATATGTTACAGGCCTTCCAAGGCTGCCTTGTGAGCAAGTGATGGCATGCATTACTGTGCTAACCAAAAACTACTCCTTTAGGCCAGGAATATTATTCCTGGATCTATTGAGATGAGGTAAACTGGAGCCTACTCTAGCTCCTAGATAGTATTCTTAGTTGAGAACAAACTGAAATGAAATAACCTTATGAGATATTTTTAAAACGTGAAAAAAAAAAAAACTTCAACTAAAAATTAAACAACCCAGTCAAGGCAAAAGATTTTTGCATACATTAATTATGAGTTTAAGACATGTGGTTGCTTACAAATGGCCAAGGCAAAATTTTAACTTCATTTTACATTGTTCTAATTAAATGTAATTATTTCATTCTTGTTAAAATGTTTCCCTTATTAAATATTTCCTTCATGTGTTTCACATCATCTTAGATTGCCTGAAAGCAAAATATCATTATCATCAGCCTCTCATCTTTTTATTATATTAATCCACCAGTTGAGTATGTTAAACCTCCTTGGACATAGGAGGTAGAGCGAAATATTGATGCAACAAATCCAATACCAAGTGTGAGACTCCCATTGCTTAAATTTTACACATCTCTGTTGGTGGTGAAGTATACTATTACCAGAGAAGATGTAGTTACTTTGAAGTGAGACTCCACCCTTTCCCTTATTGTAGAATTTCAAAACCAGCTGCAATTGTGACTTGAGTGCTTCTCTTTTCTGCTGTTAGGTCTTCTGGCCATTGAGAAATGAATTAAGACTGCTCTATGTATTCGAATGAAGCTACTGGGTCAGTAGTCAATGACCCTTATTCTCTGTGCCTTAAAGAGAAATAGCTGCCTCCTCCTTTGGGAAACCTGTTATGAGCTGGTGACATATATTGCTGACTGCATTTAACTTTCAGGTTAAGTTATGTCAAAGGACTACTATATTACTCAAGGTTCTCCATAGAAACAGAACTGATGGGATATATCTATGTATGTAAATATTATGAGATTTATTATAGGAAGTGGCTCACACGACCATGAAGATTGTCAAGTCTGAATTCTGTTTGGGCAGACCACAAGTTGGGAACTCTGCATAATGTTTCTTTGAATTCCCCTGAAGAAGCTGGCTGGCTGAAGTAGAGATAGAAACTATTTCTGACTGCTGAAATCATTAGTTCTCCCTTTAAGGCTGTCAGCTCATTGGATGAGACTTCTCTCATTACTGTAGGCAGTCTCCTTTGTTGATAATAGATGTAATCAACCAACTGAAGATTTAATCCATGAAATACCCTCAGAGTAACAACCTTCCCGGTGCCTACTTGACCAAGAAACTAGACACCATAACCTAGCCAAGTTGACATATGACCTTAACTATCACAATGCACCTCTTGTCAACTTGGAACCCATACACATGTACATAAACCATACTTAATCTTTAAATAAAAAGAGTACCAGACATCCTTTCACCTGTCATAATTCAACTGTCTGTATACAATAAGAAACTCACTAATCCTTTCCCAAGAAAAGGATGCAAGTCCTTGAGTAAAATTCACTCTTAAAGGTGATATCTTATAACTTAAATACTATAAAATGAAGTTAATATTAATACAACTTATGTTATATGATAATGCAATAAGATAGGGAAGAAAACATTTGCTTTATGTGTATATGCATACATATTCTTAACAAAACAAGGAAGAAATACTCATAACCATTATGATCCTTATTTCTGCAACTGGTCACACAGATGTACCTTGTATTTATAGCTACCTTCTTCCACTACCCATTCCAATATTCTCTCTTCCCCCAGCATGCACCTCAGCTGGCCATGGATCTTTGCCTGGTGGTGTGACCCAAATCTTCATTTCTGAATTTTCTGAGCCATTAGTAGTCCTTCCTGGATTGAGTTGTTGCAGTTTTCCATTGGCTTTAATCACTAGGCATGGTAGTTTTAAGAGACATCCTAGGGAATCTCCTGTATTCCAGGCAAGCTCTTCATCTCTATTATATATAGCAGACCTATTTCCCCTTGATAATCAGGATTAGTCACCCAGCCTGTACAGTAATTCCCTTCCTTGCCTGTTGATTCAGAGGCATAGGAACCCAAAGTGGCCGGGTAGTAGTCTTAACTTCCAGTTAATGGAATCATTGTTTTATCTCCTGTGAAAGCAGTCCTCCTTTTGCAACCATGACCAGCAGAGCTTAAGGTCTTGGAGACAGGAAACAAAAATTGTTCTGTCACTAGGGATAATAGTGAATGGTACCACTCCCATTTCTACCACTTGATTCCTGGACCCATGAATCCTGGCTATGGGAGAAACAGCACCATAGAGTGGATGCTGATTTAGAGAATACACAGCCTCCTAGAGAACATTGCTCCAGCCCTGCAAAGTACTACCAACCAGTTGGCACCATAACTGAGTCTTCAAAAGGCCATCTACCATTCTATCAATCCAGCTGCTTACGAATGGTGGGGAACATGGAAAGACCAGTGAATTCCATGTGCCCATTCCTGCACTTCATTTGCTATGAAGTGGGCTTCTGGGCCAGAAGAATGTGGAATACCATGGTGGTGGATAAGGCATTCTGTAAGTCTATGGGTGGTAGTTTTGTCAGAAGCATTTTGTGCAGGGAAGGCAAATCCATATCCAGAGTATGTATCTATTCTAGTAAGAACAAAATGCTACCTCTTCCATGATAGAAATGGTCAAATGTAATCCACCTGCCACCAGGTAGCAGGCTGATCACTTGGAGAATGGTGCCCTGTAGGGAACTGAGTGTTGGTCTCTGCTGCTGGCAGAGTGGGCATTCAGCAGGGGCTGTAGCGAGGTCTACCTTGTCAAGTGGAAGTCCATGTTGCTGAAGCCATGGATAACCTCCATCAACCACCATGGCCACTTTGTTCATAAACCCATTAGGCAATGACGGGAATGGCTGGGGAAAGAGGCTGACTGGTATCCACAGAACAGATAATCCTATCCCCTTGATTATTAAATTCCTTCTCTGCTGAAGTCATGCTCTGATGACCATTCACATGGCATACAAATATGTTCATACTTTTCACCCATTCAGAAAGATCTATCCACATACTTCTCTCCCATACCTCTTTGTCACCAATTTTACAATCATGTTCCTTCCAAGTCCCTGAGCAGCCAGCCAAACCATTTTTTCACAGCCCATGAGTCAGTGTACAAATGCGCCTCTAGCCATTTTTCTTCCCAAAATGAACAACCAGGTGCCTGCTCAAAGATCTGCCCCTGTGAGGATTTCTGCTCACCACTGTCCTACAGAGATGTTCCAGAAAGTAAGGCTGCAGCTGACCACTTTCAAGTGGTACCTGTATATCATGCAGAACCATCTGTAAAGCCAGGTTCAAGTTTTTCTTCCTTAATTACCTGATCATTGGGCCATTGCTGCAGGCTGGGAAAGAAAAGATATTAGGATAAGAGTGAGAGCCATGGAAATTTTGGCCACTTCCTGGTGTAATTTACTTGTGCCTTCAGGGCCTGTCCCAGGTTGGTCTTAGATATACCACTTCCATTTGATAGTGGGGTGCTTCTTGCATGCCCCACTTTATGGCTTGGTGGGTCAGACAACACCCAATTCATAATGGGTAACTGAGGTCTCATGGTAATTTTGCTACCCATGGTTAGGCATTCATTCTCTACCAAGGCCCAGTAGCAGGCCAAGAGCTGTTTCTCAAAAGGAGAGTAGTTCTCTGCAGAGGATGGCAGGGTGATGCTCCATATTCCTAAGGGTCTGTGCTGTAATTTTTAATCTGTCGAGATTTAAGAACCAATTCCAAAAACTCCAGAACCATCTCAGAAATCTCATCCTTATGATTCTGTTTGTCAAGAACCACTCTCAGTACCAAATATGTATTCATCTGTGTTCTTCAGAGAAATAGAACCAACAGGATATAGATATAGATATGTATGTGTATGGGGGGGTGGGTATATGTGTAAAATTATGAGACTTACAGGAATTGGCTCACATGATTTTGGGGTTGACAAGCCCAAATTCCACAAGGCAGGCCGCAAGTTGGGAACTCTGATGAAGCTTTTGATTAACTGTCCCAAAGATGCTGGCTGGCTGGCTGAAATAAAGATAGAAATTCTGCTGACTGCTGAAATCATCTGTTCTGCCTGTAAGGCCATCAACTGACTGGATGAGACATCTCTTATTATTGAAGGCAGTCTCCTTTGTTGATACTGGATGTAATCAGTCTTAGATGAAACCACCTGACTAAATTTAAATCCCAAAATACCTTCATTAGGCCAGTGCTGGCTTGACCAAACTATTGGGCACATAACCTGTCTCAGATGACACATGAAATTAACCTTACCAGATACCTTTTAAAATGACCTATTATGTTTGGCTCCCAGTTATTAAACCCCACAATATTTTTATATAAATGTTTAAAAGTCAATCCTCTGAGTTTTTCTGCTGTCATTTTTGCTGACATTCAAATTATAATGACTGAAATAACTACCTGCAAAATAAATAAATAAATAACATTGATACTCAATCCCAGTATTGGATTTTGTTATGTAAAGACCCCACTTTATTTTTATTTTTTTAAAAGATTTTATTTATTTATTCATTTATCCCCCCCTTGCTGCTTGCGCTCGCTGGGTCAGCTAACCACGCCGTGCGGGCGGGCTTGCCTTCACCAGGAGGCCCCGGGTTCTGATTGAGCCACAGCCGCTTCCCAAGACCCCACTTTAATACTTCTCAGAAAGGGTAGAATTATTGAGATGTGTGAATAGAGAACTTCAAAAGTGAACCTGCCAAATCAATGAAAGTAAAGATTTTTAAAAAATAATTATAGTTATATTCAAAGTGCAAAAAAAAAATAAAATAAAATAAAGCATTTCCATTTAATGCCATCCTAAGTTGTGGAACATTTTGTAAGAATGAAGAAAATATTCACAGGAAGAAGGGTACCTCAGCATTCTCCAATATAGGCAACACATGTCCCCCAGTCTCCAATTTATCTGACCAGATCTCCACTGGATCTGTTGAGGCCCCTTCGTTTTCTTCTCCTTAGGCATCCAGCTGTGGAACATAAGATTGCATTTGTAGGGACCCTGTGATTGAACAAATATTTTCTTTTACATGGTATTTCAGAAGAATCCTTTTATCTTCTGGATGGCCAGGCCCCTTGGATACCTGAATAATGATGACTCTGAGATAGTTGAGCCATTGCTGCACCAGAACCCTGGGCGCTTAACAGACTTTGAAGTGGATTGTTCCCTATTGTGAGGCTACCACAATAAAAACTGGGGTCTTTCATAGTCCTTGCATTGATGTCTGCAAAGCCAGATGGCTTTGTAAAGTGAGCCCAAAAGCAGTATAACTGATTAAAAGAAATGCCAGGTAGTTGAAGGCTCTCATACCCAGTGTTAGCCTGGCAGAAAGAATTGTTCTCTTGGGATACATTAATGTTGGGGAATCTCATTATCCCTTCTTCAGGGGTCAGCCAAAGACGATTGAGACAGGTGTTGGAAGCAGGAGCCTTCAAAATGAAGGCTGAAAAATTATCTCTAGCCAGCCTTTGCAAGAACTTCCTCAAAAAAAGAAGTGAAACTGGTCAGTAAGGAAAGTGCTTTGAGGGTTGTAGGTACTTTCTGAAGTTGTGGCTTATTTCAACTCGTCCTCTCCTTCATGGCCTCTTTCTTTTTTTTATTTTTATTTTTTAACTTTTTTCAATTGAAGTTTATCATTTATACAAGAGCATTCATAAACAATAAGTTTACAATTAAAGTTGTGAACTTACAAAACAAACATGCATATCATCATACAGGGCTCCCGTATATTACCCCACCATCGCCACCTTACATTGTTGTGAAATATTTGTTACAAACTGAAAGAGCATTGCCAAAATATTGCTACTGACTATAGCCAATATCCTACATTTGGTATAATTTCCCCCAACCCACCCACTTGTTAACACCCTGTATTAGTATTATATATTTGTTGTAGTTCACAAGAAACATTCTCATAATCTGTTAACCACAGTCCATCTTCCACCACAGTATTCCTTGTGTTTTACATCCCCATGCCTTGTACAGTCCATTCAAAGTGTACAGCCAGTGGCTCACATTTTCATCACAGAGTTAACATTGCCTCAGTCAATTTTAGAACATTTTCATTACTCCAAAAGGAAAAATTCCATTCCCCTTGGGAAGCAGATGTGGCTCAAGCCATTGAGCTCGCGCCTACCACGTGGGAGGTGCCAGGTTCAGTTACCTCCCGGTGTCTCCTAAAAAGAAGATCAGCATATAGCAGACAGACACAGCAAATGCAAACAACAAGGGGGTGGGGATAAATAAATAAAAATAAATCTTAAAAAAAAAAATTCCATATCCCTGTATATTCCCCTATAGTTGTCCTTTAGAATTGATACAGCTTCTTTGTCATCACTGCAGAAGTATTACAATATTACTGTTACCTATGCACATAAGTTATATTAGTTGTAATTTCCCCTATATCACCATATTCTTAACACTTTGTAAAAGAAGAACATTCTTATACAATTAACTACAATCTTCATCTACCACCCAAATCACTGTTATATACTCCGTTAGATTATTCTCTAGCTTTCTCTAAATTGACATTTACATCCACAGACTATTCCTTTCAGCCACAATCACCCTTATAAATCAACAGTGTTAGTTATACTCACTATATGCAGGGGTTCTTAACCTCTTTTTTTTTTTTTTTTTTTTTGGTTCCATGGACCCCCATCCCAGTCAGGTGAAAACCACCGGACCCCTTACTAAGTCCACACTATACTTTGTATTATTTTATAAATATTTCACACCTGCACCAAGATGTCCCCACAAGAATAATGTTTTTTTTGAATTTCAATTCAGGCTCACGGACCCCTTGTTAAGAACCCCTGCTATAATGTATTGCCATCAACTCTATTCATTTCCACACTTTTACAATAAACCTTATTAAAAATTTTACATACAGTAAGCATCAGCTCCCATTCTCAACCCATATTCTATTTCCTAGTAACCTATACTTTAGAGTTTACCTCCATGAGTTTACTCATCGTATGTTCATATTAGTGAGACCATACAATATTTGTTCTTTTGTGTCTGACTTATTTCACTCAACATAATATCCTCAAGGTTCTTCCAGGTTATCATATGCATCCCTGTTTCATTTCTTCTTCTTGTGGTCCTAGATCTGCATCCTTTAAACACCAAAGGTTCCATTTCCTCATACCAAAGGGCAATTGTAATTCATACCTCTTTTCTCTATACTTTCTATAGATGATTCTATTGTAGATGCAGGGCTCTCTTGCTTTTTTGTTGCTGGTATGGACATCATTCTATTTATTGACCTTAACCTGAGAACACAGCCATATATTTCAAGTTGCCTAGGGAGGAACTGATAAAACTTGGCCTTGCAGGTAGTGGGATTCATAGATGTGTCAGATAGTCCTCTGGCTTCATAATCTATCACTGGGAAATGAGATTGGGAGCAAAGGGGCGGCAGGGGTGGCTCATCTTTAGATGAGCTTTAAAAACCTGCCATAAAAGAGTTAGCTGGCCCTAGGTGCAGTTGTGTTTTCCATAATAGGAAAACTTTTAATCCTGCTATGTATGGCATATGGTAGGAGTTTAAAAAGCAAGCCACCTCACTGTTCAATTTCTCCCCATTGCCATCTCCTCTCCCTGAGTCATCAGATTTGGTGCTGATTTGCTTGCAGAGTAAAGGTGGTAGAGGACCAGTGACCTGTGTGTTCCATTGAAATAGCTAATTTCAGAAGAGTTTGCACATCTTGACCTCTGTGAACTTGTATGGATCCTTTCAAAGAAGGAAGTAATTCAAACCTAAAGGCATTTCCAAGAAAGTTTTAGAGAATAAACTGATGTGTGTATCTCTATTATCGTGGCCTACCTTTTGAGTATAAATGTAGAATTTATATATTTGTGTAAATTAGAGCCGATTGTATTTTTGTAGAAAATAATGTTTCAATCTTAATCACATAGGTAATAATATGATCATTGTAGAAAAACTAGAAAATAGAGATTATAAAAAAATGTATTCAAAATTACCCCCTATCATACCATTTAGAGAAAAGGTAGCTTAAAAAGCACAGAATTTAGCTTTCACTTGTTTCTTTGATGCATTAAATAATTTTTTGTTATGGCATTTTATTTTATTGTGAAAATTTTGAATCATAAAGCATTACTCTTTTTTTATAGTTTCCATTGTCGAAAAATAAGATGTAAAAATAAAGTGCAAAAAATGAAATAGTCACTATAATTTCACCATGTACAGATAGCCCCCACTAGTTTTTAAAAAATTTCTAGTTGATGATGATTGATTCTTGGCATGCATTTCTTTTCCATCTGGGAAGTACTTTCTGGAGTTGACCAGTCGCATATGAGCTGAGTGCCATGCTTGCCTACAAAGTTTGCTGTATCTTCAAACAGAAACAGCCCGAAAGAGCAGGACTGTTTCTAATTGCCATGTACAGTTGTTTAGGGCACTGAAGCATTTCCTTATTTTCAGTAATTTGTTTTATGAAATTCCAAATGTTAATATTTTTCCTACAGCGTGTGGCGATATTTGTTTAGATTCAGGGAAGCTTTTACTTTTTATGTGTAGGAAATCACTCTGAACAACACATTTTAATAGCTTCCAGGAGTCAACAAAGAGATGCTATATTCACTTAGGGAATAGAACAGATTTTCTTTGTTTTGCTTTAACAATTGGGGCTTTATAAGGTTTCCCCAGAAACCAGCCACTGTAGCAATTCTCAGCCAAGTTGTGATTGGTAGAGTGATTTATTGATCATGGAGGGTTTCCTGAGTTTCTGAGGATATGTCATTAGTGTCACTTGGTATATATTGTCCTGCTGGAATGGAGGCTCCCTAGGGGCAGGGAGTTTTGTTGTTGCTCTAACTTGAGAGCCCTGAACCATGCCTGGCATGTATCAGGTATTTGTAGAATATTTGTAAGTATTTGTAGAATAATGTTTTGTGTGATTTAAAAGTACAGTCTCCTTTACTGCTCAGCACTCTCCTGGATTAGTTAATTACTTGATCGAACAGTTCATTATTGAGTTCTTACGTTAGTCAAACTTTGAATAAGAGCTTGCTATGCTTCAAATATAATGGTGGATGATGGGTCATCCCCGTAATGAGTTTGCAGTCTTGTGCAATTTTTATTTTATTTTGTTTTTATTTGTGTTTTATGAGAACAGGTAAGAGTGATGGATTCATTACAGATTAATAATTTTTCCAATCCTCAGTCCTCTATATAAGAGTGAAATTTATTTTTAATATGTCCTAAATTCTAATCTTTCTATTCTGTTTTTTGTTTTTCAAATTTTTAACATTTTAAACATAGGTAGTGTGGGCTCCCATTTACTAATTTGAATTGAGGACTGCCAGAAATAGATACCTATGCAAAGTGTCCTTCCTATTTGTCTGGCTTGAATTCCCTATATTACATCTTTATTGGGTGATTACATAGGTGAAAAAAATAAATACTATTTGATAGGAATAAAATCAAGCTATTTTCAGGTATTACTCCCATGGCTTAAATACATGGGTTTGATCAGCTATTCTTTTGTTAGATGAGGGAAGGAAAGGGAAAAATTAGAAAGAGAAGAAAAAAAATTTATAAGTGATTGGACTGTGGCCAAGAAGCACCATTATTTTGGGTGGATAGTCTTTGTAGTAAAAATACAAAGGCTTGCACGAGAATAATAAACACCAAATCTCTGTTTGTGGCTACCTGTGTGGGGAGAAATGGGAAGAAAACTGGGTGGTAGGAAAGGAATACTGGAGGGCTTCCCCAGTATCTGTGTTTGATTTCTCAGTCTGCGTAGCTGGTACACAGGTAGGTATTCAGTATGTTATCCCCTTCCTAGATTTGTTTAATTAAAACAAAATCAATAAATGGAAAAACTGGATCTCCATGGAAGGGAGATCCCCCTTTTCATGTTTACTGTTTGTTTTATTTTCCTTGCTGCTAATGGGTTGGCTTAAACAATGGGCATTTATTCACTCACGGTTTTGAAGCTAGGAGAAGTCTAAAATCGAGGTGTCAGCAAGACAATGGTTTCTGCCAGAAGACTGTGGAATTCTGGGGCTGGCTGCCAGCCATCCTTGGTCCTTGGCCTTTCTGTCACATGGCAGTGCACATGGTGGCATCCTCTCCTTTCTCTTCTGGGTTCCATTGACTTCCAGCTTCTGGCTGCTCCCAGTGGCTTCTCTCTGTCTGACTTCACTTTGGTTATAAAGGACTCCAGTAATCTGGATTAAAGCCCAACCTGACTCATTTGGGCCACACCTTAACTCAAGTAACATCATGAAGAGATCTTACTTACAATGTGTCTACTCCCACCAGAATGCAGACCAAGAACATGTCCAGACTGGGGTACACAATTCAGTCCACTACATGGGTGTAGGATTTGGCTTGATTCACCAGCCTCTGCCAATTTCGGTGTCTTCCAGGCAAATCCAGTGGCGGGTTAGCCGGGAAGAAGAAGAAAGGATAGGCAAGTGCTGTGGAAGCAGATGCCCATGGTTAAGAGACCCTGGTGGATAGAATATACTTAGGTGTTTGAACCCGAATCATCAAAAGGAAGTTATTATAATACCTCCTGATACATAATCATTTACTCTTACTCTTCTTTAACTCAGATTATTTCTATTTATACAAAAGCCTTTGACAACTGCACATCTGTGTGGTTATATCACGTACACAGACTTTGAAATGTAGGTACCCAATTTAGCAGTGCCTGACTTCTAATTATCCTGGTAAAAGTGAAGGATCCTTGTTGGGGTGCAGGGCTCTGCGGCATCCCCTCACTCTCACTCAGACCATCAGCTAACGTTTCTGGAACCATTGTTGGAACCCGCACGGCTGGAGCCCTGAGTTTGTATGATGGTGACTGAAAATTATGGGGCTTAAGAAGTAACTCAGGGCAGAAATAACGAGCAAGGGATGAAGTCCACACAGGATGAGGGCACTTGAGGAAAGGAAGCAGGTGCCTGACCTACGAAAGTAGAAGGACATGTTGCATTTCACCCCTCCATTCTCATTCCCCAGGCTCAAGTCTGGGAGGCAGATGTCACCTTGAGTAGGGAGAAAGCCCCCTACTTTTATCTCTAAATTCCTTGGATTGTGCTCCATAGCCTCACTAATAGAGAGTGGAATGATTATGGAAATACAGAGGACTAAGACATGTTACTTGTCAGGGAGAGAGTAGTTGAAAGTTCTAAAGTGAATTGGGTTGTCAGAAAACAAAGCCAGGATGAAATTTGAATTGTCCCTTGTTACTCTTTTTCCTTCTGTCCAGGTATTCCTCCTTATTGACATCTAAGGAAATCAATCAATTCCACTCTAAATCATAGCAAATAAATACTATTTCTACTACGTTTCTTGTTAACTAGGCCTTTGTGGATAAGCCTGGTAACCTCCCCCTACTATGTATGACATTGTTTTTCTAAGGATGTGTTCTGGCAACTTAAACTTACAGATATATCTACAGAACACAGCCTTGTACATTATTGAGATGGGGAAATGGAGTTGGCCAGGGCGGGGGAGGTCACAGAAACTTGAGTATTTCTCCCAGGCTGGTGCTTTGGAAAAGATGCCAAGGGAGGCTCTGAACTAGTGTGCTTTTGCCTGCTAAAAGACTGACGTTTCACTCTGTAGTAGTGTTTCCTGGTTCCCCTTAAGTAGAGGGGACTAGGATCATGTCCAGAACTAAAACTTGATGGGAGACTGACAGAGACATCCAGTTTTATACCCAGCATCCATGCTTCCGTTCTACCTAAATGACAAAATGATAATTTTTTTCAAGGTAGTAATGTGCCCAACTAAAGCATTATACCAACCAACCTTTTTCTCCCACACAAGTAGGTATATAGTTAAGGTATTACATTCTGGCCAATGAGATGTCAGCAGAAGTTGCTCAAGTGATAGACAGCTGATAGGCATCCTCTTTCTGTTCTTCTACTTTCTCTTTCCTCACTGAAATGCATTTGTGATGGCTACAGCTCTAGCAGCCACTTTGGTCCATGAGGTAACCATAATGGTAGACTCTACCTGCTAAGAATGGTGGAGCTGAAAGGTAGAACTAGTTTGAGTCTCTGATGATTTGGTAGCCACAATACCAGCCTTGAATTTCCTGCTTCTGAACGTCTTTTACATGAGACAGAATAAGCTTCTGTTTGATTTAAGCCATGTATTTGGGTTATCTATTCTAACAAAACCTAATTCTAACTTATACAGAAACCCTCTCCATAGAAACCTTAATCACTGTTCTTTACAGGTTACAGTATATTGGAAAGGAAAGGCTGGTCCAAGGAAAATGAAAAGATAATTTCTTCCTAATGCCTAAGAGGTCTGCTGTACCCCATGGCATCTTTTTCCCAAGCCATCTTTTATGTGAGATAGAAGAGGAGATTCTGAAACTGTGTCCCCTTTAACTGCTTTATTTCATCAAAGCTCTACTTCCAAATACCATAAATAGTTCTGGCCATTGCCATTTTCTTCCAGCTAACATTTGGTTTCAGCAGCATCGCTTTCTTAGCAGTAAAACACTGTTTTGAGTATTTCATTCCTTTTTACCCTCATTTCAGAAAGAATAGAAAACAGAAAAAGAACATGCTTCTATTAGTAATAAGATGTATAGTTCTTGTGAACTGAACATAACTGACACCAGAGGGAAATTATTTGGCTATCCAAAATGGACTAATCTTTTGCTTCAGTCATTCATCATTATTAGTTCAGTGATGTGTGCATATGATTGTGAATGAAAAGAACAAAATTAAAGGATGTGGACATATTGGAAGTATATCAATAAGGAGCATATGAAGAGTAATTAGGAATTTTGAGATTTTTTTTCTCAAGGAATAAGAAATCCCCTGATAATATAATATAACTAATCTTGGACATGTTTTCAGGAGTGTATGAAGCAGGAAAATAGAGAGTTGTCTTAAATTGTGGATTCACTATCTTTTTAGATGTAGAATGATTTTCTGATCTAATGTAGTGAATTGGAAAGATGAGTGAGCCTGCTTTAGGGTTGCACAGTGGAGGCACCTGTGAGAAAGAAGAGGCATATTTATAAAATGGTGGCAGAACTAAGGATATGTAGTTGGTCCTGTGGAGGGGACCACTCCACACAGCTGTCTAAGGTAAATAAAGGTTACCCAAAGCTTTCTTTGTCTACCTTGAATTATTCATGTTTCTCTGCATCTCTGCCTTCACAGCAAGCTCAAGATATGAACATTTTCATGGAGGTCCAGATTTAGGGGATACATAGTTTCTTAGAACATCTGTTATCTGTAACAAGGCAAGTTACAAGATATGAGACAGTTTCCAAGTGTCTCATTTGAAATCACAATGATAGGAGACCCTAAAAAGTATCTACTACTTGAGGAACATATAAGGCAATTAATGGTATTTATTTATAATTATTTTAAAAGTATGTAAAATTTCATATTTTCTCATTGAGTGTGTTTTCCTTTATTTTATTCTTATGGGTTTATTAATACTTATAAGGACTTTTAAAAGTTTACTCCTAACCTCAATTCCTCTTACCTTATTTTTTCCCCACTAGCTTCTGATTTTATTAATTGTGAGTTCAACTTCTTTGGTCCTTGTTAGGAATTTAATTCTTTGTGGTAAGGGAGGAATTTCTGCTCTGGCTTTGGGTAAATGTCTTCCCTTCTTATATCTTTGTGTGTGTGTGTTTGTGGTAGGGAGAGGTAAAAGGAGTTCAGCTAGCTCTGATCCAAATGATTTTCTTAACACATTCCTGATGAAGTTCCTAGAGTTGTCGTTTGTAGGTGAAACCAGATTAGGCATGATATTGCACTGGATTTCATTTACGAATTGTTTGAAAATTATTTGGGTTTTATTTGTTTCTACTTCCCCTGCCCTCCATCACCAGAAATATTCAGATCATATCAAAGGCAGTGTGGTTACCAGGTGGGCATGCATAGATTAAGGACAGTCAAAAAGGGACAGCATCCAATTTTTCAAACTGAGGACCATAGTACTTGCCCACTGAAATTCCAGCTAGTATGGGAAGCCTGACATCTGGTGATCCTGTTGGGATAATATCACCAAAAGTGATATTGGAAGGTACTTGGAAGGAGCTCTGAAGCCATATTGTCTTTAGGGGATTATGGAAATACTATCAAAAGAGGTTAATAGCCAGCAGTTTTTTGAGAATGAGGAAGAGTGGGAAGGATTTTTTCAAATGATGGCCTCGGTGGTAAGAAATATAACATATTGACTTCCTTTAGTTAGCTACCTTTCTGAATTACTGTACATAAAATCTTAACCAATCAAGGCTTTGTATAAGTCTGTCAAGTTGCAATTTAAACAATTTGAAATGTCTTAAAGATGACTAAGTGGGAAGTCTTCGTCAGTAAGGGCTGCTGTCTCTCTTATGGGAAAAGATGCCAACGTCTTGACAGGTCATAGGGGTTTCCTGGGGCTTCAATCTTAGAAATGAATGTTGTATTTTAACCTCAAGTTTGCTTACTCAAGTAGTAATTTCATAAAATGCTTTCTCCATGGAAGACTTTATTGTCATTATCTTATTATAGTTGGATTATATGATTTAAAAAGCAAAGGTAACTGAGAACTCCAGGCTACCCCACACATTTTGTATTTCAAGAAATAACAGTTTGTGTTTCGTGAAAACAAAAAGGAAAAAGTGGAGAAAAAAAGGAGATGAAATAAACTTGTGTTGAAATTGTCCTTGCACTTTGAATTAAATTTCCTGCATGGTTTATGATCAGGGTGATGAAATCTTGATCTGAAAGCTGTATAGAATTATGTATTCTGAAGAGATGATAAAGGTTTTCTCCATATTAGGGTTGGTAATTAGCTATGTGTGGGTCAAAGTTGACAATTAGTTCTGTTCCTCTGAGCATGTCTGCAATCTTTGATCTCTACTTAAGCTATATAAATAATATGCACGGTTTTTATTTTCAGTTTTCTATTAATCTTTGGTAGAGTGAAATTTGATATTTTCTCTGTGACAAACCATGAAATTTAGCCATTAAATTCTTTCATTTATTCAAAGTCTGCATTTGGATAAAATAAATCTTAACAAAATGTTGTGTTGGGGTTTTTTAAATAATACATAGTGGCTCTTTGGCAACCAGTAAGCATAGCTCTTTGTAATTATTTCTAATCTTCTGATCATTATATCCATGAATTCTCTTCTAAACAGGGATCATATTTTGAAACCCTTAGACACTGGAGAGCCAGAAATTTCTTTGGCCCTTTAAAGCCTAAGATAACTGGCCTTTTGCATATCTCAAGTTTATTATCACTTATTACTACATTTAATCATCCATAGAATCTTTCCATTTCTCTCTAATTGGAATAAATTAAGTACTTGTATTTCTGATAATTCCCTATGCTTACATTGTACTTATATGCTCCTGTTATGTAGAAAAAATTCTGACAATTAAGAAATATTTCAGTGATGATGAGGTATTTTTGTAATTTTACTCTTTTAAATGAAATTTGGAATTGTGTATTTAGGTTGGTGTATACATGTATTTAGGTTTGTTCTATTCATAGTTCTGATTTCTTTTCTTGATCTGACATGTTATTTTCAGACTTGTCTACATGTCATCTTCTCATTTCCATTTATTAATTAATAAATAATCTTTTATAATCTACTCTTATTCTCTGATTTTTTAGATGTTCTTATTCTGGAATCCGTGGATAGATTTCTGAAGTCTATGAACTCCTTGAAATTGTATATAAACTGTGTGTGCTTGTGTATTGTCTATAGCTTCCATCTGATTCTCAGAAGTCAAGAATTATTTTGTTTCCCTCACATGCACCTTTCTTTGTACTAAATTGTGAGTTTTTTATGGTAAGGAATGTTGCCTTACAGTTGTTCTGTATGGAGTATATAACACAGCTGAGTGGCCACACATGGAAATAGCTGACTGATTTCAGGGCCTCACAAACCCATGTAGTTTTGAGACCTTACAGTTACAGGTATTTTTCAAATTTGAATAATATGTGAATGTCTTTAAAAGAATTTTTTTTTTTTGCATACTCACAAGGTTGACAACTGATTTCATTTTAATGCTGCTTAATTATGTACACTGAAAAAAGTCAGGTAATACTTCTTCTGTATAACAGTTTTACTGCTAAAACTAAAACTAAAACAAATACCAACAAAACTGCAAAAGGAGTAACATTTTAATTAATATAAATTTAATATCACGTTAATGATGATATATTGTTGAAAGTAAATCACCTCACAATATAAATATGCTACTGACTGGCGATGCACAGTCTTTCTACATTTGTTTGTTTTTGAGTTGGCACATTTATCATGTGAAGCTCAGCTATCCTATGACTTTTCTGGTCAAAAACCTTTGGTGCTCCATTTTATCATTTGGCTTTCTCTTCATTTGGGTATTAGGCCTCTGATCTTTGCTCATTACCTCAGGGCAATTGAAGGAGCAGTACTTGGCCAACTTGATCATTAGCACAAATGGAAATATGGCACTGAAATCATGGGGCAGTCTGAAATTAAGGGGTAGTTATCATACAGTTCATATTTTTAAAGACTACCAATGAAATGGCCACACAAATTTTTAAAAGTTTATATGTGTTCATATGTCCTAAAGAATCTCTTGTTAGACTCTAGTTTGAGGAAAACAGGCATAAAATATACTGAGGGCCAGAACTGGTATAAATGATTTTTTAGTGCATTAACTGGATATGATTTGATTTATAGATAGGATGATTTAATGAGTATAGTTAAAATAGATGAGCCTTGCCTTAATTAGTCCTTGTCTTCCAAGCTCTCTATAGATATATTTATTTATACCTAAGCTTTGTACTTTTTTGTATTTGTTCTTGGTTGTCTTTTATTCTAAAACTGACTCGTGCTTATAGTTGTCTCACCTTCTGCAGGTATGGCAGTAAAGGAGTCATTCAGAGGACGGGGTGGGGGAGAAGGTCGGCAAACCACAAATGAGTAAAGAGGTGGTGTACCCCTACAGTAAGGCAGGACCATGCTGCTCCTTACTTGGCGATTCCATACTTTACCCAAAGGTATTTCCCAAAGACTTCCATATAGAAAAGCAAGAGCAACTATAGTTAAGATTAGGTGCTTTTTCTAGAGGTAAGGCTGTCTTCCCATCCAGTTCTACCACTTAGTAGCTGCGTAACTTTGCCTCTGTTAAGATGGAAAGAATGGAGATAGACCATTTTGAGGATTCAGCAAAACAGTGCTTCACAAGTACTTCACGTGGTGTTTGGCATATAGTCAGCATCAACAAATGTTTGCTGACTCTTAATGCTACTACTAGTCCTACAAGGAAAGTAATCAAAGTAACTGCTGTTGAATTCATTTTATACACAGAAAGGACAAGTAAAGGTCTGAGATGAGGCGACCCATTTCTCAACTTGTTATTAATCACTAGATTTTGATACCATGTGGTCTGATATTTTTAGCATAGAAATTCACATATCCCTGTTATTATTAGCTCTTTTATAAGAGGAATTACCATCTTCCAAGGTGCCTGTGGAGGCATTTATACCATAACGTTGCAACCTCCTTGCTGTCCACTGAATCTGCCCTTTGCTCTTTTCCAACCTAGTTATCCCTCTACTCCTTTAAATTCTCTGAGCCATCTTTCCAGTTCTGTCCTTTTTCCCCTTTCTGTCTTTTGGGACCCCGAGACAGCTTTGTCAGGTCTGTACTGAGTGTGGTGTTTAATACAAATGCCACTATAGCTGCCATTGTTGCCATTGCTGGAGCTTTGTGCCTCTCAGTTGCCATGTACTTCTCCATATACACGGTTCATTCAGTCCTTGATTTTGAGTTTATGGTATATTATCTCCATTTAATTGATCTGAAAACCGAGGCTCAGAAAGGTTACTTAACTTGCTCAGGGTCTCACAGCACATAACTGACAGAAAGAGGATTCAAATTGGTCTTTAGCACTCTTTCCTCTACTCCCTTTATTCCTTATTCTTTGTTATTCTCATTTTAAAATGATAAAATGGTAATTTAGGGTTTATGTGTTTGGAATGAATTGTATCAATGGAAACACATTTATAACAGCCTGATTTCAATTCTGATATTGCCGCTTATTAGCTACTTGATCTTGGGCAAGCTACATAGCATCTCTAATCCTCAGTTTCCTCATCTGTAAAATGGTACCTGGAACCATGGGGTTGTTATAAAAATGAAATGAATTAATATTTTAAAAGCACTTTGAATAGTTCCTGACGCATATTAAGCATTATTTAAGTGTTTGTTAAATAATTTTTTAAAAATGACTTCACAGTATAAGTCAATGAGAAGGTCTTTTCTAAAAATTTCTTTCCCAGCAATGTCTTCTTCAGCTCTGAGCTCCTGTGCTGCCAATTCTTGCTTTTAGAAAGTCATAAAACTAGATGCTTGGGTCCTTGGTTTTATGCTCTCTATCCTAGCAGTTTCTTCTTTGCTTTGTTCATCCATTTCTTATTTACCCAGTTCCTTTGCCTGGATCCTCTCTTTTCTCCTCAGTAGAGCGCTTGGTTTAAAGTAAAAGAAAAATGTTTATTAGGTAGGTTCCCCCACCTTGATGAAATCTCCCTTTTTTTCTTTTTCTCTAATCATTTTGCAGATGACAAATTATAGTAGAGCCATTATTGGAGCCATAGGGTAAGAACTCATACTTTACTATGAGGAAGAAAGCATACAGAAGAGCAACCATGTTATTTTTAAACACTTATTGTAACTTATTATTAAAGAAATAATTTAGCACGTACTGTGTGCCAGCTCTGTGCATTTTGGGGAGAGGCAGGGAATTGGACATATATGGTGCGTTCTCTCTCAGTTTAATAAGTGTTCATTCAAATTAGAATAGCAAAAATTTCCCATTAGAAGGGATTTAGGGGTACTTCAGTGTACTTTCACATCTGCTACTTCATTTAGTATAATACTAGATTGTCTTTTCATCTTTGTTCTCTAATGCCTAACACACTGCCTGATACCAGGCACATGCAAAAGTAATTTGTAATTTATTTTGGTATGTAATAGAATATAATTTCCTTCCCATTTTGCTAACCAGTTGCGCTCCCTTTCTCTATTACTAGATAATTCTCCTCTCCCCACTGATTTGTTATGTCACATTATATTTAATTTGTGTCCCTTTCTTTATTCAGCACTATACTGTTTTTAACAATTGTAGACATTATGTTTTCATATTTGCTCTTCTTTCTCTGGTTTTCATGTGACAGATTCAGTTTCATGCATTCATTTTTGTTTCCTCTATTAATTTTTTTTTTCTAGAAAAATGTTAGATTTGTATTTCTGGTTCACCCACCATGTCACATTTTCCTAAATGGAATACCATTAAAAGTATACCTTTCATTTAGGATCAAGTGTCATCCTGTGGTAACTAACCTTTCCTTTTAAGAACATTTATTATATTCAATTTAATGACACTGATAGTAGTTTCTCTTTCTAATGTATTTTTTTTTTCTTATGGATCGTATGTTTCTCATTGCTTATACGTACTTGGAGTGTTTTAGTTTTTATGTGGATAAGATCTTTTTCAAAACCACACTTTCTTTTTGTCACTGGTCTCAAAATTATTAAATTTTGCATGTTTATATGGGATCTTCTTTTATTAATTTCAGTAGTTTTTAATTGTTTGATTTTCTCTGTGTAAGATTATATCAGGTACAAATGATAATTTTTATTAATCTTGTCCAATATTTTTACCACCTTTGTAACTGTCATGCTTTATTGAACCCAATTCAGAAATCAACATTATGTAGTGGTGGTGGTTTGTTCCTGGAATCCTTCTAGTGCCTTATTAAGATAAATGTAGACTGTTAGTGTGAAGTATGCTCTCTACTGTAAGAAATACTATAATTTTGAACCATATAACTGAATTTTTAAAAGTTACATAGTAATTTTGTCACTTAGTGTCTTGTTCATATTTAATTGAGAGTTACTTGCTATCCAGAAAGAGAAAATGGCTTCAAGATATGAATAAATTGCCTGAATTTAATAGACCCATCCCTTTTAATCAGAACACTGTCTTGGTTAGTTTTACAATAAGAATGCTAATTACTATGTTCTAGTCATCAATTTAGAGAGGAGTTGGACAAAGACCCACCAGGCTGTCAGTTGAAAGCCCTAGAGGATTTACACCCTAAGAACAGTAGCAAATAAAAGGTATGCTAAATTGCACCAAAATTGTAACCTAGCCTTGACTCCACTCAGGCTGTGATTGGATTAAGGTGATTGATTCTCAACTCTGTCTGCTTAGAAAATAGCATCTTTTAAGGAATGCATTCTCAACAGGGGGCAATATTACTCCCAAGGGTAAAAGTTGATTCTTGAGGGGTTAAAATGTATTACATATTACAATGGTTTGTGGTCCTTTCCAAAGCCCATAGTATATAGACAGTTATGCAATAGATGTGTGTTATTAATTTCATGGGCAGGACTGGGTATTTAGGAAAAAATTCTTTAAAAAGTTCCTTCTGGAGGCATTAATGGGGGAAAAAAAAAAGGCTGAGGAATACTGATTTAGAGCCTCTTCAGTTTTTTTAAATATACAATACGTGATAATCAATTAAAATTTATAGGTATGCTAAGAGATACCTGTATCATGTTCATTCTAGAACCACATGACTGAAAGACAAGAGAAAAGGCAGTCCCATATCTGCTCCAGAGATTGGAGTTACCAGACAGAAACTTAAAAATAACCATTAATTCACCCACTAGAATGGCTAATATTAAAAAAATAATAATAACAGAAAATAACAAGTGTTAATAAGGATGCAGAAAAATGGGAACTCTTGAACATTGTTAATAGGAATAGAAATTGGTGTAGTCCACTGTGGAAAGCATTTTGGTAATTCCTCAAAAAGTTAAATTTAGAATTACTATATAACCTGGCAATTCCACTTCTAGGTTTATACACAGAAGAACTGAAAACAGTAACTAGAAGAGATATATAGTTAAAAGGCAGAAGCAATCCAAGGTCCCATCAACAGATGTGTGGATAAACAAAATGTGGCATAGCCATACAGTGGAATATTATTCAGCCCTAAAAAGGAATGAAGTTCTGATACATGGCTGTGCACCATGGATGAAACTTGAAGTTATCGTGTTGAGTAAATGATCCAGGTCTGAAAGGACAGACACTGTATGATTTCGCTATATGAAATAGTTAGAATATGCAAATTCAGAGAGACAGAACTTAGATTACAGGTTACTAAGAGAGAGGGAATGGGAAATCAATGCTTAAAGGGTACAGAGTTTATGTTTGGATTGATGGAAAAGTTTTGGCAATGGATGGTGGTGATAGTAGTATAATATCGTGAAGGTAATTAATGCAAAGCCAGTTAATCGATAAATAAATGCGGTATATCTGTACAGTGGGGTATTAGCCATAAAAAGAAATAAAGTTCTGATACATGCTACAAGATGGATGAACCTTAAAAACTCTGTGCTGGGTGAAAGATGCCAGTCACAGAAGGACAGATATTATACGATTCCACTTACATGAAATATCTATAATCAAGTTCAAAGAGACAGAAAGGAGATTAGAGGCTACCAGGGGCTGAGGGAAAGTGGGACAGGAGTTTACTACTTAATGGGTAAAGAGTTTCTGTTTGGGATAATGACTGTTTTAGTAATGGAAAGTGGTGATGGTAGTACAATATTGTAAAAATAATTAATGCTACTTAAAAATGGTTACAATGTCCACTACAGATGCAAGAAAAAGAAGGTCCATGCGCTTTCTGTCTGTCTGGTTGTGGCAGCCAAGATTGAATGGGGGAATACAGGAAATTCTAAAAACATAGGGAGGGGGAAATAATCTTTGCAACTCAAGAAATAAACTTAAAAACAGCAAAAAAAAAAAAAAAAAAGTTACAATGGTGACTTTTATGTTAATTATATGTTACTACAATATAAATAAATAAATAAAAATAAACATTGATTAATATGTTAAATAAGCATTGATTAATATGTTCCCAGTAATGGGTGTTTTAAGGCTGTTTATATTTTTCCAATCATGTAAAATTATTTCTCATTGTTACTTTAAATTTGCGTTTCCCTCACTAACAAAACATTTTATCATGTTTTCATATTTTTTTTGCTAACTTGTATTTTTCCTTCTGAGAAATATCTGTTTATTTATTTGTCATTATGTCTATGCAGTCATTAATATTTTTCTTATGAATTCATGAGTAGATGAGATGATAACCTTTTGATGTCTGCATTACAAATATATTTTCCAGATCTATAATATATTTATTGAATGCCCGGTAAGTATTGTGGGTATAGATCAGTTTGTGAGCAGGAGAATGAGGATTTGGGTCTCTATCTTTGTCTTGGATGGTAGGAGTCTTTATTAAACTCTATAGTCTCTTAACTGGGACCTGAGGCAAGAACTGCTCAAAGGTTCATACATTAAGGTCAAAATGTCTATTCAAATGTCTATTCAAATTAGTTCATATTCAAGTCCCTAAATCAATGTCTGACATAAGTATTTTTGTTAATGCATTTAATTTAACAAGCCCTTGCCTACGTTTAAGTCCTTAGTGCCTGCTAATAAATGAAAGCGTGATATTATATATAAAACATTTGTGATTAATATATTGTTTTATTTTGCAGCACAGAAATTTGCATCTATTTGTGTCCTGAGATTTATACTGGAAATCTATTTAAGATGATAAAACATTAGCTTTTATAACATGACTCTAAACTACATTCATAAGAATATAGTCATTTTCTACCTTCCAGACTGTCATACAGACACGTTTGCATGTGCATGTATTTTCTCTTTACTCTTAGTAATTTAGTTTGCATGACAAAACTGTTGGAGATGGTTTTGGGTTCTTAGTTAAAGTTCCTTCATGACCTCCCTCTTCGTTTTTGGATTAATAATGTCCGATTACTTATGTTTTGTTATTGTTGTTTTGATTAGAAATTAAACCATTGTCTGCTTTGCAAAGTAAACATGTTGCTTAGGAGTGATTAAGTAGCTAGTGGCTTGCATGTAGTTTGAGGAATAACTCTGTTAATACTGGTACAAGAGTTTTGCCTTTATGTGAAGGTGAGAGAGCAAGTGTGTAGGTTCTCTTGCAAATATAAAATTGTTTGATTATCTGATGTACATGTAAATGAAAAAATTCAATTCGTTTTACCTTATTATGGTAAAGTATGAAGATGTCATGCCCCTAATGTTTCACTAGGGTAGTTATGTTATGAAAAAGAGTTTCACATAAGGTTACCTACTTAATTTTGGCTTTGGAGGTGACCATTCCAACTCTACTATTTACCACCCACTTAACCTTTCTAGGTCTTAATCTCATTATCAATGAAATAAGATCGATGATGGTATCTACCTCCTTGGTTTAAATGTAATTATGCCTGCCAAGAGCTAGCCCAGAGCAAACCCATAAATGGAAGCCGTAATTGTATTCTAGTAAAACATACCTGTTCACTTTGTGATTAGAGAACAGAAGGTTGAACAAATCACTATCAAATACAAAAATCTAGAGGTCAGACTCCGAGATTCAGGAGTGTTTAAAGATTCTTTCCTGTTTCTATGAAGTTGTTACTGCTTTTAAAAAGTAAGCAGTGACTACAGGGGAATTTGAGGTGCCTTAATAGCTTTCCTTGTCACTGTTTTGTGTAATCTGAAACACAACAATTGAAATGTATTTATGTAAAATTAAGATGATAGCAAGTTCCAAGAGGCTCATTTGTTTAATGAGATTGCATGGTGAATTCACTTCCTCAAGTTTTGTCTTTAAGCAAAAATTATTACTAATGTTATTTAAAAGTATATGGGATGGTGGCAAGGCCCCAGGATGTGTAAGTCCATTGAGGGTGGTGGGCCACACTTGTGGAAGATGTTTGTGTGGGATGTGGCGGGAGGTGTGGGGGGTGGGCAACATGGGAATCCCAGGGGGTTCTGTGTAGTATTTTCGGTAATCTAAGCACCTCTTAAAATATATTTTTATATATATATAAATAAAAAATAAAAAAAAAAAAAAAAGAAGTGGAAACAGAGAGATGGAGAGGTGAGGAATTTTCTTGTTTATTGTTTGTCATTTTTTGTTTACTATTATTGTTGAAATAATGAAAATACTCTGATAATGATTGAAATGATGAATGCACAAATATGAGATTATACCAAATACTATTATTGTACACATTGAATAAATTGTATGCTTTGTTAATATGTACCAATAAAATAGATTTGTTTAAAAAAAAAAAGTATATGGGAAAAAAAAGTATATGTATGTATGTATTTGAATGTTTCCATTCTAGCTCATGTAACACTGGACTATCAGTTATGGCACCTGGAATAGATGTGCTTATGGAAAAAGTGCTATCTTTTCCCTCGTGGTAGCATTCTGAAATGTCTTAAGGCTATACCTGATGCGCACACTTAAAAAAAAAAAAAAAGTCAAAGTTAAGACATGATGTTAAGAATGGTAGAAATTTCCAAATAATTCTGAAGTAGTAAAGGTATGCTTCGTATATTTACTCATCTTCTCCAATAATTCAGTTTCTGTTTTCAAGGGGTCTCAAGGTTTCCTGTAATATTAGTGTTATATCATACAGAGAGGTTGAGACTTTTTTAAAAACTGGTGTTCCTCTGCAGTTAGAATGTTTTGTAGGAGTTGCTGTGCACTAATTCTCCTTTTAAAAATTATTGGAGGTATTTTCTGATTTTTGGTGTTTTTTTTTAAATAGTTCACAATTTGTATTTTCTTCCAAATTTCTTTGGTGCAGCTTATTTCTTTCTATATTGCCATACAGATTATGTTGTTTCTGTTTCTAAAATTGTATGTTTATTTCCCCCATCATTAGAGAAAATTGGTCCTGAATGGCCTATCTGATAAACAAATGACTTTGTTTTTTTTTTTAAAGATTTATTTATTTATTTATTTATCCCCCCCCCCCCTTGCTGCTTGTGCTCGCTGTGTCCATTTGCTTTGTGGTTTTTTTTCTGTGTCTGCTTGTCTCCTTCTGTTGCGTCATCTTGCTGCGCCAGCTCACTGCGCCACGTGGACAGGCTTGCCTTCACCCGGAGGCCCCAGGAATCCAGCCCGGGACCTCCCATATGGTAAATGGGAGCCCAATCAATTGAGCCACAGCCGCTTCCCCCGATGACTTTGTATAGTTGTTACAAAGGTCACAATCACCTATCCTTTGGTTAATGAGTGTTTTTACAATAAAAATCTCTCCAAATCCATCTTTGGATGATATTCTTTTGCTAGTTAAAAAGTTTTTCTTCTATCACAATGTTGAGGTTAAAGCTTTTAAGTTACTGGTAATTTGGCTTTAAATGGAAACTTTCTTTATTAGAGTAATTAAAAGATGCTAGAACTTTTTAAAATACAATTTTTTCTTTATAAGGAAGAGATAACATTTGTAAAGCATCTACCAAAGTGTCTGGCACAATAAATCTCAAGTCTCTCCCTTCCATCTTCCTTTCTCTTTTCAATATGTGTCTTATATGTTACTTCTGGTGCCTCTTTTCCCTGTAGTTATGGAAACACATAAATTTGTAGCTATGTTCTGCATAATTGCAGCAAATTACCATTAGCTTAATGGCTTAAAACAATACCCATTTTTAATCTTTTAAAGGTTATGTAAATCCAAAGTCTGGACAGAGCTCAGTTGGGGTCTTTTCCAAGCTCATGTGGTTGTTGGCAGAATTCATTTCCTTGCCACTGTAGAACTCATGGTAGGTTCTATCTTCTTCCAGGCCATCAGAAGTATCTCTCTGATGCTTTACGGTCTTTTAAAGGGCTTATCTGATTAAGTCAGGCCCTCCCAGGATAACCTCCCTTTTGGCTCAAAAGCAGCCAATCAGTAACCCAATTATGGGAACCATAGTCCATCATATTCAGAGGGTCTGCTCACCCTCAATGGGGAAAAGGTGTTATGTAAGGATGTTGGTCACTGTCTAAGAATCATCTTAGAATTCTGCCTGCTACATCCTGGGCTTTTTACAGTTTTCTATGGGGAAAGTTCTTTAAGGAAGGCGTAAATGAACATCTGTTGAATGCCTTCTGTTTGCTAGTCACTGTACCAGCCTTGTCCCCTGGGCTAGCTGTCACTTTGTGTATTCTTATAATAGCCGTATGAGAGAGGTGTTAAGACCTCCATTTTACAAACGTGCAAAACTTAGTCTCAGCAAGACAGAGTGACTGGCTCAAAGTTTGATGAAATAAAGGACCAAACAAAAAATCCTGAAGGCAAAATTTCCAATTGAGAGAGGGTGTATTTTTTTGTGCTTTTTCATGAACAGCCACAGGTTTTCAAAAGAGCTCTGTTTTAAGAGTTCACATCCAGGTTGGTTGTTTTAAAACCATAAGTGCATTTCTCCAGGGAAGCTACACCATAAATGATGGGTAAGTTCCCAGGCTGTTCCACAAAATGTAACTTAACGCATATTCTTGGGAAAAGTATCCCCAAGGCAATCCAGAACCTGTTGGTTCCTAACTTCTGAGCTCTGTGGAGGTGGTGAAGCACCTGCCTCTGTGCAGCTGCTGTGACTACTTTGAGTGGGTCTGCTCCTTGAAGGTGAGAATCCCCGGGAGCGGGAGGAGCGGGTGGGGGCAACAGCAGTACCAGCTTCACTTCTGGTAGGAAAAGTTTCCAGCGTTGACCATTAGGATCATATTTAGTTAATCAATTAGCTACTCTATATAGAGTACTATATATATATCATTTTATACTCTGTATAGATAATTTTATTCACTGAATTTCCTTTTATATAAAATCAGTTAGTTACCTAGAGACATTAGGTTTTTAAATGGTACTGTCTCAGTTTATCAGAGCTGCTATAATAAACACCAGACTAGTTGGCTTAAACGACAGGAATTCGTCTCACACTTTTGGTTGCTAGAAGTCTGAAATCAAGGTATCAGCAGGCCATGCTTTCTCTGAAGTCTGGAGACTTTTACTGGTGGCTTGCCAGCAATCATAACTAAGTCTCTGACTCAGTCGCGTGACAGTCTGTCTCCTGCTTATTACCATGTCCAAATTTCCTTTGTTTATAAGGACGCCAGTCATTTTATATTAAGGCCCACTCAAATTCAGTTTGTACTCATTTTAATAGGATCTTCAAAGATTTTATTTACAAATAGGTTCCCATCCACAGGGCTAGGATTAGGACTTGAACACATCCTTGTGGGCACATGATTCAGTCTACAACACTGATTATTAAACTTGCAGGGTAGCCTGTACGTTAACTATGCGGCAACTGTGTTTATTCTTCAGGTAGTTTTCTTTAGACAGGTTCTTTTAAATCTGTATGAAGAGATGGCTTATAAGGCTTATATCAAACTAATATTTACATGTTAGGTGGTATAGTTTCAAATAATGTGCTTGTCTTTTTCTCTCCTGCCCATCTTGAGTTCCATCACATTCTTTCTGCCTTTAAAAAGTGCTTGAGGAAAGAGGGGAAAACATGAACGACTCCCAGGGAATTCCACAGGAACAAAGAGCCACTCTCAGGCTGAAATTATTGAAGAGAATTGTAGTCATGGGCATGACTAGAATATAGGAAAAACTCTCTCTGTGGAAGGTCAGCTAGAAGGTGACTAAGAAAGGAAGAAGTGACAGGAAGAAATACCCAGTTTCATTTTTCTATGACTCTTTTTGCTGCTTTGGCCCCAAGTTTATACCTCAGTGTCATGCATTGTGACATGGATAGAAATTATTGAACTTCTTTATGGATCTTAGGAACCAGGTATTGATGTTTGTCTAAATTTAAACTTCTGTTAATCCTAAATTTTACTTTTCATTCAGTGCCTCAGGTAAAATAAATAAATGAGTGAGTTCTATTCCCTTTTGATCTTCATTTTGGGTTATTCGAAATGTATGGCTGACAGCCTTCAAAGGAATGATGCAGGTGTTGGATGTTTTATTCAGTATATCACTACTCTGCCCTTTTGTGCAGCTATTCAGATTGCTGTGGAACTGCCTGAAAGGTTGTCATGGACTTTGCCAACAGTAAATGACAAGTGGTAATATATATGGTGAATGTTCTAGGTATATTGGAAATTACTACTGCAGTCTCTGTTTCGTCGAAGTTTGTTTCTCGTATAGTGCTGAAAGTTTGTCTGAGTTCTTTAGATAGATGCAGGTTCTTACTGCACATGTAATGTGTAAAGTCAAAACAATTTAAAAGACAATTTTAAGTGGGGAACACGCAAAAAAGCCACATGGTAACTTTGAAAACAGATTGTTTTTAATAATTCGGTATCTTTGAGACTAATGGCGTTCTCTTTTTATGCCATCCCCTTTAGTATGTCCACTTCCTTTTTTCATTGGCTGCAGTGAAATCTTTTGAAGATCATTACCTTAGTGCCCCCTAATGAAATGTAAATAAAATGAATGATTACAGCTTGATTATGGGTCCAGTATTTATGAGGCTTCTGGTAACTTGCTGTATAAATTTAAGTATGAGAGTAAATTCTCTTAGGGACAGTCAGTGTGAAAGTATTTTATTTTTCTTTTCTATTTTTTATGATGTACTAATTCTTTTCACCTCTGAATTCTTTATTGTTGTTTCTTCCCTAGAAGAAGTAGGGCCTTGGAAAAATGGCTGTATTTTTTTCTGGGTGACTTTTATAGGCCCTGTAGGCCATGGACCAGACCTAAGCTGCTGCCTGTTCCTGACCTGTCAAGGGAATGTTGAAATAAAGGAAAACAACTTTTCTTTTTACTTCCTATACCATATCCATCTCCCCACAAAGAAGAAAAATATGAATGTTTCTATCTAATGCTTTTTCTTATAAAATAAGTAAAATTTCAAGTCTGTACTTTTATGGAAATCACAAAGTAATGGGTTAACACTATTTTCTGATTACTTGGAGATTTGAAGTATTTTGAGTTTTCTATTTTGCTGTCTAGATGCTGGAAGCCAGCCTCCCACTCATTTTACACTCAACACTACTTTTCCCTGCAGCTTCTTCTTTCTTGAAGAATTATTATAATGAAATTTCCATAAGACACAGTCTTTTCTCTGCCATGACCCTTGCCCAACCTGCAAAGCGTTTTCTGTCACAAGAGACAGAATAACCCTTAAAACTTATACATGTTAGCAAAGCCTGGCTGGGCAGCATGCCCTAGGCTCTGCTGGAAAAGAAAGTTGAGTTTTAATTTAGATTTGAGATCATGGATACATCTCAACTCTTTATGTTGGATCTCAAGAATTCCCTGCTCTTAGAGCCAGTAGCCTGTGAGGAAGAGGCAGCATGGGACTGAAATTGAGAAATTATTATTAACACTTATTTAATGATATTATGTGACCTGGGAACATTAATTTTCCTGCACTGCAAGATAAGAAAGAAAATAGAGTGTCTAGAAGATAGATTTTTCCTATGAAGTGATTGTCCCTCTTATACACAAGCCAAGAGTTGTGGGTCCCTTCCTATCCTGAGTCCTGCAGTTGTAAAGCGGAGGGGGGTGGGAAGCAGCCTGATGACTTATACAGATTTAACCATGTTCAAAGGACTGAGTTCTCAGGTGGGCTGCGGAGATAGAAAAAGAACGGCAAAGATGAGAACTTGAGTCATATTCTGAACTGGGTTATCTATTAGGGAACCTGTGGAGGGTTGAATCATGCCCTCCACAAAAGACGTGTTCACATTTAAACCTGCACTCCTGTGGATGTGAATCCATTTGTAAATTGGACCTCTGAAGATGTTTATTGTTAGGGTGTGGACGCATTTGTGAATAGGAACTTCAAAAATCCTATTTTGATGAGACCAGATTGAATCAGGGTGGGCCTTAATGCATATGGCTGGGGGCCTCATGAGCAAAGGGATTTCTGATGCAGGCAGTCAGTAGAAGTCAGAAGCCAGTGGAAATCAGGAGCAGACACAAGGAAAGAGAGATCGCCGTGTGAAGCGAGATTACTACAGACTCTTGACAGAAAGCAAGGCCTGCCAATAATTGATATTGGACTTCTAGACTCCAAAGACATGAGACAGTGAGTTTCTGTTTTCTAAGCCAACCAGTGTGTGGATTTTGTCTTAGCAGCACTGGCAAATTGATAGAACCAAAGACTGAATTCTATTGGAGTTGTTCGGATGATAAGATATACGCTCACTCAGCCTCCAGTTTTTAAGATTATCTGGGGAAGGTTAAGGCATTACTGGTATTCACATATAAATTCTGTATAATATGACCAAACATTCCTCTTGAGTAGTTCTCTGCTGCTTGGCAATCAGAAGCAGCTACCACTTAAGCCCAAGGCATAACTATAGAATTATCACAATTTGTGGTTTTACACTCCTGCTTTTCCACCTCCTGACCCAAATTCTTTTTTGTTTTCATCGTGGAAGGGCCAAGCACTTCAGCCTCTGCTTCTCAAGGTAGCCCTCCGCTTTCTTCCAAAGCAATTTCCAAGCTGCCTTAGTGTTATTGGTACTCAGCAACGAAGTCGTTGGGCTTTAAAATGCCATCTGCATCGCTAGCTTAGATGAAGCTGAGTAAAGCATGGCAAATTGGACTTCTCAAGCTATCCTGGAGTAATTCTGATTTCCATAGTCAAGAATGGTAGCTAAGCCTTCTAGAAGTAATCTCCTAGTTGATTTAGATATTTCCACTCCCTGTCACTGTACTTTTAGAAATAATTACTAATAATTACTTTTAGTAATGAACTCTTTGTTTCGTGAAGTGCCACTTGTGTGTAAGCACTTTGCTAGGCACTTCTTATAATATCATGACCGGAAGAGGAATGACCCCTGCCCTCATAGAGATTATATATACTTATATATATATATATATATATATATATATATGTTTTATATATTTATATTTAGATACATTTAGATATAAATCTTTAAAATCTATGCTAAATATGATAGATGCTTGAAAGAAATGAAAAGGATATTATGGGTAAGGGTCATAGTGGGTCTAATTTAGATCAGGGTTCAGAGTTATATTTAAGCAGAGGCAAATATTTTAATTTGGTCAAGTAGAAGAAAGGTATTTTTTTCCAAGATAAAATTTGGATAACTCTGATTTATTATAGGGTTCTTCAAGCAATTGAAATGATAGATCTTTTATATACATTTTTAAATTCCAGTCCTGAAAAAGCGATAACCTTTAGATGTTGCCAATTAAACAAATATAATAAGATAAAAAATATAAAATGCTTACAAACATAATCCATACTAAGGGGAAGAATAGAATAAAATAGGGGAAAAGCAATAAATATTGTAGCAAAATGGCTGAGTGTGGAAATGGTGGGGATTAGGTCAACAAACATCGGGTAAGCATTATGTGCCAGAGAGTGTGCTATGAGGTGAATAAAATGTGGTCTCACCTTTCACAAGTGTACCTTAATTGAGAACCAGAAATCTTGTCCTCCAACAATCCTAAAAACCAAAAGCTTTCAGTATCCTATTCTAAGATGTACTTGTATATGTTGCAGATATTAATACAATTTTATCAGTATTAGATCAAGTTAATAAAAATAAAGCTAACACAGATATGAATGGATCTATACTGAATGTTATATACTATAAATAGAGACCACCTTTCAATACTTAAGGAACATCATCAAATTTATCATTTATTAGGTTACGGAAAGCAGTCCTCAATCAATTATCAAAAGAATATTTTTAAAGATTTTATTCTCTTCCTAGCTGGGCAACTTTGGACAAATTAATTATTACCTCTATGCATTCCTTGCTTCATTTTTAAAATGGAGGTAATTATAATAGGTTGGACTATACCAAAGTGACAAATAAGCGCTGAATGCTAGATATTATTTATATTACAATACTAGAAATTAATAATGTTAAAAATATTTTTAAGTTTTGGAAACAACATTCTCCTAAGTAAATTTTGACTAAAAGAAAAAAAAAAACAAACCAAAACTTCAATTACTCTTAAAGATAATAGTAATGATAATCCCCAAATATTACAAATTTTTAAATTCCATCAAGTTCTGCTCAGAAGGAAATCCATAGTCTTAAATGTGTTTTTCAGTATATTTCATTTTTAAGATTTATTTTTATTTATTTATTCCCCCTTGTTGTTTTTTGTGCTCGCTGTCTTGTTCTCTGTGTCCATTCACCATGTGCTCTCCATGTCTGCTTGTCTTCTTTTCTCTTCTTCTCTTTAGGAAGTGCTGGTAACCGATCCTGAGACCTCCGATATGGGAGAAAGGCACTCAATTGCTTGCGCCACCTCAGCTCCCTGGTTTGTTGGGTATCTTATTGTTTCTTCTCTTTGTCTCTTTTTGTTGTGCCAACTTGCCCTGCAGGCCAGCTCTCTGTGCAGGTCAGCTCACTTTCACCAGAAGTCCCCAGGAAATGAACCTGGGACGTTCCATATGGTAGACTGGAGCCCAGTTGCTTGAGCCACATCCACTTCCCCTCAGTATATTTCTGTAGAATGCATTTTGTGTTTTCAGATGACCCATATCTCCACATCTACCTGATATTCTTACCATCACCTGCTTGGAGAGTTCGTTGGTCTCTAGATTTCAAAAGATGTTTATTTCAGTAATTCCTAGAGTTCCTAGAAGGGTGCTATTTTGTAATGAATGTTTAAAATTTTATTTCTCTATTTGTTGAAAGGATAAGAATTGGACAAGAATTTTCAGGTTGTCAAAAACGATTGGGTTTGTTTGGTACTGCATTCTTTTTTTTGGTTTTCTTCTAAGGATTGTTGATGCCAAATGGGCCCAGCTTCTCTGTATTTGGGGGGCAGGTGGTGGGGGCAGCTCTTGCAAGCTGCAAAGAAATAGTTGACTGTGAAGGAGGTGAGGCAGGAAATACTCTTTCAAATAACTTTAAAAATTATCTGTTGACAGATGTGAAAATATCATGTTAACAAGAACACATAATTGTCTTTGCATTGCTTTCACAAAATGCCTGAAGTCCTTGCAGATGTGGTGATCACAAAGTCAATTTTAGTCTTTCCATTCTTCTGTTTTACCTATTTTTACTATTTAGTAGGACTTATTCAATTGACATTTTAATGGCATCAGGATCAAATTCAATATACAGATTGTTATTATGACAAATAAGTTTGAGCTCTCTCTCTCCAACCCTCCATCTCCTTCCTTCCTTCCATAAAAATTTTATTTTTTAGTCAAGGAAGCATTTTATTATGCTCTTCCTTAATGTTTCCAGTATTTGACACATAATAGATATTCAATAAATGTTTGTCAAAGGACTAGTGGTTACCAAGCATGCAATATAAAGAAATGGCACTTGAATTTTCATTGCTCTTTGCGTCTCTATAGCATGAAAGGCACCCAGTCATGTAAATCTGGTATTTTCGTTACCATGATTTTGAATACACATGTATGAGTCCGTTATTAAGGGTTTTTAGGCTGTCATAGAATTTCACAATAACTAGGGGGTTGTGCTTGACTTGCAGTTACACAAGGTGTGTTGGGGGGGAGAAATTTCAGGAAGATGAGCATTTTAAAAAGAAGAATATAGACTTTCTGTGATGATGCAAACATCTTTGCCCCTCCTTTACACACCATCCTCCCCAGCTTTCAAAACCTGGTGGCCATAAGTGCTCATACCATTTTTCTAGAAGTGTGCTTAACTGTTGCAGATGACCTTTTATGCTTAAAATTCACTGAAGGACATCTGAATTTTTCTTTCTTTCTTTCTACTGCTTTAAATTTACCATTTTCCTCTACCTATTTAAATGGAAAGTTTTTTTTTTCTTTTTTTTTTTTAATGTCTTTACCTTATTTCTTATAGGTCTCTATAATTCTGGCTTACCTGACCTCTCTTGGTCTTCAGTTCTTTAAAAAAAAATCCTCTTCTATGAATTATTTCTTAAAATCCTATGCTTTGGATCAGTGAAGAAATCTTTTCTCTCCCTGACCTCAGAAATTTTGTCTGATTCTTCTCCTTTCTCTCTTTGATGGGAGAAAAGCGACAGCTCTCATCTCTAATCCCTTTCATAGATGTCTCTTAAGTTAAGGGTTTAGAATAAAGCCTCTGAAAGAACAGTGTACTGACCCCTTCTCTCTCCTCTGATCTTAACTGCAAGTCTGCTGGGAAGGACATCATGTGCTTGTCCGTGGAGAATGAGGGTGTAACAAGCACCACCCAGCCTTCAGTAGCCTTGGAGGCAGAGAGATTTTGCAGCTATTATAAAATTCACAGATTTTATTTTAATTTTTTATTTAATTTTTCACAGATTCAACTGTGAAAAATGCCTTAGTTGTATAATTCATAACTTGAAAATTAAAAAATTGTTAAAAATCAGACATCGTTGGGGCAGTCTATTAAACGCCCTTTCTCTAAGGAGGGAGCTCTTGCAAGAAGTTGGTATGGCTTGTAATGAATGAATGGATCAGGCTTACTATAAATAAGCATTCAACAAAAATGGAAACTAGTAAGGACGTTGCTATACCTCATAACCATGATAATCTGTCTGAGCAGGAGATAACCATAGTGTTACTAAATACAGAAAGAGAACAGCTCTTATTTTATCAGTTATACCTTCTAGAGTGCTTTGTAGTTTGTGAAGTTTTCTCAAAAGTTCTATGTTGTTCAATTTCTCTTTGTTGGTTGTTTGTGGCATTCAAAGTTCTTCAACAAATCCCTCCACCTTACCTTTTGAGTCATGTATCCAATGTTTATCTGAATTTATGCAATATGTTTTTCAAAATGCTATTGAAATCAGTTTTTTGGTGTAAATTAAATATGTTGAGTTTACTACCTAGAAAAATTTTACTGTGAAACAGTTTGCCAAAGCATTCATTGTCCATATGCTACAATACAGAAAAGTATAGTGTAGTGTAGTAGAAAGACCACAGCAGTTGGAGTCAGAATATCTGATATCAAGTCCTGCTGCAGCCACTTACTAACTGTTTAATGTTGAACAAGTAATTAATTATTTTGGTTACAGCTCAGTAAAGTTCCCTCTTTACTTTATGATTCTATATTTTCTGTATATCTGGGTCCTATATTTTCCCATGGACTAGTGATTTTATTCTATTTTATGTTTTTCCTGGTTCTGATTTAATTCACTTTTACTTTTCTACTATGCTGCATTTGTTAATTTAGCAGGTAGTTATTGAGTAGTTATATGTAAATTCTTTTGTATTGCCACAAATCCTGCATGTAGAGTTTGCATAACTTTTTTTTTTTTTTTAAAGGGGGGTAAGAGTGGAAGAGATAGGATATTAAATTATCATTTACTAACATTTTAAATGTGGGAAGAGAAGAAGTAAGAGAGATTTCAATATGATTATTTTCTTAAAAAGTTATAAATAACTTTTGAAAAGGAGAGAGTAAATTTAAGAAATGTCTGATAAGCTGGAAAACCCTCAAAAATAGACTTGACTTTTGTGAGAGAGGCAGCTTGAGAATTTGAGGAATCCCTGAACTCACAGGCTCAAGTAACTAGCTCTTGGAGTCAAGAAACCAAACATTATCCATACCTCAGAAGCTCCCTTCACAGTTTCTATCAATACCCACCCCAGGAAAACCACCACCCTGTTTTCTGATCGCATAGATTTGTTTTTCCTCATTAGAAACTCATGAAAGTAGAGCCAGGATACATGCATTTTCTTTCACTCAACATTATGTTTGTGAGATCCATCCACGTTACTGCCTGTAGTCGTTGGTCATTCATTCTCATTGCTGGGTAGCCTTCCATTATGTGAATGTGCCACAATATATTATTCATTCTATTGTTGATGGAAATCTGGGTAATTTTCAGTTTTGGACTATTACAAGTTGTGCTGCTATTGCAGTGCATTTTAAAATTAGGTCCTAAGGTTCTGTAGCTTTGTATTTTATTATATTATGGAAAAGTAAGTGGTTAAATTGAAGAAATTATTTGTACAACTGACAAAACTTTTTGGTTGTTACCATTTGATAATTTTTAGTATCACAAGTGACAGAAAATTTAAACCAACTTAGCCTAAGGGAAGGGACTTGTTGAGTCACCTAATTGGAAACATTAGGTGTCCAGCTTCGACATGGCTTGTTCAATGGCTCAAACAATTTTATTAGCACCCAACTCTTCTCTGTGCTTCTGAACCAAGATGGTTGATGATTTGTAAGATCACATCAAATATAACAGGAAAAGGATCTGTTTCTTTGATACCTTGTCTCTGGCCTGACTTAAGTCACATGCACATCGCTGAACCAGTCAGTATGACCAGGAAATGGATTATCTTGCCTGGGTTAGCCTGCAGCTTGAGTTTGAGTGGAGTCAGTTTCACCCAAAGCCAATGTTTGCAATAAGAGTAGTGGTATAGTTGTTGCAAGAATGTAGAGTAATAAGTAATAACCATGCTTTTGAGTTTAGGAAGTACCACAAGGGAGCTTGAGTCAGCATAATACAGAGTTACTAATGCTCTTGGCCTTCAACTGGTAGGAAAAAGAATTTAATTGCAGACCTGGTGAGCATGATAAAGTCTCACTCTAAAGTGAAAATCGAAACCAAGCAGCAGCCTTAATAACAAATTGGAACTTGAGGTAGAAAGACAGCCACAGTGTGCATATTGGAGAAGTGTCATAATCCACTGAATATGGCATTGGGTCCTGGAGACTGTATTAAATGAAGAAGAATATGGATAGGTTAATCCCCCCTTCATTTTCAAGCACCACTCTGCACCTTCCTTTATATTTTTTGGTCTGCTTTCCATTTTCTTTCTGTTTACAAAGTTTCTGATTCACATAGATTATGAGAGAGATTTATGAGGAAGAAAAACTAACTCTTAAGAGAGGGAAACTGTTCCCCTCCCATTTAAAAAATGATAGTGCATGAAACTGAATGCAGTAGATAAGTGCATGAAAATTAGATGATGTTTCAATGAAAGCAAATACAATAAAATTCAGAAATACAACAAAGAATTACTGGTATCTCGACAATTAATTTTTTTCTTTCTTTAAAATTAATTCATATTCTTATAAAACTATGTATATACATAGTTTTAAAAAGCTTAATAGTACTGCCAGGCTTGGGAAAAACTGAAGAATCCTGCATCACCCCTCCGCATCCCTAATTCCTGTGTCCTGGAGAGAATTGCTTCAAGGTTCTGAGCTCTTTGTTTAATAATATTCTCCATATTTCACAATAATGCATTTAAGTTCTTTTTTATTTATTAATTTTGTATCTTATATTGACTTCCTGTTATTTTCACCTGAAGGCTTAACTCTTATACTGCTACCTCCTCTGTCTCATTTTTCCATTCTTCAACTTTTCAGAAGAATTATAGCGCTGCTATATTACAATTTTCAGTTAAATACGTTTCCACTGTATATATTACTCAGATTATGTGTGTATTAGCTTCCTATTGCTGCTATAGCAAATTTTCACAAACTTAATGTTTTAAAACAACACAAATTTATTATCTAACAGGTCTAGAGGTCAGAAGTCAGAAATGAGTCTTAGGAGCTAATCAAAGGCTGCATTCCTTTTGGAGGCTCTGGGGAAGAATTTGTTCCTTGTCTTTTGCAGTTTCTAGAGGTTTCCCCCATTCCCTGGCCCATGGTCACATCACTCTGACCTCTGCCACTGTCACATCTCCTTCTCTGTCTTTGACTCTCTTGCCTTCTCCTTTTCCCCTATAGGGACCTTTGTTCTACCATATATATATATATATATCCCCACCACAGATGAACCAATGATTATTTTCCCTCTCCTATATAACTTTTTTTTTCCTGGAGTTCCTAACTGCTTTGTTCTTCCTCTTCCAAATTTTATGTAGCAATCACGGATCATTTCCATACTCTTCAACACAATTACAAAAACCCATGTTAGTGTGTTCCACATTGTCAAACATATCAGATAACCTATAAGTCTTCCCTCACACCTTTATTTTTCCCTCTTCCTGAGTCCTCTATCTCTTGTTTCCAAATTGAACCGTGGGCTCTTTAGGTCTGCTGCATGACTGTTTCTTGGAATTTCCCTTCACTGTCATTACCATCATCATGGAAATTACCTTCATCTCTCTCCTATGTCCTGCTTTTTCTTTTATCTCTTGTATTTCTCTTAAATGGTTTACTTCATTGTTTTGATGGAGCATATCCTTCAGTAGTTTCTTGGGAAAAGATGCACAAGGAGTAAAATTAATACCTTACATATCTTAAAATATCTTTACCAAACTGTATAGATGCCAGTGATAATCACTCTCTGATTGGAGAAAAAAGAGTCTCATGGTGTTTGGAGAAAGAAGAGGAGCAGGATGGGGGAGGAGGGAATGATGACAGAAAGGGTGGAGGATGCTTCTTCCTCACACAGCTCTCTAAGACAGGATCATGTCTTAGTCATTTATTTTCTCTAATGCCTTGTCCACAGGAAGCAATTAATATATGATTGTTGATGACTCAACACACACACAGCCTCACTCACATATTACCTACCCTGTGACGTGATGGGGAGTCTTTAAAAGCTATTTTAAAAGCTTCTAAAGGCATGCTTGAAAAAGTTAACTCCAATTATTACAAGATGCCACTCAAATAAAAACCTGTTTTTATAATCTCCTTGGCATATAAAACATAAATCTTTAACTTTCATTCTATCCCCCTCTGCTTTGCCAAATGGTGTAATCCTTAAAATCCAAAATTATGTCTGATTCATTTTTGTATATTCCATGATGCCATACATTATATAAATGCTCAGTACCTGTTTGTTGAATTACTACACATCAGACCCATGGCCTTCGTTAGGTTCGTTAAATGAACCAGCCTTGTCCCAGCTTCAGAGACTTGCAATTGCTGTTCCCTCTGCCTGCAGCACACTTTTCCCAGCTCTTCATGAGCTGGCTCCTTTTCATCCTGCAAGGGAAGCTTACACAACACCTAGTCTTCCTGGATCTAAAAGCAATGTCTGCTGCCTGAGCCAGTGACTGTCATATCATCTGTGATGCCACCTGCACACTGCCTATTGCTATCAGAAATGATCTTATTTGTTTCCTTATTTATTTCTTATGACTGAAATGGGATCCATAAATGGGCCACTGCTGTGTTCCTCATAACTAAAACAGGGACTTCTGGGGAAAAAAAAGTTATTAAATGAATGATATCAGTTAATGATATCAGTTAATGAGACAGTGACAATGTGAATGACTTTGTCTAAACTTTACTGGATTATATGAGTGATAAAACAAGAGAACACACACATATCCACATTTTTGGAAAGTTCTTTTCAAGTGTCACACCTTTTAAGACTAAAAATAATTGAACATTTAGGGAGAGTGATGTTCATTTTCACTCTTGCCTTAGGGTTTTGTATATTCTTTGTGGAAGACTTGAAATGAGAGTGAGAAAAAAAAAAAAAAAGAAAATATTGTATTGGGGAGATCTGT
Source organism: Tolypeutes matacus (assembly GCA_026826555.1). NCBI lineage: Eukaryota > Metazoa > Chordata > Mammalia > Cingulata > Chlamyphoridae > Tolypeutes > Tolypeutes matacus. Next base: position 1,903,523 of record JAKSZT010053784.1, on the reverse strand, counting down.
CCGTGAATTTCATCTGAGAAGCCAAAACCCCTTTGTTTAAATCCTATTTACCCATGTGCCCCAGATCCATGTACCTGGCTTTGCTTTTGCACCTGAGCCCTTTAACTATGGCCTCAGAGAAGCTTTGCAACTTATTTTTTTGTGTAGTTTGGGTCATCTTCCTTTGAAGAATTCCTTATCTAGGCTGCTGCTCTTGTACAGCATGGAGACCCTGGTAATTGGGTTTCTGAGACTTAGAGACACTTCTTACTCTAAAAAGGCATTCCCCCTGAAAATAGGACAGAAGCATTTGGATTTAGGTTAGTAATGTTGCTGAGAGAGGAGATAAAGAATGATAAATGAAACAATAAGATTGTGCTTATTTGTTTGTTTGAGCTGGGTGCAATGAAATCAGAACCAACATGCTTACAACTGGTTAATGGTGCTGAGAGCCCTGCAGAAATTGGCCCTTGTCTCCAGAGCAGGGTTCCACAGCTTCAGCACTATTGAATTGGGGCTGGAATAGTCTTTGTTGAGGGATGCTTGTCTTGTACACCCAGTTTAGTCAACCAAAAATGTCTCCAGATGTTGCCAATGTCCCTTGAGGACCAAAATGGTCCCTGATTGAGAACCCTGCTCCAGAGGATACCCCTGGCTTGTTTAGACATACCACTCGGCTTGTTCAAAATATGCATTGCCACCCTTAATGAGGCAGTGGTACCCCTTTCCTATAAGAACAGAAAGCTACTTCAGCCTTGTACATGTCTTCTTAGTCATACCCGGAATAGTCTAAACCAGGGGTTCTTAGCCTTTTTTGTTCTATGGACCCATTTGCCACTCAGTTGAAAACCAGATAGTTTTATGACATTCAACATCAGCATGTCTTTAAATTAAAATTTAGGATTATTCAAAATTACATTTTAGGACTTTCCCACAATTTCAATACCTGACAACCTAACATGGTTCAACATCTGTTCAAACGGTCATTTTTGACAAACATTTAGAAATTCGAGTTTTCCCACAGTGTCATAAAACCACCTCTGCCATCCTTACCAACCTTTTTGCAGGCAGTTATCCACTGCACTCAGAACACGCTACTTGGAGTTTCACTTTACTGAACTTGATCATTGGCACACAAATCCACGGACTCTGGGTTATCACCCACCTTTGGGAATGTGTGAGCTGTAGTAGTCTGTTTTTATTTTTTTCCTGAAATTCAAGACGGCACCTTTCTACTCAAATCTACCCACATATGCCTAGTCTTTTACACTGCCAAGTGTTTTTAAAAATCTCTTAAAACCAGTAAATTTAAGCAAATCCCAAATAAATGATTCCTTTGAAGTAGTTTTTGAAATTGTAGTTGTACTTTTAGCATACATTGTGCATCTTTCTTAGCTGACTCACTGTGGCATTTACAGTCCACTTATGTTTGTCTTCTAAAACTTACACATGACCTCTAGAGAAAACTCGATTGACAATCAAGGTAGCTTTAAGATAGAAGACCCAGGTCTTCTATCTTCAGACCTTCCAACTTACTTCATTTTGCACATTATTTATCTGTCTGTTTAACATTATTATGAGACAGAATTTTCCTTACCACATTAGCTTCCTTCTATAATTGACAATATCCTCCCTTTTTTCTAATTTGAATTATTTTTATATAAAAAGGAGTAAGGAGCCTTTATCTAAAGACACCCTCTGTCATGGTCTGTTCCAAAAGGTTAGTTTCCTCACTGCCCAATGCTTCCTTCCAGATGGGGATGAGGACCTTATAGGGTGGGCACTGTGCCAGGAGCTGGGAGTGCAAAGGAGAAGCACCCACTGAACTCAGTACAGAGGGAGAGGCACACGTAGATACCAAAATCTGCATCAGCTAGGGTTGACCAGAGAAACAAAACCAATAGGATATTATGTATGTGTGTATATATATCCAGAGATTTATTTTTTAAGACTGGCTCACACAGTTATGGGGGCTGGCAAGTCCAAAATCTGTAGGTCATTTTGGCTGACTGAGAACTCAGACAAGAGTTGATATTGTAGTTTTGAAGAAGAATTTCTTTTTCTCCTGGAAACTTCAGTTTTTTTGCTCTTAAGGCCTTCAACTGATTGGATGAGGTTCACCTACCTTATTATAGGTAGTCTCTCTTATAGTAAGCTGATTGACGATGCTGATCACATCTCCTTAATACCTTTACAGCAACACCTAGACTAGTGTTTGGTATAAAAGGGAAAAAAACAACAACAACCTGGACACCATAGCTTAGTTCACAACATAGTGTGCTCAAGTGAGCACAGATGCTCTAGACACGTGGGATAGTCTTTCAAGGGGAAGAATGGATCACAGAAGGCTTCCAGGAGGAGGTGGCTCCTGAGGTGAGCCCTAAAGGGCATTAGAGTTGAGGTAAGTGCCCACCTCAGTGTGCCTCATCTTCCTTTGTTCTCTATTGGTTAGGGGGATTGTTCCTTCCTTTTGTTCTGTAATTACAACTTACTGAAAGTGACAGAAATTCATGACCCAAGCTGGCTTAAGTTTAAGAAAGTACTAGTTCAGGTAACTGGAAAGTCCTGGCATTCAACTGCGGTCACACACAGCTGAATTTAAAGACCATATGATGCCTGGATCTACTTTCTTTCCATCTCACCAGGGTACTCTCCTCATTTCCCTGTGCAGATGTCACTTCCAGGCTCTTTGTATAGGTAAAGCCTCTTCTAGTTCTACAGGAGGGAACAAGTATAAGTCCTGGTAGCATCTGCTGAAATCTTGTGGGCTTGGGCCAGGATAATGTAAGTTCACGGAGGTGAGCTGTTGAGGATTGCCATAACCGTACATTTTTGGCATGCCTCATTCCTCATTATAATCCTTACCCACAGGAGATAATATGGCCTGTGACAACTCCCAAACATTTTATGTGTATGAAAAGGCCATTTGTCTTTTTCGAGGCTAACTCAAAGTTTTTAGAAAAGAGTCGGCTCCATTTTGGACCACGTGCTCACTCCAGCCATTCAGCTGTGTCAAGAGGGCAGCATTATTTTGAATTAACATAACAGCACTTCGGTAACCATGTGGCTAAGAACTCTGTTTCTAGAAGAAAGGAGATGAGCAGACAATCCCCCAGGTCACCACAACAGATATTCTATATATATTTGATAATCCTCTATCAGCCAATAAATTTTGACAGTCTAATATACTAGGTAAAAGTCATATGAGCTCCAGAGTCAGATTGCCTGAGTTCAGATCCTGGATTGCCCAGTTAGTAGTTTAACTTCTCTGTATATCAGGGTGACAGTTTGGGGCTTTTTGTTTATTCCAGAAAGGGAGTTTGTGGAGCTACTACATTCCTGTGGGTGTGAGACCCTTTGATTGGATGATTCATATGGTGGGGGGGGGGTCTTTGATTTGATTGCTTCAGTGAGACATGACCCAGGGTGGGTCTTGGTCCTCTTGCTGGAATCCTTTCTAAACAGAGGACTAAAAACAGAGATACAAAGAGAAAAGCAGCAGAGACAGAGAAACCTCGGGGAAGAAGTAAGCCTCGAGGAAGTGGCAGAGACCCAGACTGGCAGAACTGCCCTTGTGTCTTGTCACATGGCAGGAGTCCAGGATTGCCAGCAGCTGACCTTCAGTGAGACAGCATCTCTGATGATGCCTTCATTTGGACATTTTCACAGAACTGTAAGCTTTCAACCCAATAAATTCCCATTATATAAGCCAACCCATTTCTTGTATATTGCTCTCAGCACCTTCTAGCAAACAAAGACAATCAGCTTCTTTATCAAGTAGGTAAAATAATAGTACCTACTCATAAGTTTCTTGCATAGAATAAGAGAATTTATGCATGTTAAGCACTTTGCTCATAAGTATTAATGTCAGCTAATACCATCATCATCATCATCATCATCATCATCTTTATGATGTGGTGGAAATGATGTTAGGCACTTAGGACGATACAGAAATAGATCATTGAATGGTTGCTGCCCCAAACACTTGAAGTGGTTACAAAGCACAAAAGACCACATACCAAAAGGTCATTTGCAGCAGCATTTTTATTAGCAAAAAAGGGGGCCATCTCAATGTCCACGAAATGGAGAATGGTTTAATAAACTATGGGACATCCATAGTATGGAATATTCTGCAGTGGTTACAAAGAATAAGGTTAATTTACTTTTATTGAACTGCAAGAATCTCTAAGACATACATTTAAGAGAGGAAAAGTAAGCTGTAGAACAACACATACATACTGACATCTTTTTAGGTAAACACACATTCACACATTCATAATGGCTGAAAATAGATGAGACTTCATGAAAAAATTAGGACTGAACTTAGAGGCCAGATAGGAACATGCTTAAGTGATCAAGAAAAGGGAGGATGAATTTATGGTTTAATTGGTGGTTTCAATAATGTGAAGAGGGTCATTTATTCATTTTCAGTAAATATTTATTGAGTACCTGTGTGTAGGCTTTCTTTGGCACTGGAGATATAATAGCTGTAAACAGCACATAAAGCAGTTGACTTCATGGAACTTACATTATTATAGGGGAAGACAGTCAAAAATTTAACAGAAAATATGTCAACTGATACATGCTAAGAAGAAAAATATATCAGGATGAGAAGGAAAACACTAGATGTGTAGAGATGCCTGTGATTTCTAATGGGGTGGTCAAAAGAGAAGTACTTTAGGAAGTTCAAGAGCAAGACCCTTGGACTTTTCGGGATAGAAGAAATCCAGGAAGAGGGAAGAGTAAATGCAAAGGCCACGAGGTAGGAGTGCTTGGTGTAAGTGAAGTCTAGCAGGAGAATACGTAATTGAATGGAGGGAGAGAGGCACAGAGTTGTAGGAGAAGCAGTCAGAGAGTAGGTGATGTGTACCTGTGACATGAGTTTTGTAGGCATGCTAAGAATTCTCCTTTAAAACTCTTTAGTTATGCGAATATTCTCGCTGTCCTGATTTTGTGATAATCAGGGTAGGCTAAATATTCGCTATATTAGAAACCATGCATGTGTCCCCAGACCTAATTTTTTTCCCTAGGTCTGGTTTATAGAATGCTGGTAATAAACCAAGTCTGATTTATTTTATGTCCATCCTGTATGGGAAATGACTGTAACTCTGGGTATCTTTGGTCAACCTTAAGAGATGTAGCTGGGGGATGGATGTGGCTCAAATGGTTGAGCATCCATCTCCCATAGGGAGGGACCTGAGTTTGATCCCTGGGACCTCCCGGTAAAAAGAAAAAATATATATATATATAGAAGGCGTGTGGGCCGTCAGGCCCCATGCATGGGTGCACCGCCAAGCCGCACAGCAAGATGATGATGTAACAAGAGAGTGACACAAGGGAGAGCCAAGATGAGATGTGCCAAAAAACCTGGAACTAAGGTGGCGCAGGCGGTAGGACGCCTCTTTCCCAAATTGGAGGTTCTGAGGATTGAATCCTGGCGAAGGCAGGAGGAGAAGGATGAGAGGAGAGGGCAGGAAACAGACACAGAGAATTGCCCAGCAGATGGACACAAAAAAAGCAAAACCAGGGTGGGAGGGGGATGTTAAAATGGATAAAAATAAATAAATTATTTTTTGGAAAAAAAATAAATAAATAAAATAAAAATAAAACTCTTTAGTTTTTTCTTAAACATAATTTCAAGCATATATTAGAGACTAGTTTAATGAACCCTCATCTAGTCATCACCCAGCATTAATAAATAGTAACTGATGTCCAGTTTTATTTTATATACATTATCTCTTACTTCCCCTCCCCAGATTATTTTGAAATAAATACTAGACATATTATTTCATCAGTGAATATGTTAGTATGTATTTTTAAACATAGGGAAATAAGAATAATGCTATTCCCAACTTTATACTTTACAGTAATTAATATCCAGTCAGTATATATATTACACGGATTGTTTGCTAAGTGGTTGAGCATTTATTTGTTTGCTTTACGGTGTGTTTGATATCAGGACCTATAAAAGGTCCATATACTGCAATTTTTAAAAAATCTTTTGATTTCCCCTCCAGTTCCCACCCCCACCTCCCCTTTGAAAAAATTTTGTTGGAAGAATCAGGTTATTTATTCTGGCTTTCACAGTCTAGCTTTTGCCGAATACATCTCTGTGATATTGTTTAATGTGATTCTTTGTTGCTACATTTCTTGTAATTTGGTGTTTTGTTGTAGAGGCTTGGTTGGGTTCAGGGTTGATGTGGCTTTTTTGCTAAGACTATTACACAGGTATGCATCAAGAGACACATCTCTGGTGTCAGCAGTCAATGATGAGCATTGCCTAGATCCATTGATTCTCTAGGATTTGAAAAATTCTAATTCTGTCATTCCTTCTTCATTTGTCAGTTGGAATAATTATATAAAGAGATTCATTTCCTCGTGTATGAGGCAGTTTATAGGGAAGAGCAAGATAAATGCTTAATGCTTTCCCTTTATTTACCAGTTAACAAAATTAACGGGGTAGTTCCCTACATAGTCCAAAGGTGACCCTGGATGACTTCCTTCCTTCCTTTTGTATCTTCTTGAACTCATGGATTTAAACACTTGATATGTTTTGAATATGCTGGCATTATCACCCTTATTGACGTTCAATCACCCCATCTTTGGCCAAGTTGGCTAGGACTGTGGCTTCTATTTTGAGTTGAGGAGGAAACTATTGAAGGGTTTTGAATAGATAAGTGACATATTATGAAAAAGATCACTCCAGAGATTGTGTGGCCAACAAAATGTAGGGGTCACCAGGGAGGAAGTAGAGACATGATTTTGGAGGACACTGCAATAATCTCACCCAGCGGTGTAGCTTGGATAAGGGGGGTTTAGGTGGAAAGAACGATGAAGTTCTGGACATTTGGATATTGAATGGAGGCTTATTTCGGGAGATAGGACAGTGAGTTTGGTTTTGGACATGTTAAATTAGGGGTATTAAAAGGAAATTCAAGTGTACATGTTGAGTAGTCCAATTTCAGTAGGCAATAAGGAACTGAAATTAATTTTAAGATCTGTCTATAGAATAATATCTAATGTGTTTTCTTAAGATGGGAATCTACCTTTAAAGATACCTTAAAAGAATTTAGAGAACTTAGTTTTCTTTTTATGGTATGAGGTGGCAATTGATATTTTCTTTTTTTTTTTAAATCATAACCTGGCTTATGCCACCCATGCCTTCAAGGCTTCCCTGACTTTCCTAAGCAAAGTTGATGTCTCCTCTTTGGGTTCCATTCTTTCTTTATCATTTCTTCTTGTTATGTTTTTTTTTTAGGCTAAATTACACTTATTTGTTTACATTTCTGTTTTCCTCCCTGTGGTTATTAACCAATGAATATATTCCTAGTCTGGTTTCTTGCCTCCAAAAGGTGGGAGTGTTGGTTCTGTGGATTTGCAGTAAAGAAGTTGGTAGCTAGTTAACATTAACAAATGCCCCATAGAAAGTTAGAGGGTTTAGAGGAGGGTTGGGGGAGTATCATCTGAACCCCCACTAGCTGACAGGGTGGCTTTGTGGAAACAGGTGGCCCTCAGGAGCCCTCTAGACAGCCACAGAGCTGAGGGTGCCTTTGTGAAAATCAGGGTGCAGGCTTGGTAAAGTGAAATGCAGGCTGGATCTCAGCTGCTACTTCCCTATTTGCCTAGCACCCTTGTGCACATGTCATCCCTGAGTGTGAAGGCTCCTGGGATAGGGGTAAGCACTGCCATTGACCGTGTGACATTGCAATTTCTTCACCTGTGAAAAAATGAGGTTTGACTCAATAGCCTTTTAATTTTTTATTGTGGTTTTATATATATATATATCTCATAAAATTTGCCGTTTTAACCTTTTTTAAGTGTACAGTTCAGTGACATTTACAATGTTGTGCTATTATCACCACCGTCCATTACCAAAACTTTTTCATCAGCCCAAATAGAAATTCTGTACCCATTAAGCAATAATTCCCCATTTCTCTTCCTCTGCTCCCAGCCCCTGGTAATCTGTAATCTACTTTCTGTCTCTATGAAGTTGCTTGTTCCAGGTATTTCATACAAGTGAAATCATATAATATTTGTCCTTTTGTGTCTGGCATTATCACTTGGCATAATGTCTTCAAGGTTCATCCATGTTGTAGCATGTATCAGAACATCTTTCCTTTTTATGGCTGGATAATATTCCATTGTGTATTCAGTAGCTATTTAAAATATAATTATGTGAATACAGTTACCATGTTTTCACAGTGTGGCTGTGGGTGAGGATGGGGGGGTGGTGGAGGGTTGTAGTGCTTGAAAATTATAATTCATCTTAAAATAAAATTCTGATTTGTTCTAGTGTTTCTTCTTAAACCATTGGTTGCCAGATTTTAAAACATTTTAAAATTCATTAGAGGAAGTGAGTCAGATACGTTCTTCATACACTACAATGGAAGTACACTTAGTCCCAAGTTAAGAACACTGTGAAAAACTGTTCTTTGAATAAATACAGGATGAAATTTTCAGGCTTTCAAAATATGTATTCTCCTTCTCCTTCTTTATTCATGTTAAATTGTTTTGTAAAGCATGTAGCACTGAGATGTTCTTAAAAACCAGCTTTTCAGAAATAAAAAATGTGAGCTTCTATCTCTGTGTTTCCATTTGCTATTTTCCCATCATAGGTCTTTGCCTCAAAATAGTGTTCAACGTCTCCCAAATTAATAGTTAGTTTATTCCTCTTCCCATTGATTGCCATATATAGAAAATAATCTTTTATTCTCCATTCGGCACCATTCCCCATCTCTTTCTTGTGGAACATGAGTGCTTATTAACTCCACCAGGGAAAGAGGAACCGTAACTTAGGGTGGCCGAATTCTATTTGGGTGCATCACAGGGAGGCGGGGGATAATTACCATTTGCTGAGGTGGCTCTTTCACAAGTATGATGCTCTTGCTTTATTTTTTTCTAGTCTGCGTGGTGAAAAGGACTTTTCATTTTGCTGAGGTGAAAAGTGGGTCTGTGAGTGGAGCGACTTTCTTTAAAAAAAAAAAAAAGATCAGAAACCAATTACTTGATATGCAGAGCTGAAAGCCTCATTCCTTTAACGAAATCAGTGCAGTGTGCACTGCCGTTAACCTGAAGAAAGCAGCTGACATCTCTTGATTACGGCTAGAGGTGGAAGGACCCAAACTTGCAGGATCCCCCTCCCCCTCGAGAGATTGTTAGTCCAGTCCTTTATAGAGGTTCGTTTTGGCTCTCTGTCATCACCGGGATGCTGGCAGTGAATGTGTGTCATGGTTACAATAGAGTGTGGTAACATATAACAACCATGAAAGCCCAGCGGGAAAGGCTACAGATTCCGGGGCTGACCTTGGAGTAAGTATTGTCTGTCTTTAATATTTTAATGCTTTCTGCATGGCACTCGCTTTCCAGCAACCAATAGCTATTTAGCATTTGTTTGTACTGACAGCTTCAGAGCAATGCAGTGTGAGGTGGAAGAACATGTCTTAAATGCATGGCATTTGGTTTCAGCTAATGTGGAAACCCAGACCCTGCATTTTGCATTGCAGTTAGAGGAAAAGCATTTCTGCATATTTAAAGTTACTGAGCCTTTAAGTGTTGGAAACATCTTAACAGCTCATTGTGAAAGAATGTATCAGTAGGCCATGGTGTATCTGTCTTTCTCCTTCTCTCTCACTGTTTGTTTGTCCCCATGCTGCCTTTTTCCTGAAAGAAAAAAAAAAAAAAAGGCTCTCTCTGCATTGAATAATAGAAGACATTACAATAGATTAGAGAGCAAGAGAAGAGTTATTTATGACATTGATTAGATATGATCCATGTTTTATCTGGGCAACAGAATATTAATGACCTGTAATACATATTGAATCCTCTCTGCAGAGTCTCCAGCCACTGCATACAATGTGTTTACGTAGTTCAGCTGTTTGTTTGTTTGTTTGTTTAACCCATTTAACTCATCTGACTGCCTTTTGCTTTTATGTAGCTACATGAAAATGTCCACATCTAATTTGTGGCGCAGAAGTTAAACATCTGTCATGCAGGAAGTGTCAGCAAATTTTTATTTTAAATCTATTAGTCAAAGATGCAGAATCTGTGAGTTAGTCTGTGCTGGCACATTTAAAATAATAAACAGTAAAATATAAATCTGGTATAAAAATATAAATATACCCCTTTTTAACTTTTAGTACAGATATAAAATTACATTTTAATGAAATCTGCATAACCCCAGGTTTCTCGTACTGGACCACCTCTGGGAAGAGACTGCAGGAAGAGACCTGTGCCCAATTCTGAGTGTTAATTATTCCTCTTGAATTCTGTAGTTACGTCATACAAGAGAAATTATTTCCTTAATTAATTAAAATGACATTTTTGAAGTGATTTGAATACTTTTCTCATCATTCCTTGCTTTAAAATTGTACACTGGTTTTATACTAATGAGTACCTCACTTACAAAAAAAGTTAGAGGGCTCTTAAAACCTTTGTGCTAGATGTGGCATTTTTTTCATAATAGAGATGGAGACAATATTTATCCGTTGCCTGAATGTATTGTCCCATCTCCACTCTTCCCAAAAGTCCATTCTCACCATCTATGTGGAAGTATTTTAATAGCATGCCCTCATTCTTCTGCTTAACTCTTCTCTCTCTAGCATGCTGGACATGCACAGTTAAGATGCTCTTAGCTCTGTGCCCAAGACCTGGGAACATTGACGCCCGGTTTTGCTGTACTTCCACTTTTGATTGTGCCGCTTTTACTTTGTTTACTTTTGACTTGGTATATATCATTTACACCAAGCTTTTTCTTCCTTTCATTTTTAGCATCTTGTCTACATTAAAAGGAGACATTGCAGAGTAAGTTTTTAAAATGCACACTCAGTAGTATCAATTATTTCATTTTATAATCTAAAAGAGTTATGATATGCTACAATTTTGTGAGTTTGCCAATGATGGTACAGGATGTAGGGGTCAGCTGAACACAGGGCTTCCCTGGACTTTTGTTTTGGTGTCATGCCACACTCCTTCAAGGTAGCTTTTACCCTGGTAAATCTCACTGTGCATTACAATAAACTCACCTGTAGAGCTTGAGATAGGTTAGAGGATCATTTATAAATATCATTGTGGTATTAGCATGTAATTTATTTTAACATTTTGTTTACCTTCAAATGCAAAATTACTTTTAGGCAGACATAGCTAATTGCATGTTCTTTCATGGAAAAAAAAAAACTAATTCTACAGTCTGTGAGTAAATCCTGCCTATTACCACTGCAGAGAAATGTTACAATGGAAAGTTCTTTATTACTGATTTTATTAAAAGTCAGTTTAATGTATATATAATTTTAATTATTTGAGTTACCCGTAACAGGATCCTAATTCACAGACCAGTTGTGTGGAAGAAAAGTTTTGGGATGTTCTCTCATGAGACATTACTTATCTTTTAGGAGAGTTTATCCTATAGACACTGCAGCCACTCTAGCATGTTTTATACTCTGTAGAAGTAATCTAGAATTTTCTATCTGGGTTATTAATAACATGGAGCTGTTTCTAATTCCTTTTTAAGAAATAGGAAACCTGGATGTAAGACACTAAATATACATATGTATGTTTTATAAATTAATAGATCGTTAATTTATTCAGAATTTAATGACTAGATTTCAAGTTTTTGAGAAAGATGACAGGGTTTTTTTTGTTTGTTTGTTTGCCTTTTGAAAGTGTAGAATTAGGTTCATAGTCACTTCTAAACATACATCATACATGTCTCCGCTTGGAGACTCAGAGTGGCATTGTGCATTCCTATTTTAGGACCAGAAGGAATTGATAAGGCTGTACTTAGATAAAATGATGGATATATCAGTGGACATTCCTGAGAGCTTTCCAATGAGCTGCTAAGTGAGACACAGTATGTTTCAGAGGAGCAGCTTTTGAATGTGCTCTGAATCTGTGTCTGATAAGGAAACCTATTCCTTAGTTCACCAAGTACTAATACCCAACCAGAGAGTGATTTTAGAAGATATAGTAAAATTTTACTCTTTTATTAAATAAATGGGAGCATTTTGAGCAATAGTTTTATATTTTAGTTTGACAAATACAGCCAAGTCTCAATTATCCATTTAATGGGATTCAAGGATGGCATTAAGAATTTGCAAACCATGATAAATCCAAATCTGATTTCAGGATGTTGCCAACTCTCCAAACCAATAAATGACATATCCAGCTTGAATCAGCTATATACAAATATGCCAGTCCATTCCAAGACTCCATTCTCTAAAGTAGGAAAATAGGATCTGGTGTAGAGCCTTAGTCCTGTGGAGAGGCAGAAGAATGTTCTTTAAGACATTTTGTCGCTCACTTCAGCACTGAGAATTAGTACAGAATACCTAGCTAATTCTTAGTTTGATTTTGCCATGTGAAAATAATTGGGAACTGCATAGTATCGACGTCATTTTTGATAGATCTGTTTGCAAAGTTCCTATGTTTGACTAATATGTCTCATTTCTTTCCTTAAAGAGAATAGACATGAGACCCAAAGGAAAAAAGATAAACAGACTGTATGCTAACCACCCTGTAGTGAATATTTGAGGGTTGGCTGGTGAATAACCTTGGTGGTTCTGGTGGGTTGTTGGGGGACAGGGATCGTAATGGTCCATTGACAGTTGAATTTGAGAAAACCTCTCTGGAACATAAAATAATTTATAGCTATATGTAATAATTTTTTTAATTACTTGCTATGAATATATATTTTATCACAGCACCCAAGGATTAGAGGAAATGTGTTTTTGTTGTACAGAAGACACTAAAAGTGCTTAAAAATATATCTTCCTATATAGAAATATGTGTTGCTTTGCCTTTTAAAAACTACAATATTTAACCTGAATTTTAACCTGAGTTTCCTATTTGTCAGTTGTGTTACAGATTTATCATTGATTCTTAATCAGGAATAGAATATATTTAATATAAAAGGGCACTGGATTTTCTTTGATGCAAAAATCACATTTGGAAGGTATCTGCCAAGTTGCTTTGTGACAAAGAAAAGGCACAAATAAAAAATGGCAGCTGTAGTTTTTAAAATGTAAATTTCAGCAGGAAGCATTTTGCATATTCTGTCTTTTAGAGCTGAAAGAGGACAAGGGATTAGATGGGTACCTAGTGGTATTGATAAGCACGTATTTAGTGATTCTGGCCTAAAGTCCCTTAAATGAGCTGTGCTATTTTTACTAAGATCATTTCCCCCACTTGGAATGATGTTATTTTAACTTTCAGTCTCACTCCAAGAAGCCTGAGTCCAACCCCATCCAGCCCGGGCAGTCCTTGTAGTCCTCTCTTCGCTTTTCACTTTTGGAGGTAAGCACTCTCCACCGCCTGCCCATGGCTGCTTGGTTTTCCGTTCCCGCAGTTCCTGCCATGAGTATGTGAACACTTTGGACTATGCAATATGTGATAAAACTTTTTTTTTTTCTTAATTGTTATCCTAGGGTTAAAATATAGGATGAGAAAATTAGTTGAATTGTTTACTTGATGACTGATAGAATCACTGAGAAAATGTATCCCGCTTATTCCGTTTAACATATCCTACAAATATTTCACTTAGTGTCCTGGGATTTGTTTGACTTGTGTGTATATTTTACGTATTTTTATATTGTTGTCTTAGGAAATAATTTTCACTAAAGTCTATAAAATTTGATCGATCTTTTATAGTGATACAATTTATTACAACTTTTAGAAAACATTTCCCAATGTGTTACAGTATCATAATCTGTTGCCAAAAATATTTTATATACTATTATTTACATAGGAGAAAGCAGTTAAGTTACCAAAAAGGATTAGTATTTCTCAATCTTTTTAAAATTCCCGGCTATGTACTCTCACCCTACAACCCCTACTCATAGGATGATTTAAATTCAATCTTCTCTGTTCTTTAGAGAAAAATCCCCAAGGAACTCTTCTTGTATTTTATCCTAGTTTATTATAAGAAAAACAATAGAAAGTACTGCTAGTTATTAAATGTACAGTACACATGATCTTATAGCCTTTATATGAATTCAGTATCTATGGATATGGTAGGTCTCCTTTCCCAATCAGAAGATGTACATAGACTACCCAGCATCCCTTTTTTTTTTTTAATTTTTTTTAAAATTTTTTTACCGGGAGGTCCTGGGGATCGAACCCGGGTCCCTCCATATGGGAGACGGACGCCCAACCAGTTGAGCCACATCTGACCCCCAGCATCCCTTTTTTTAATCCCAAGGAAGCTAGTAGAATCAAACTCTCATTTGAACTTAAATTACTTATTATTCATTAATACTGTTTATTTCATGTATTCAAGAGAACACAAAAAATTTCTACTCCTGGTCAGTTCCTTGAAAATACTAATACTTATAAACTTAGTGCTTAGATATGTCAGTGGGACAAATTGAGCGAATTTGTTTCTCCCATACTTCGAAAATATGGTGGAACTGCATTCTGTGAGGAAGAATTGACTGGGGAAGTTAATTAATGACTTTGGACTTTGGTTCTGTTCTTCTGATAGGATTATATTACTATAAAATTAACTTTCAATATGCAAGTTCCATGTAATAATTTTTATAAAGTATCCTCTGAATATAATAGATCCAAAAGGGCAGGAATAGTTTTCTCTCCTTCTGGAGAATTCCGTTGCTCTTGTAATTTGTCTGTTATAGATGATGCAACAATAAGAAATTGAACTTGTCTTCTGAACTTTATTTTCTTCAGTATAATATTTCTTCCCTAAATGCTTATAGTTCCTTTTCTTTTTCCCACCTAAAAACAATGGGCTATTCAAAGATGAAGAAGTCGTCACTATTGGAGGAGAAAAGATAATTAGACTGAATGCTGTGGTAGTGCAGAGGGGGATACTCTAAAGAGTGTTTAAAAGAAAGGCTTTATGGAACTGATGATAGTTAAGCCTGACCTTGAAAAATGTATGACATTTCAATGGAGAAAAATGGAGGTGGAGGACAAAGCCAGATAGAGAATAAATGAAAGCAAGGAGATGAGAAAGTGCAGTATATTTTATGGAAATAATGTGAGTTGCTACAACATGGGGTGGGGGGAGTAGAAGGGAAGCATATGATTATATAGAGATTGATAAGAACTTAAAGATTAATTTGGGGCCAAGCTATTTAGTTTTGACTACTGAGCTAAAAAGTTTTAATTTCATTTTGTGAGTATTCAGGAGTCATGGAAGATTATTTTGAATAAGGAAATGACTAATCTAAGCTGTGTCTGAGGAAATTCACTCTCATGAACCTATTAAGAATAGATAGAATTTTAGACAGAAACTCCAGTGAGGATGCTGGTAAAATATTTCATGAGTAACAGGTCCTGTATTAGGACAATTCCAATGAGTTAAATTAACATTTGAAAAATACTTTATAGTTTACCAAGTATTTCATATACATTATCACATTCAATTTAATCCTCCTGCCACTACTATGAGACAAAAAGGAATATTGCTTCTGTTTACATGTAAAGATGCTAACATACATAGAAATTAAATTGCTTAGCTAGCCTAGGACTCAAAATGAAGTCTTAAATCATTCTGCTATGATTAACTTAAGACGTACACATTGCTTATGATATCACTTATACTGAATTTTAGTTACGTGGTTTAGGTAGACTTTGTGACCTCCTTGAGTCATTTTTATTTTCCTAGTGCCTCTCTCCGTTCCTGGAACTTAGTAAATGTTTGAGAAATGTCTACTAAAGAAGGAATGAAAGAATGAATTGGAAACAAAAGGTGTATTGGTTACAGTGCTACTAACAAATCAACCCCAAATGTACAAAGGCACAACTACAGTAGAACTGGATTTCTTACTTGCAGACCAAGGGGGTGGGGGAGGATCTGCTGGGTCATTCAGGGATCCAGGGAGATTTTCAACACACGACCTTTGAGGTTGCCTGGGCATCAGCATCCAGCTGGTGGAAAAGGAAAGAGCGTGGAGGATGGTTCACTGTCAGACCTGAGTGCGGCACGTACCACTTTGGCTCACATTCCATTTCCTAGAATTTAGTTTTCTGACCACATCTAACTACAAGGGAGGCTGGGAATTACTTGCATCTAGGGAAAGAAAGAAAATGGTTTGGTAAATAGTGATCTTTGTCCCAAAGGACAGTGAAAGTAAGGCACCCTTAGTAGGTGCTCAGTAGATATATGTGAATGAATGACTGACACAGATTTCTAGCATTAATTTCTTGAATGGAATGCAAGAGGAGCAGCTTTGGGAAGGGAGAAAAAGTTAGTAATGTTAGTCTGATCTTGAACACATTAAGAGAGCTTTAGGTAGTGATATTTAGTTGATAGCTTGGAATTGGGTATTTTGGTGTGCCCAAAAGTGATGGGCTAGTATTGTACATTTTAGAGATTCCAAAAATGTTCATGCTGTTAACACACAAAAAAACAATTATTGCTCCCTGCACAGAAATTATTTTGTGTTTCTTCCATTGACTGTGATGGATCAGATTTCTTCTTTGTTCCTTTTTTATGAGTGAGATTTGAAGGTCTGGAGCGAGGGATGGTGGTGATCATGAACAGTGTCTAAGCCATTTGAGGTGCTGACACACAGAGTTTCTAAATATGGCAGTGGAAGATTCTATTCCTTTCCTAATAAAGCCCTGGGGGCAGGCTGTGCTGAGTTGTGAGTGTGAGTCAGCTCTCCATCTCCAGCAGGACTGCATGGGTCCCTCTAGCCTGAGCTTCCTGAAGGCTTCCCAGAAAGAAGAGCTCTGGGGCAGCTCAGTTGTTAATTGGAATTTAAGTTTAGTTTGGTATATCTGGGGAATGAAACCTTGAACTGCTCCTTGGAAGTTACAGCAAGGTAGATTTTGGTTCCGTTTGAGAGGAAGAATTTCCTAAGAAAGTGTTCTAGTAGGGAGTGAACTGTCTCATCAGGCCCTGAGTTTCATGCCACTAGAGGCCTCCCAGGGAGGGAGGGCGCTTTAGCTAGGACACATTATTCCCAAAGGCCCTTCCATCCTGAAGTTTTGATACGTTTTTATCTTCCAACAGGGCCAGAGAGACAAAATAATTTTCCACAAACTAAAAAACAATGTGGCCCAAATATCTGCTGCTCAGCTACTGTGTGAAAGAGAGCATCTTCAAGACCTTTAGCAAAGTTTACGTCTGCCTTCCCCTTACCCCTTCCGAGGCAACCATAGCCCCTTAGAATTTCTCACAACATACAGAGCTGTCTGTATGATGATGACATCAGTGCCTTGTGGGCAATTTAGATGTAACCTATGCCATCTTGTAATCTGGACTGTGGTTAAATTGCAGGCTTCTAAAGGAAGTTGCTTGTTTTGTATTCTCTGTATCGTTTTTGGCACTTAGCATGCCTTGACATCAGTAGGAACCTAGTGAGTAGCTGGTAGCTGACCGCCATTACTCAGTAACCACATGTCTGTCAGGAGGTGGTGGTGTTCTTTCCTACTTCAGTTTCATTCCCTGACTTCTGAGTGTGTGGCATCTACTGCACTTCCTGTGCTTCTTCTCTGTTACTTCTTCCATCCTTTTCTTCGCCTCTGCTTTAGGTTCCTTGAGTCTTACCGTAGTAGATGCACAGTCAGGTAACAGAGTTGAGGGTGCAGTTATTCCAGTTTTTCTTGCCTTTCCCCAATCCCCCTCTTCCTGTTTGAGCTTTGACTGAAAATATGCATCTCACATTGCTGGTAGGATACAGTACTAGTTTCAGAGAAGAATATTACCACTTACACTTTAAAGTCCATGAGGAAAACAATTTTTGTCCTTTTTTTTTTTTTTTTTTTTTTTTTTTAACGGATATACCCACAAAACCTAAAATAGTGCCCGATACACAGAGTAGTAGGGCCTTCATAAATATGTATTTATTGAATGAATGAATGTGTTATTCCTGGGGACTGAAGCCTGTTCTAATGTTTTTATCTGAGCTTAAAACATGGCAAATACACAGTCATATGATAGGTTTTTTTAATAATATTTTTTTTATGATAGGAATTTTTTGAGAGTGGTGCTGACACCTTGAAAGATAGGGCACACATTTTGATTCTTCCTTAAATATTAAATTACAACAGTCAAAATATAAAAACTGACCAGGTATCAATTATAAACAGGGTAAGATTCAAGGACAAAGAGGAAAGGCATTATTAAACAAAAGTAAACCCCAGAGTACATAAAAGGATAAACCTTGCTGTGGTGAGAAACAGGAGAAAATGATTTAGAAGTCTTGACAAATCCATATTGAGTAGGATAAGTTACTGCAAGTAAAGAGATGAGAACATAAGTCCACAGGGGCCGAGGCCTGTCTGTCCTACTTATTGCTATTTCTCTAGTATCCCTATAGCAGCACTTGGTATATAGTAGATACTTAATAAATTAATTGCTTGATGACATTAAAGTATTCAGCAGTAGGATTGGGGAATCTCACATAAAAATGAGTTGGGGCTACTTTTGATAAGCCAAAGCTCTGCAATGTGTCTGCAGTCCTTCTGGTGACGCTCTATCACTGCTGCCCTTTTTCTTTGGGATTCTGTTCTTCACTTCACGGCAGATCCCACCTAACCACCTTCATTCGCTCACATCACCTGACTGGCCCTGGAGGCATTTGGGTTTGTGACCCCTATAGACCAGGAAGTGTAATGCCTGAGTCTTGGTCCCTGCCCACCACGTTCAAGCTTTGTAGTCTTGGGCAAGTCATTAACTTCATGGACCCTCTTGCTTTCACCTGTGAATCCCCTACCTCACCACCAACATAAGAGTAAAAGCTGATAGGTATTTTGTGCCTAACTTTGTATTAGCAAGAGTGTGGCATGTGATGGCAGGAAAGGTGGACAGTTGTCACCTAATTCAGTTTTGCCATGTGCTTGTCCATTTGTCCTGTCGCTGCTGGAAAGGTGAGTATCCCCAGCTGCTTTAATCCCACATTGCAATGCGTTGTTATTGTGAGTCTCCTGTTCTCAGGGAACCATAAGTGTCTGAAAGTCACCTGACTACTAAACCCTTTTAGTTTCACTTCCTTTTTTAGGGTGAGCAGGGCCATTTGTCTTTTTTATTCTCTCTCTTCACCCTTTCACTTTGTGGAGAACATTGAAAAAATCTGAAGAAACGGGTACCAGATGGTGATTTTTTTTTTCCGTACTCTACAGATACCGGTTCCTATGCTTTAGTGAATGTGATGGTTTAATGAATTGCCTTTTGCATCCCTGAATTTTATTTCTGAATTGTTAGGTAGGACCAAATCGGTTTTCCGCAGACCCTCCAAGGACTGGCTATGCTAAGCAGAGATGAGCTTGGTTATGAAGACTCTGCTGGCCCTGAGGGAGGCTGGGCAGAGGGGTTGGGTTGGCTGTCTCATGTTTCACTGGGGTGGTGACAGTGGGAGGGTGTGGACCAGCCAGTTAGCACTCCTCTTTAGCTCCACCCTTTCCGTGGTTGTTGCTGATGCCACCACTGGGTGGTTCTGCTGCTGTGAGAATCTAAAGGGAGAATGAGATGATGTGTCTGACGGTGAGAGGGCGAGGGAGGGCATAGACTCCATGTGCTTAGCAGTAATGGTGAAGGGTTGTGTTAATAAACCTACTGAAGAAGATCGCCGACACTTAGGTAGTTTGCTTCGAGTTTTCTGGAATACATTGCTTCTTAAGCTGATATCATAAGCTTCCCTGCTAGGTTGGCAGGGCCCAGGGGATGGCGTCTTGTGAAGTCAGAGGGTAGCACAGCTTTCAAGGCCGCTCGGGTGCCCGGTCCTTTCAGATCATCTTCTTGGATGATTGAGAAGATCAGGTCCTGAGAGCCATTCTGGGGTCGTCTTGTTCCACACGAGGAGTCTCATTTTTTCTATTATAGACTTTTGCGTTCACTCTGCTGATTTGGTTTAAAGGCCCAAATGACTAACCTAGGTATTTGCGTGTGCAGTGACTTAGTGTCCAACATTTATAGAGCGCTTGTTCTTCGCCCAGTGCTGTTCTTAGAGCTTCCCGTCTATTGAACCTGTAGTTCTCACACATCACCTGGGAGGCAGGTACTACTATTGTCTTCATTTTACAGATGTGAAAACTGAGGCACAGAGCACAACAGACATACCTAGGGTGACCACATATCAAAGTTTGCCCAGGGTCGGTTTGATTTTTTAAGAGCACCCCGCTTTCACTCTCAAGCCCTCCTAGTTTGGACAACAAATTACATCCACTTTCCAATATTTAGAAAGTGGCCACAGCCAGTTCAAACTCCAGCATCTGGCTGGAGAGCCTATACTCTTATTCTGTTGGATGAAGCTGCTACTGTCTACGTTTCCCTTTGACATACTTCAACAATTTGCAGCTGCTTTAGGTTTACATTCAGAATATAATGTTCTATTGACAGGAGAGCTGATTTTGTTACTGTGTCTGCAGCACCTCTGCTTGGTTCCCTATAAACTTAAATTTTTTCAGTCCTCTGTGGAGAGCGTGCTTATGGGGGTGGTGAGCATGTTTTAAGTTACAGTGTCCTGTATTTCTGGTTTTTATTTTTGTTTTTGGACAGAGCATAGGTGATGCACTGAGGGTGAAAATGTGTTTCATTTTGGAATTCGGGCCATGGGCCCCAGCAGCTCTGCTATCACAGCCACCCTAACCTGAGTGTCTGTGCTTTGTTGACTCAGCCAGGGCTGGCCTCCTGTTTCCTGGGGGGGACAGTGCTTTCCTCGTTGCTGTGATGCTCTGAGGGCGCTTTGAGCCCTTTCAGAAGTTAAGCCTCTTAAGGCCCAAAGAAGGAACCCACTCACCCCAGTT
This sequence comes from Tolypeutes matacus, assembly GCA_026826555.1. Lineage (NCBI taxonomy): Eukaryota > Metazoa > Chordata > Mammalia > Cingulata > Chlamyphoridae > Tolypeutes > Tolypeutes matacus. The sequence continues at coordinate 1,882,838 of JAKSZT010053784.1, read as the reverse complement.
GCTACGAGCCAGCGTACTTCCTTTGAACCTCTCAACATTAATCACCCCTCTGGCCCTGTAGCTCAGGAGTGTTCATTACTGTGCAGTTTTTCTGGGCCTTTCTGACTTTCTACTTAACCAACTTTTCTTATTTTATTGTTTTTTAAAAATGTATTGAGATGACAATGTAGCATAAGATTAAACCATTTTAAAGTGAATGGTTCAGGGACATTTAGGATATTCACAATAAGATTTCCATCACTCCAAAATAAAATTCTAATCCATCAAGCAGTTTCTCCCCACTCCCCCGCTCCCCTGTCCCTGGCAACCACCAGTCTACTTTCTGTCCCTAAGGATTTACCTATTCCAGAAATTTCATATAAATATAATCATACAATATGTCACCTTTTGTGTCTGGCTTCTTTCACTTAGCAGAATTTTTTTGAGGTTCGTCCATGTTGTAGTGTATATCAGAACATCATTCCTTTTCGTGGCTGAATACTATTTCATTGCATAGATAGACTACAATTGTTTGTCCATTTATCTGTTGATGGACTTTGAGGCTTTTTCCACCACTTGGCTCTTGTGGACTGTGCTGCTATGACATGTGTACGTTATCTAATTGGGTTCCTGTTTTCAGTTCTTTGGGGTATATACCTAGGAGTTGGGTTGCTGGATCAAATGGTAATTCTAACTCTTCTGACAAACTGCCAAACTGTTTTCCTAATTAACTAATGTTTTGAATTTTGGTTTTAGAACCAAACTTTAACAGTTATCTCTTCTTTTTTACTAGGTCTTCTTTGGGCAAATAAAAAACTTAATTTGCCTAATGTGGAGCTGGGAGGGTGAGGGTGGGGGTGGAAAGTTCTGCGTTCCATTCCATTTTTGTTGCATTGCTTTGCAACTAGAGAAAAAGACATTTCATGTTATTTTTTAAAACCTGTTTCCTACATTTAAAATGAGGATACAGCCATTAACACCCACCCTGTTGATAAAAGAATTAAGTTGTGATATTCTTTGAAAGCATAAGATGGTGATGATAACGTGAAACAGAGGTGTCTCAGTAAGAATAGTGATACAAATGCAGAATCCAAAAAAAAAAACCCAAACAATTCTCAAGTTTCTCCAGCAGTAACATGGGGATAATAATACCTCTTTGAAGCACTGTAAGAATTAATTAGGTAGCGTTTGTGAAATGTTTCAAAATGAGTGTTCTATTTTATTATTATTAGCTTCATATTGTTCTTAGAAGCCAGCTTTCAAAATGAACTATAAAACCCAACCTTTATATCAAGGATGTTGCATATTCTAATTGAATGTGACAGTGAATGATGAGATATTATGAAACTGGGATAGCTGTGCTAATGGTCTCGGGTGAAAAGGAGATGAGCTAAATTTCATGGATTCTTATGCTTTTGTACTTTTTTTTCCATGACAATTTGCTCAGCTGAATTATTACTGGCTCCAGATAATAAAACATTATGGAGATACCCCAAGTGAGAAGAACATTTATTTTCCTGCAGTGTCATTAGAATTGTTGTTTTTTTTTCCTATCCTTTTTCTGTAAAATAGGAACTTTGCTCAATCTTATTTAAAAGTCAAAAGTCATCTTTAGTTATTCCCTTTTTCTGTAAATGCACATGTGTAAGCATGTGTATCATCCGTCAAGAAATTCTGTTGAGTCTGCCTTTGCGATATGCTTTTCTTACCACCTCTAATATACTGGTTTGGTCTGAATCAGTCGCCTCTGAACTTATCCTCCTGCTTCAGCCTTTGCCCTCGTATAGTCAGAGTGGAGAGGAGTATAAGCCCTCTCTCAGAACCAGAGGCTGCCCACACATTTTCCAGGGACTGTCCACACATCTTCTGTGACTGGGTGCCTTTCCCCTCCCCCATATAGATTCTTAATTTTTTTTTTCCAGAACCATTTCAGACTAACTTTCAGAAATGCACTCCTAAACACTTCAACATGTGTCTCCTAAGAACAAGGACAAGAACATAACCTCAATGTCCTGATTGCACCATCAAAATTGAACATTATTGCAATAATATTATCTGATATACAGTTTATATCAAGTTTCCCTAATTGTCCCCCAGAAGTTCTTTATAGTTGTTATTTTTTAATCCAGGATCCAATTAAAGTTCACACATTACATTTAGTTGTCATATCTCTTTAGTCTGTAGTTCAGAATAATTCCACCATCTTTTTGTGTCTTTTTTCTGACATTGACATTTGTGAAGTATGCAAGACAACTGGTTTGTTGACTATCCCACAGTCTCAGTTTGTCTGATGGATTTTTCATTATTCGATTCATGTTAAACATAACTGGCAAGAACAAGTGATTATATCCTCGTTATAGCATCATATCAGGGAGCCCCGAATCTTGTGTTTGTCAGATTCTTCCACCATAGTGATGCCTCTTTTGTTTTATTAAATAATCTCTGGGATGATATTTTGAGACTGTAAATATCCTTTTCCTAATAAACTTTCACCCAGTGATTTTAGCATGCATTGATGATCCTCGCCTGAATCGGTTATTACCTTGCTTTTGTCAAATGACAATTTTCTAATTCTGTCATTAGCTAGTGGTTTTCAGTTATAGAAGAATTTTTCCTTCTCCCCTCCCAAGTTTTTAGTAGGACTACTGTTGACTCATGCATATTTTAAAAAATAAGATAAGATTAAAAAAACAAATATATAACCCATTGCTATTATTGCTCTTTTTATTGATCGGGTCATCCCAAAATTTGTCAGTGGGAAACTCTTCAAGCCAGCTCCTGGGTCCTTTTGACATAACCCTATTCATCTTGGTAGTTCCTCACTTTCTGGCACAGAAAGATGCTCTAGCTGCTCTGAACAGCTACAGGAACACTCTTCCTCCTGATAGCCAGATGGTTCTTCACTTCCTTAAGTCTGGATTCAAATATTACTGCAACAGAGAGGGCACCCTGCCTCACGATCTTTCCTGTGAAGCATACCCCCACCTGGTATAAAACATTTATGTTTGCTGTTTATCTTACCCAACTAGAATGACACTTTCCTCTAAATTAGTAGAGGTTTTTTTTTACCTGTTGTGTCCACCACTGGATCCCCAGTACATGCTTAATAGTTGTTGAAGAAATTAACGAATGAATGGATTACCCTCTTTAGCACATGTCCAGCTTTTCCAGATTAGCTGCTGATTCTTCTGTTTCTTGTCACTGAGATGATTCACACTTTAGGATGTCATTCATCTAGTGTTCATTGTAATTTTGCTTCTCATAGTTTGGATTCTGGTGGCATTCCGAATTATTACTAACAAGGCATTACAAATGACACCTACTCCAAGGCACCTGGCAATGATAGTGGAATCAGTTTTGATGCAGTTCCTTCTTCTCCAGCTTCTCTGCACAGAAGGTCTGGCTATTTTAGAAATAAAAAATGAAACACTTGACATGCTAGAATTTTTTGCTTGGAACTTAATGCTAGGAATTAAAAAATGAGTAGAATATGAGTTTTATTTCCTAAATGAACAAATAATTGCTCTGTACCTAATACCTTAAAATCCTGCATGGGCTTTGCAGAGTATAAGAGTTTGTTCTTGTCCTTGAAAAATTTATAGTCTCACTGAGATGATGGAATTAAGAAAAGAATATGAGGCAATAATGTGGTTGATGGGTGTAGTGGGCTGAATTGGGATCCCAGATATATCAGTTCCTAATCCTTGGAGCCTTGAAATATTATCCTTAATTGAAAAATAAGGTCTTTGCAGATGTGATTAAGTTAAGAATTTGGGGATGGGGAGATTATCCTGGATTATCTGGATGGGTGCTAAATCCAATCACAAGTGACCTTATAAGAGTCAGAGGGAGATTTGACACACACAGAAACGGGGAGAGGCAAGAAAGCATTCTCCCTTAGAGCCTTCAGATACTGATTTCAGACTTTTGGCCTTCAGAACTGTGAGACAATACATTTCTATTGTTTTTAAAGCCACCAAGTGCTTTGTTCCAGTAACCATAGGAAACTAGGACAGTGGAAATCTACATTTTCTCGTCTTCATTTTGCCCATCATATGACCCTGTAAGGGAGGTGTGGTGAGTATTGTTACTCCCATTTCACAGAATAAGAGATAAGGGCGAAGGGGGTCATGTGATTCTGAACCAGCTTTTCTCATTCTTAATCCACTGCTTACTACACTGTGGCACCTGCCTCCTTCTCTTATTTGGAGCCAGCTAAACAGCACAGACCGTGCATATTGATGGTTCCTAAACAAAGAACGACAGTGGTAGGAGGGACCCAGGAAAACATGTGAGAGGTAGGAATGCAAGGGCATCCTTAAAGGATGAAGATATTTAAAGAATCAGAAGTTGTCCCAGCCCTGTTTCCCATTGTCCAGGGAAATTATTCTTATTTCAAGTACTGTTTTGACTTTCCAGGTTTGGGATGCCTTTGAGCATGTGTGTGCACATATGGGGATGTCTGTATGTATGTGGAGGAGAGAATGCCTTGCTATCCAGTCAATGGTAAATTTGAGGCCCGTCACATGTGTCATTGCCTCTTCAGTTTCCACGTGCATGGCAGCTGCCTGACACACATTCCAAGCAATGGGATATGGGTTACCTTAACAAAAGGGTTCAGATAAAAGCCATGCAGTGAGCAGCAGTTCTAGCCCTCGATGGCCTAACTCCATCCCAGAAAGCTCTCAGTTTGGCTCAGTCTTTCTCCCTGGCAGCCATTAAAATTCTCCTATTGCAGGCCCTGCTACAGATACCTGCCCTAGGCCTCGGGACCTGCACTGCTGCTCCCTAATGATGGGGGCTTCATGTTTCCTAATTTATTCAATAGTTGTCCTATTTCTGTGAGCCAGGCATGGTGCCAGGGAGATGAAGATAAATCGGATTCCATGCCTACCCTCAGGGAGCTCTCACACCTGTGTGGGGGACCGACAGGGAGACAGCTTGACTGAAGTGTGATAGCACAAGTATAGAGATGATAATCTCGTGCTCTACCCTCTGCCCAGACATTAGGAAGAGAAGAAAAGATGTGGTTAATAAAGGGGACTTTGCAGGGTCACACAGGAGCCAGGGCATGGCAGAACATCCTGAGACTGCAGCATCTAGCAGGAGGAGCTGGACAATAGCACCCTATAGTGTAGATGGAGATATTTTGGGTGTGATTACAATGTGCTTTGGGTTTATCCGTCCTTTACCCGTATGGAAATCAGGGCACTGTCTAGGAGCCTTGATCGCCCGGGCTTCCTGTTGAACTGAGTGTGAGATGAAGCAGAGTATGAGTAGTTGCACACCCCTTTTATTACTTTCTAAAAGAGCCACTGACCACCATCGTCAGTTCCTTCACATCTACATTCATTTACAGATGATGATTGGAGGCATCAAAGGAGCTAATTTTATAGACATTGCACAGAAATCAAAAGTCCCAAACCTTAAAGCAACAGAAACACATGGCATTGGATGATTGTGTGGGGTCAGCATCAGGGTTCTGATGTAGATAGTCCCACCTTTGTGAATACAGAGATTCTTTTTAGTGTCAGTTTTTAGAAACCCCACATGATATGAAAGCTGATATATCTCTTGACTGAGATAATACAGAAAGAAGAAAATGACTGTGAATTCCAGAACATTAAAAAAATTTATGTTCTATTGATCACAACAGCATCTGTAGACATATAAGGGAAAAAATGGCTGGCATCTGTGTAGGTGTGAGTTTATTCTGTTTGCTGGCAATGTTTGGGTTCAGAGATCCCTCGCAATGGCTTCACAGGGGTGATTCACTATCTTCACCTTGATATCCTCATCAGGTTATACAGTTATACTCTCTGAGTTTAAATTGCCTACTGTTTCTTTTCTAAAAGGAAAAAAGATTGTAAACTACCATGTTATAGAAATAAATGAAATTACATGTGATGCCATATGCCTTGGTGAAAACAAAACCAAAAGAGTTTGAGTGAAAATATAGGTTATTGTTTTGTCAGTTTTGTGCATTCCAATGGCATATTGATAACATAGTAGTGACTGCGGAGGATTTGAACTCAGAATTTGGAACTCTTTGATTATCTTGTTTTTTAAGGCATTTTCTTTTTGATACTGGGCTTCTTTATTCAAGGTGGATTTTTTTTTCGGTGTAAAATCTGTTGTCTAAAGTAGTGTTGCTGTAAAATCACACGCATAAATCTTCATATTTTATGCTGATTTTAAGGCACTGGTGTGTTACACAAGTTTGTAAGTTTGACTATGAATGAACACATGAAGGGATATACTTTGAAATTATTCTGACCATTTAAACATGATAATAAAATCTGAAACACTCTTTTCAGTAAAGTGAAATGAACTCTTCTTTTCCAAAAGGAAAAAAAAATGATTGTAAATTACCAAAGTTATAGAAATAAATGAAATTATATTTGATGATTAAAATTACATTTCTGCCCTTCCCTCCAAGAATTATAGTTTCTTAGGAGCTTCCAGGATTAGGTGGTCCTTGGGTAAGTTATAATAATATAACAGTAGGGTTTACAGAAGGAATCTAGATAAAAAATGTCTCCTTTCTCCTTTTTCTGTGTTTTACAATCAGTGCCTAGGAAGTCATCCTAAAACTATTTGTAAGTTGCAGCACATCAGTCAATCAGCAAATACAAAAGACTCTGGTTCAGTTGCTCTACTAATGCCCCAGGAGATACCAAGAAGATAAGGTATACTTATTTTCTGGTAACTTGTTTTGATTTCACGTAATAATTTAGTTATGCCAAGCCACCTGAAAAAATAAAATTTTGCTAAAGGTTATGTTATGAATGTCACATGAGTAGTATAGTGAGACAATGTTGGAATTTGTTTAAGAGCAGGATTTGAACTAGAGATGAAGGTTGATTAGGGACTAAATAAATATAGGGAAGTGGAAAGATCATCAGAGATGAGCAGAGGGGTTACAAATTAAAGGAATGATTGTGACATGTTCAGGAGTAAGAAATAAGCCTGAGAGCTTAAGTAAAGCTAGAGCAGGCATAGAGGGGATTTTCATGGGCAAGGAACGTGAGGACAGACTAGAGAGTGTCTCACACACCAGTCTAGCAGTTGAGGCTTTTATTTTTGGGATGAAGGGCATGTCTGAAAATTTTTAACCAGAAAAATGGAGTGATGAGCATGGTAGATTAGTACGATTTCTATACTGGAAGGAAAGTGCAGGAAAGGAGTACTAAAGAGCTGTACTAGAAAGACAGCTCTAAAGTTTTTAGAATTTCAGGTATAAGGTAGATGAAGGTATGGCAGTTATCAGCAGTCGCTGAGGCCCCTTTAAAATTGTGAGTGGGGAGGCACATGTGCTGCAAAATCCATCTTGCTCTCTGTTCCTACGATTTGGGTCTGGACTCAGGAAGGACAGTGGGGTTCCAGGAAACAGGGATTAGCCTTGGATCCTCGTCCATCTGGAGGATCAGGGGAGCCATGTTCAGCTGCAACTTGCAACTGAGATTTCTTGAAGCCATTTCACTAGGGAGTAAACATAGTGTTCTGATTTGGAGAAACACCTGAATGAGCTCATGCTCTAGGGCTGTGGGGGCAAGGACACTTTTATCTGCATTTCCTACCACTAGGATTAGGTGCCTGGGCCAGGCTGGTTCACACAGAATTGAGGGTTGGTACACATCAAGCTGAGTGTCAAGAGTCCAAATGAACTTGCCTTTGAGATCTTTGACATACCTGACATACTGAGCTTCTTGGCAATAACCTGACCGCCTTTCAGGTGCTCCACAGACAATGTTAGAGAATGTCATTGAACATTTTTGAGAAACAGTAGTTACTAAAGCTCTGCTGGCCTTATAGCTCTCAAAGTGAGCATATATATAATATATTCAACATGGAACTGTTTGCAGATCATGAGTGAAGGCAGCCATTATGCACCTGGACTAATTGTGCAGAATAATTTTGAATGTCATATTTAATTTGTCAAGAGAAATCATTGATGGAAGGATTTTTGTTTGTAGAAGTCATATGACTTCTAACTTCAAGCTGTTAACTGGACACACAATTCCGTTTGGATGTAAGGAAATGTCTCATCAGTTCTGAAAACCTGGGTTACCAGATTTAAATGACTATCCCTAACAACACCTCAGTTGTGCATTTCCGGCAGAACTCAGTGCCCCAAGTGTCAGAGATGGCCTGGTAATTATAATAAGCAGCAGCCAGGTCACTAGATGCATATCACCCCACAGTTGTCTTTTCATTTATAATTTATTACCCACCTCCTTTGAAAAATGATTGAGGTCATTTAAAATGAAAACATACAGACTCAAGGTAGTTAAAATAAAGATAAGCAAGAACTTCATCTGAGATACTTTGATGTAGCACTTGAGTAAGATAACTATTGTAATTGAGGTCTAAATTGAACTGAGAGTTTCCTGGTATTCAAGGCAAAAAGGGCAACATGATTGATCCTACTGTCTAACAAAAGAAAACATTAGGTTTTTTAGAGCTGTGTGCCTTTCCCTGATGTCAGATTTTACAAGAAATCTTCAAGGTAATATCTAGAAACCTTAACAATTCATCAAAAAGAGTCAAATTATCATCTAAATAAATCTTTTTTGTTGTGGTTCAGTGAAGAGTGTAAGTTCTATATTTACTGCAAAAACATTGCTTTTCAGCAGTGATTTCATTAATCCAGAGAAATGTGTATGTAGAATGTCTCTTTATCTTTCAAATATCACTCTTCTCAACATACTGGGTCAGTCGGAAAAAGATCCTTCTGCATTTGATTCCAGTGAGGAGCCTGAGGACTTCTAGCATTAACAAAAGTCTGTCCCTCTTACATGTGCAGGTGGACTTCAGGGATGTTTCCTGGCTAGGCATTAAAGAAAGAATAATGCTGGATGGAGACCCTAAAGTTCTGTGCAATGAAATATGGGAGAGATCGTTTAGGAACAAAAATTTTAAAGGTGAAATTAGTAACCTGCTGCCTTTCCCATAGAATAAACATCCTAAATACATTAGAACTTGTTTCTTTGAGTAGCATTGGTTATTTTTAACCCTCATAGTGTGAGTTACTTACAAATGTTACTGAGAATTGCTGAATATGTTGCTGTGACGAATGAAAGTATTTGGTATTGGTGTTTTTATTTTTTGGAAATTATCTGTCCAAAGTACAGAAATAGTTGTCAGAAGGAAGAATCTATTATTAGCCATCCTAGAATAGAATAATGAGGAATTTACTTAGAGTTAAATTGCTTTCCAAAACCAAAATTTCAAAGATGCACTCTGAACTTTGTGCTGAGAAGGAGTCTGAGGCTCCATCTGGGACTTAGGAGCTAAAAAGTATGTAATCAGTCGGCAGTAGTTACTGTGGTGAATGGTAGGGATGGGGGTGGCAGCACGTGTACCAGAAATTTGCCAGTGGAAATTTTGTTCCAATTTTGGCATAGTTGAAATTGAGTTCATTTTGATAGAATTTGGCCAGAAGCTTCAGATGCTTCCTAGTTTGTTTTGCTTGGAGAGCATGTACTCCATCATCCTATAAATCGATTGAGTTGTTGAGAGATGAGGGAGGCTGGGGTCAGGCTTATTTTGTCCCATTTTAATTTGAGATTTCATTTTTTAAGAGACTCTTCTAACCCACTTTGACTCTGCTGGCCATGCTGTGGTACTGCTTCTGGAGCATTAAAAACTCAGGGTCTCTGCCAAGATTAACTTAGTTCAGCAACTGTAAAGTACTCTCAAATTTAGGGTCCTCTCTCACATACAAACTCTAATTTGATCCTCATAATATCCCAATGAGGTCATTCTTACTATTTATTTATCTGAATTTTATCTGATCATGTATCTCTTTATAGTATTTGAGGCAGCCCCAAAATGTTTTGAACCTCAACTTTGTGAGACTAGGTAAAGCATGTGTAGTTATTCAGTGGTGTTATCCCCACTTTATAAGTGAGGAAATTGGGATTTGCAGAGATCGAGTAACGTGTCCATCATATCACAAGCTAGAAGGTGACAGCTGTGCCAGGACTTGGCTCGGCTCTCTGCAGGTAGATGTTATGCTTCCTTTCATGTCAGAACTGTGGGCATCACTGTGTGTGCTCACATTTAACTTCCCCATGCTTTTCTTCCTCTTAAGGAGACTGAAGTTGATGTTAATAAGGGTTTGGCAAAGTGTCTCACTTGAAGGGAGGGTCACTTAGAAATGTAATAGAGTTATATGAATGTGTCTGGACATGGTTTCTGCACAAGTGGGAAAATTACATCATAAAAGAGTAAGGATAACAGGCCATTTTTATTTATTTACCAAATTGTGTATATCTGAAAACATCACGATAATCTACTGGAATCTCCTGTTGGTAGTCATGGGGAACCATTGAGTCCTTAAAAAACAACCTCAATAAAAATCACTTAAAGAGCTGACATTAAAAACCAAACTTATGTTCCCCTTGAGAATGTCATATTGCAACTTAAGCCTAAACTCTGGGCTGTCTTGGCTTAGTAACAGAGTCTTGCTCTGACAGCCTTTGTTCTCGCTGGCTGATATTTCGGTGGCACAAATCAGTACATCAGTTAATGTGCTCTCCCTCTTGTAGGAACTGATTCAACTACAGTTATGTTAGCTCATATTTTCTCCCTCATTAAAGTGTCTCCCTGAAATTTGTTCAAAGGAGGCTGCCAGCCTACAACCAATGTTGGAGTGTTGTGCCCTTTTGCTGGTAATTAATTTGCCCAACTACTAAGGGTTCATTGTCTAGTTAAATTTAATGTTTGTGTCAGTTAAAATACACTAAAATATGTGTCTAGGAATGCTATCTTTTTCGTCAGGAAGTTATTTAGCAAATAGCATTTTTTCTCTAGACTGATCATTGATGAGTATTGTTTTGACCACGTAGCTGACTTCATTTCATAGGAGTAATATACAGTTTAAAGTCCCATCCCCTCTGCTGCAAGTGTGCTGTTTTTGTGCTCTCAACACCTATGTGCAGCTTCTTCATTAGGAGCATATGAAATGTCATCAGTGGTCAGTTTCTGCTCCTTGGCAGCATTTGTGGGTGATACCCAAGGTAAAGGCAATTTGTAGGTTTCGTTTTGAAGGTATTAGTCGATGTCACTTATCTGGGTGGTGCTTCTCTGTGATCCCAGATGGAGGCGAGTTAGCTTTGTTCAAGTAATCTGAATGTGTGACTCTGGATCTGCTCATTCTTGTAATTTTGACAGAAGCTGAGATTTGGGACACTGATTTAAAGGTAAATAGTAGTTATTCAGTTTAATATATCTGGACCTCCCTCTGAAGCTTTTTAACTTGACATTTGCAAGGCACAGATGGCTTTGTCACTTGCTTTTAGGGACTTTGGGTAAGTTAAATAGTTTCTCTGAGTCACAGTTTCCTTATTTATATAATGGGAAATTAATACATATCCTCCCATGTTTGAGGTTAAGTATCAAGAACAGAGAAGACGATTAGTAAATGGTAGCTATGAAACTGATGATAAGGAGGAGGGCTTGGGATTGTTTCCTTATGTTATGATTCATTAACAGAGGGTCTATTCCAGTGGCATGCCTTCTATGAAACCTTATTAGAAGTGGAAATCCTGGAGAAGTACCAAGATGTACCTAGGACATTGGATAATGGCACTTAGAGTATGGAATATCATTAAGTATAAATGGAGTAGGATAGAAAGAGAAGTCCTGGACCATACACCTGAAAGTCTTCTGCCTGAAAGTGTTTAGCAGTGACTGAGGATGGTGTGAAGGCATTGTGCTCAACCTTCATCCAGGATTCATCTCATCAAAGGTTTTTGAGCATCTACTTCTGGCTAAGCCATGTTCTGGGCTCTGGGAATACATTGATAAATAGGATGGAGAAGGTCTTTGTTCCCATGGAACTTATATCCTATAGGAGTGTGGGAATTGGGGATGGGAAGAGGACCTACCATAAACATTGAAACCAGAAAGACCCTGGAGAGTGACAGGTGATCTGCAGAGAAAAACTGAAAGTGTGGTCAGCTGGCATCTTTCTCTCTGAGGGTGTGGCATGCAAGCTAGGATGGAATAACCAGAAGAAAACAGCCCTGAAGATTCCCAAAGCAAAAGCAAGTGGAGACACCAGCCAGGGCAAGGGTGACCTGAAGAAGACCCAAGTGGCTACAGTGTGGTGGGCAAGGTGCTGGTGGCATGGATTAAGGCAGAGACGGCCAGATCTGAAGGACACCACTGGTCAAGATAAGGAGATTGGATTTCCTCTAAGCATGATATGGGAAGCACTTGAGGTTTTAAATTAGAATAACATGATATGATTTGCCTTTTAAAAATTTCCTCTGGCTCCTGTGTGTAGGATGTATTTTTGAGCTCCATTTAGAGTCACGAGAAGTTGTCCAGGTGAAAGATAATGGTGGCTTAAAGTATGGTGGTAAATAGTGATGACAGAGAGAAGGGGGTGAATCTGGTCTGTATTCTGAAGGGAGGATGCCAAAGGCTGGCTAGTGGGTGAGCTGGAGATGGGGGTGGTTTGAGGAAAAGAGAGAAATCAAGGTTGGTTCCTAGATAGTTGGCCTAACAGGTTTACTAGGCAAGGAAGTCTTAAAGAGAAGCATGGTTTTGAAGGTAAATCAAGAGTTCATTTTGTCCTTGTTGAATTTGAGATGCTTATATGATGTCCATGTGGATCCTGGAATTCCAAGGAGAGGCTCAGTCTGCAGAAATAAATTTGGGACTTCTAGACAGGTGGCATATAAGGCCATTGGACTGGATGAAGTCAACCAGCGAAAAGCATTCCCAATCTGAAACATTAAAGATTTAGATGCAAGGCCAAAGAACTGGAAGAGCCATGGGTGGAGGAGGAACACCAGGAGAGTAGTTTCACAGAAGCAAAACGAAGAAGGAGTTTCAAGCAAAAGAGTGATGTGCTATGCTGATCTGTGCTTGGCCATGGAATAGGGACCTACTGGAGGATGGAAGGTAGAGTTCACATATGAGAAGAAACCCTTCACAAAAGACAAAGGCTCTTATATTAGCAGGTTGAGGGGTCCAAGATTTTCCTTCCAGGAAAATTAGGCCTTTGATGCTTGCAAGATGCTTGTGAGTGACACTTTTTGGTACCTTTCCCTTCCCTTTTACCAAATCAGGTTTATCTTAGGTGCCAGTCATATGTGAGCGGTAGTCCTGGGGTGATTTTACAACTTGCCAGTTTCTTTTCCATCACCCTTTAACCTGCCTCCCATGCCTGTGCAGTTAAAAAACAAACAAACAAACAAAAAAAACTGTTTGGCTTACATAAAATAGCAGGCCAGGCTTGGAGGATGCATAGGCTTTGGGTTGGTGGAATAAGAATGTGTGAGATGGGGAGGTAAATTAATACAAATACAGAGAGACAAAAGTTGGTTTCCAAATGTGGGGCCACTCTATGTCATTGAACTGAGAGAAAAAAAAAAAAAAAACAACCATCAGCAGTGTATTTAACATGGTCATGAAAACCAAGTAGTAGCACAGGAATAATGGGAACCTCAGTTTCATTTATTACTTGATCCCATCTACCTCTAAGAAAAGAGACTTGAAGTAGCTAATATATAGATGTACACTGTAGAACCATTTATTCATCCTACAAATGCATGTCAATTGCCAACAAGGACCCCAAAATAGAGGCTGAGACTACCAAGATGAATGACCCATAACCTCCCTCAGGGAAGACAGACCTGAAAACGGTTAACTGTAGTATAATAATGAACATGTGGAGACAGGATTAATTCTGTCTGATTCAGCTTCAACAGGGAACTCCTGTCGGAGTTGCTATCTGGCAGTAAAAGAATGAAAAGCTGTGGAAGTGAAGAGAAGCTCGCAGGGAAGCCCATCCCAGGCAGAGGGCACAGTAGGAGCAGAGCACAGGGATTTGTGAGCATGTGTTGTGGTTACAGCATAGTCAAGCATGGCTCCTGGTGAGCACAAGTGATAGAGAAAGGAAAGGAAGAAAAGTGAAGAGCTGAGGCTGTAAAGGACACTTGAGATCTACCTGGGCTGTAGGAATTCATGGGTTTTTAAGCAGAGAAATGATTCATCTTTATTCTACAAAGAGAATTTGTAAATTTATATCATTTCCCCAGATTATTTCTAGTTCCATGTGTCCTAATGCTGCTGAGCATATCAACTTTTAGATGAATGGCAAGCACATCAAGTGAAATGTGTTCTAATAATCTTCTGTTTCAAACAAATATGCATACATATGTGTATACTCTTACCTACCACTCAATATCTTAAGTTAGCATGAAATTATATAGATTTATTATATTCTTAATGGTACTTGTGATGGTTAAGTTCAAGTGTCAACTTGGCTTATGATGTCTAATTGTTTGGCCTGATTGTTATGGTGGAGTATTCCATGGGTATAAATCATTAGATAGTTGATTGCATCTACAATCAACAAAGGAGATACTCTTCAGGAATAAGAGAAGTCTTGTCTAATTAGATGATGATTTTAAAGAGAGAACTGATCATTTCGGCAGTCAGAAAGAAGAATTTCGCTCTTTCCCTCAGCCAGCCAACTTCTCTTGGCTTGTTTTGAATTCCCAACTTGTGGTCTACCCTAAAGAATTTGATGTGCCAATCTCCATAGTTACATGAGCCAATTCCTATAATAAATCTCATAATATTTACACACATATATATGTGTGTGTATATATAACCTCTTGGTTATGTTTCTCTAAAAAACCCTGACTAATGCAGAATTTGGTACCAAGAGTTCTTGAGAAAGAGATTTTTAAGAAGAGATTTCTGAGTTGGTTCTGGGGTTTTAGGAATTGGTTCTCTACTCTAAAAGCTATGAATGATCTATTTCCAATGACCATGATGGCATTGATAATCCCTGGCATGAATTTGCAATACAGACATGCAAAGTATCACCATGTGTTACTGCTACAGAAATGCTAAGAGTCAAGGCTCTGGGTGACAGTGTATTTGATACCTTACTACAGTTTTGTGGAGTTAAAAATATAATGATATTGGCTGGTTGTTTCTAAACATACTGGATACCATTTTTAAAGAAAACTATGAACTCAAGACTTCGAATTCCCAGCTCAAATGCCACATAGAGGACATGAAAGTTTCTATGTGTGCCCTAAGAGAAACTCTTTATTTCTTGTAGCCACAGACTGGAGATTTCTGAAAATATCAGAGTCTCACTGTACAAATGACTGAAATGAAATGTAAAATTGAATTCCTAACTTTGCATGGCATCTGTTGTTGATTGGGAAGGAATAGGATCCTGAAATTTGGAACAGGGATATATGGGCTGATAATGATGACAGTAAGGACATTGAAACCCTAGATTCTGCCAAGTCTTCTTTGCCAGATAAACTTGTAAGTTCTGCCCTGAGGAAACAGCCATTCTATCTCCGCCTGAAGAAACTAACCTTGCTTGTCTGATAAACCTGTAATTGCCTCTCCTGAGGAAACAGCTCTCACACCACTTTCTGAAGAGATTACCTTCACCTTCACAAGATGAAACAGTACAGGAATGTGGAGATAGTTGGCTTGTAAGACTCTGCTAATTCCTTTCATGACCCACCCTCACCACCACCTTTTTTTCCTAGACCTATAACTAGACTGAAGTCCCAACAGGCCCCAAAAGATGATGTACAAAGTATGAAAAATGAGGAGGTGCTCTACACTTCAAAAGAACTACATTATCTTTCCAATTTATACAGACAGAAAGCAAGGAACTATGTGCTAGAATGGATATTAAGGGTATGGGATATGGTTGAAAGAACATAAATTTGGATCTAGCAGAATTTATTAATATGGGTCCACTACACAGAAATTCTAGATTCAGAGTCGTAGCTGTAGGGGTTAGAAAGGGCTCTAACAGTTTTTTCGGGTGGTTGGCTGAAGTATGGACCAAAACATGGCCTAAATTACTGGAGATTGAAATGCCAGAACTTCCCTGGTGTAATGTAGATGAGGCTTAGAGAGATTGGAATGTTAGAGTGGATTTATCATGTAAGACCTGCTCACCCACCCCAGGAGTGTCCAGAGGACACACTTTGCACCAGGACTGTGAGAATAAATTTGTGAGAACAGCTATATCATCCCTAAAGAGCTCCGTGATTGCTCATTTCTGTAGTTTAGTTATTTCTTTAGGGACTGCTACCACTGAACTTGGATCCTTAAACACAATGGGGATGATCGGATTCCAGGTTGGCAGAAGCCAGGTGGCAGCACTTAATTACCAAAGACAAGGTGGGCATGGTTACAGTAATGGACAACCAAATCAAAGCAATAATCAGGTAGTATGACTCACAGAGACCTATGGGATTGGCTAGTTGATCATGGCATACCTAGAAGTAAAATAGAAGGGCAGTCTATAAATTCATACTTGATCTGCATTAAGCAGAATAGTTCTAGATCAAGTGAACAAGTCTTACTTGAATCACAAAAACAGAATGTCCTGGCCCCTTAATCAAGTCCGAACTTGAAACAGTTTACAGACACAGAGCTTCTTGAATGAGGGGAAGCCTGGGTTCTCATGGGGAAGGACCTGGCTACACTGCCAAAAATGTATACTGTTAATCTCCCAGCCTTCCCCAAAGGTACCTACAGTCTGTTCCCAGGTTGACTGTGCATTTGGGGAAAGAAAATGCACAGATATTTTAGGAATTATTATATACTTGCTCAGAATTGACATTAATTCCAGGAGACCCAAAACATCACTGTGGTCCACCAGTCAAAGTAGGGACTTACGGAGGTCGGGTGATTGATGGAGTTTTAGCTCAAGTCCTTCTCACAGTGGATTGAGTGGGTCCCTAACCCATTCTGTGGTTATTTCTCCAGTTCCAGAATCCATCATTGTAGCAGACATACTCAACAATTGGCAGAATCCCCACATTGGTTCCCTGACTTGTATAATGAAGGCTATTAAGGCAGGAAAGGCAAAGTGGAAGCCAGTAGAACTCCCTCTACCTAACAAAATAGTAAATGAAAAGCAATACTACATTCCTAGAGGGATTGCAGAAATTAATGCCACCATCAAGGACTTGAAGGATGCAGGAATGGTGATTCCCAGCACATCCCCTTTCAACTGTCCTATTTGGCCTGTGCAGAAAACAGACATTTTGGAGGATGACAGTGGATTAGCATAAAGCTAACCAAGTGGTGGCTCCAATTGCAGCTGCTGTTCCAGATATGTTATCATTGCTTGAGCAAATTAACACATCCTCTTGTACTTATTATGCAGTTATTGATTTAGCAAATGCTTTTTCGCCATACCTGTTAGAAAAACCCACCAGAAACAGTTTGCTTTCAGCTGGCAAGGCCAGCAATATGCTTTTACTGTTCTACCTCAGGGGCATATTAACTCTTCAGTCCTGTGTCATAAACTAGTCCACAGGGACTTTGATTGCCTGTCCCTTTCACAAGATATCACAGTGATCCATTATATTGATAACTATGCTGATTGGACCTACTGAACAAGAAGTTGCAATTACTGTGGGATTGTTGGTAAGAAATTTGCACATCAGAAGGTGGGAGATAAATTGAACAAAAATTCAGGGTCCTTTCACCTCAGTGACATTTCTAGGCATCCATTGGTGTGGTACATGGCAAGATATCCCTTCTTAGGTGAAGGATAAGATATTGTACCTAGCCCCTCCTACAATAAAAAAAGAGGCATACTCTCTAGGCCAAATTCTGCAAAAAAAAAAAAAAAATCACTACCTTCCCTCTGATATGGGGCATGACCCCCAGGGATAAGCCTCCCTGGCACTGATTACCAAGTGTTAATCAGCGAATGCATATGGAAAAAGACCTTGACCAAAAGGGGGAGATATTAGATAAAATAGAGTTTTATGGCTAAGAGATTTCAAAGTGAGGCAGGAGGTCATTCTGGAGGTTACACTTATGCAGGTCCCAGGCAGACTTTACAAACTGCCACACTAAACAAAGCCTCAAGCAAAAGTGCTTCTGAGGGCTCTAGGGATGACACCATAGGCAAGCCTCAGGGCCTCATGAAATCAGCACCCCCTCAGCAGACCCTATCTGGGAATATTGTGAAAATCTATTTCCCCAGTATAACATAGTTATACTCATTTATAATTCCACTAATAAATGATCCTTCTTCTTTTATTTGAACCTATAATTTTCAATTTACCTGTTAAGTATATCTCTCAGAAATATAAATCTTGGGATTATTCATATGCTGGTTGAGCCCTGAAACCTAGCAGTGTTGCGGCCAATTCCTACTCTCCAGTTCCTCAGACTTTCCCTGGACAGCAAGCAAAATGATGATGAAGGACCATTCCCATCCCCAGAACAAGGAGTACCTTCAATTGCAAGAAAAACAATTTCTTTCCTCTGCCCTATAATAGCTATGTCCCTTCTCAGCCTGAAGCAGTCAGAACAGACATCATCCCAAATTCCTCAAGATTGAGGAAGGAACAAAAATTAGGGGAGAGTGTAAGCATGAACCAACGGAGATTTATTGTTATTGTAGTTTTTATCTTGTGTTAATAGTAACTTGTAACATTGATATGAAAAGTTTTAAAAATAATAATAAAGATTGTGTTACTAAAAAAGGGATACAGGGAGAAAAAAGAAACACAATATGTTTGATTGGATTTTGGAAGTAGCGTATTCCTCCTTTAGGTGTGCTACTTTGGCACATTTATTTGTGACTCGAAAATATGCTAATTTTGAGTGGGGACCAGAACAAGAAGAAACACTGCAACGGTTCTTGGCTGCTGTGTAAGCTGCTCTGCCACTTGGGTCATAGGATCCAGCAGATCCAATGGTGCTGGAAGTTTTGGTGACAAATACAGATATTGTTTGGAGCCTTTGGCAGGCATCTAGGAAAATCACAATGCAGACCCTTAGGATTGTGGAGCAATACCCTGCCATCTTCTTCAGATTACTACTCTTCTTTTGAGAAAGAGCTTTTGGCCTGCTACTGGGCCTTTGTAGAGACCAAACACTTAAGTATGTGCCACCAAGGTACCATGAGACCTTGGTTACCCATCATGAACTGGGTGCTGTTTGACCCACCAAGCCATAAAGTTGGGCATGCACAGCAGCACTCCATCAAATGGAAGTGGTTGGGCTCTAGCAGGCCCTGAAGGCACAAGTAAGTTACACAAGGAAGTGGCCCAAACACCCGTGGCCCCCACTCCTGCCACATTACCTTCTTTTTCTCAGCCCACAGCTGTGGCCTCTTGGGGAGTTGCCTACAATCAAAGGAGAAAACTCGGGCCTGATTAACAGACGGTTCAGTATGATATACAAGTACCACCTGAAGGTGGACAGGTATAGCACTACAACCTCTTTCAGGGACAACCCTGAAGGAAAGGATATCCTTCCAGTGGCAGTACTTCAAGGAAACACCTGGTCGTTCATTTTGCTTGGAAAGAGAAATGGCCAGAGGTATGTTTGTGTACTGATTCATGGGGCCAATGGTTAGGCTCAAAGATTTCGAAGGAATATTGTTGGAGAATTGGTTTCAAGGGGTCTGGGAGAGAGGTATGTGGATAGACCTTTCTGAATGGGTGAAAAACATGAATATAATTGTATCCCATGTGAATGCTCTCCAGATTGCAATTTCAGCAGAGGACGATTTTAATGATCCAGAGGATAGGATGACCTGTCCTGTGGATACCAGTCAGCCTCTTTCCCCTGTCACTCCTGTCATTGCCCGAGGGGCTCATGAATAAAGTGGCCATGGTGGTAGGGATGGAGGTTATGCATGGGCTCAGCAATATGGGCTTCCACTTACCAAGGCTGTCCCGGCTACAGCCACTGCTGAGGGCCCAGTCTTCCAGAAGTAGAGACCAACCATCAGTCTCAAAGAGGCACCATTCTCTGAGTGATCAGCCTGCTACCTAGTGGCAGATTGATTACATTCAACCACTTCCATTATGGAAGGATCAGCATTTTGTTCTTACTGGAATAGGCACATACTCCAGGTACAGATTTGCTTTCCCTGCATGCAATGCCTCTGCCAAAACTAGCATCCACCATCTTACAGAGTGCCCTATCCATCATTACGGTATTCCACATAGCCTTGCTTCTGATCAAGGAATCCACTTCACAGCAAATGAAGTGCAGGAATGGGCACATGGAATTCACTGATCTGTCCATGTTTCCCTTCATCCTGAAGGAGCAGGATTGATAGTATGGTAGAATGGCCATTATGTTGCCAGATATTTGACAATACCTTGCAGGGCTGGCGCTGTGTATTCTCTAAATCAGCATCTACTCTATGGTGCTGTTTCTCCTGATGCCAGGATTCACAGTCCAGTAATCAAGGGATGGAAATGGGAGTGGTACCATTCACTATTATCCCTAGTGAGCCACTAGAAAGAAAAAATTTTTACTGTCCCCATGACCTTAACGTCTGCTGGTCTACAAGTCTGAGTTCCAAAAGAAGGAGTGCTTCCACCAGAAGACACAACAAAGATTCCGCTGAATTGGAAAGTAAGACTACTACCTGGCTCCTTTGAGCTCCTCATGCCTCTGAATCAACAGGCAAGGAAGGAAATTACTGTACTGGCTGGGGTGATTGATTCTGATTATCAAGGGGAAATAGGACTGCCATTACACTGGAGGTAAGTAAGAGTTTGCCTGGAATACAGGAGATCCCCTAGAATGTCTCTTAGTATTACCATACCCTGTGATTAAAGTCAATGGAAATCTACAGACAGGACTACCAATGGCCCAGAAACTTTAGGAATGAAAGTTTGGGTCACCCCACCAGCCAGAGATCCATGGCCAGCTGACGTGCCTCTGAGGGTAAAGGGAATATTCAATGGGTTGTGGAAGAAGGTAGCTATAAATACAAGATACATCCATGTGACCAGTTGCAGAAATGAGGACTATAATGGTTGTGAGTATTTCTTCCTTGTTTTGAGTGTTTGCATATATATATAGCAAATATTTCTGTTTTCTCCCCTATCTTATCACATTATCATATAACATAAGTTGTATTAATTTCATTTCATAGTACTTAAGTTACAAAATGTCACATTTAAGAATGATATTACCCAAGGACTTGCATCCTCCTCTGAGGAAAAGGTTAGTGAGTTTCTGGTTGTATACAGAAGGTTGAATTATGTCAGGTAGAAGTATGACTGGCACTATTCTTCTTTACAGATTAAATATGGTTTAAGGAGACATGTATGGGTCCCAGGTTGACACAGGGGAGACTGTGATGGTTAACTTCATGTGTCAACTTGGCTAGGTTAATATGTCCAGTTGTTTGGTCAAGGAACCACTGACCTGATTGTTACTGTGAGGGTATTTCATGAATTTAAATCATCAGTCACTTTATTGCCTCTATGGCTAGTGACATCTACAGTCAACAAAGAAGATTGCCTTCAGCAATGAGAGAAGTCTCATCCCATCATTTAATGGTCTAAAAGGAAGAATTGATGATTTCAGCAGTTGAAAAGAAGAATTTCTCTACTTCAGCCAGCCAACTTCTGGGGATTTCATCAGCACCTTCATTGGAGTTCCCAACTTGTTAACTGCCGCATGGAATTCAGACTTGGCAATCCCTATGGTTATGTGAGCCAATTCTTATAATTGAGATATATATATATATTTAATGTATATCATATATATTATATAAATTGTTCCTGTTTCTATGGAGAACCCTGACTAATACAGTACTGTATGTGCTAAAGCAACATACATTTATATTTAATAGTATGAAAAGAATAAAATGCAATCTTTAGTGGGCATACTTTTTTCACTTTTTTAATTAGAGAAGTTGTGAGCTTACAAACAATCATGCATAATGTGCAGAATTCCCATACAACACCCCTCCACCAAAACCTTACATTGTTGTGGAACATTTGTTACCGATTATGAAAGAACATGATCAGACTATTACCACTAACTATGGTCCATAGTATACACTTGGTATATATTTTTTTCCATACTCCCCATATTATTAACACTATGTATTAGTAGTATTGTACATTTCTTATAGTTCATGAGAGAACACTCTCGTATTTGTACTGTTAACCACAGTCCATCTTCCACCACGTGGTTCACTGTGTTGTACAATCCTGTGTCTTGTACATTCTATCCAAAGTGTACATGCAGTGGCTCTCACTTTCATCACAGAGTTCTGCAGTCATCGCCCCAGTAAATCTTTTAATGTTTTAATGTCCAAAAGAAAAAGTCCCATACCCCCCAATTTATTATCCCTTAGTGTTGGTATAGTAACTCCTTTGACATTGACGCAAAAATTATATTGCTGTTAACTATAGCCCATAAGTTACATTAATTGTATTTTTTCCATGCATCACTGTATTATTACCACCTTGTAATAGTGATGTACATTTGTTCTAGTTCATAGAACATCCTTATATTTGTTTTATTAACCACAGCCCTCATCCACCTCTGGGTTTACTATGTTATTCAGTCCCTAGATTATTCTCTAGCTTTCTTTCAATTGACATTTACATCCCTAGATTACCCCTTTCAGCCACAATCCCATTTATAAACCAGACGTGTTAGTTACTCTCACTATAATGTATTTTAATGGGCATATTTTTGATCAGAGGTTTTTTTAATGCATGTATATATGTGTGATAATTTTGTGTGAAAGACTCAAGAAAGGCTTGTTTTAAGAGGACCTTTTATGTCTTAAAGGTGGGATTTGTAGCCTTCTTAAGTGAATTTATAAATGAAAAATGAGTTAAATTTTTATAGCTTATTTGGCATAAACTTCCTTCTTCAATATAGAGTGTGTGCTGGTGAACCATGGGCAATATGTTTTTAAAATCAGAACCTTGCAGAAGATCTGGGTGTTTGAGTGGCTAAAATGGCTTAGGACATAAAGTGCTAAAAAAAATTTTTTTTTTCCCAATACTGTAAAATAAAATCCTGTCTCCTCTGTTGTACAGTTCTTATGTAATATAACTGTAGTGAAAGGTGTGGGTTTTTTTTTTTTTTTTTCGGTCTTCCCCTAACCCCGAGAAGTTAATGGCTTAAGGAAAACACTCCAAGCCCAATGGATCATGTCAAATATTTGGTTTGGTAGAATTAATATTTTACTGCAGAGCGACAGTGGGAGCACTGTCCTAGTTTTAGGGATGATTATGTAAACTAATGAGCCCCATCCATTAAAAAACTTAGGGAAAGAAAAAGCTATTTATCATGTAGATTGCATCGACTGTAATTAGAGGACACTAAAGTAGGTATTAAATACTTACAATGGGGTTACATTTAATTAAAGTTCCTCTTTTTGTGATCCTTAGGTTAATAATTATGATACTGTGTAAATGTTTCCTATGTTTAAAAAAACCAGCTAAGTGGTTTGTTATTCTGTGGCTTGCTCCCCTCTGGCTTAAAATTGACTTTTCACTTCAGTTTACCATCCTCAGAATTATTTCCATTACAACAGGTATAAAGAATTACAGGTGGCTGGGGAAGTTGTAATTGCATATCTTGGCCACTAGAGGGAAGCGACTCTAGTATTCATTCTAGGAAAAGAGAAGGTGCTTCTTCCAGTTGATCCTGGGCCTCCTTGTTGTCCCTTAGCACAACGGGGGTTATCCTTAGTATTGAGATCACCCTGACCCACTTATAGAGAAAATTCCCCAGGAAGGAAAATGAATAAAGATACCGTTCTCAGACCTGGTATATGGTTATATCTGCCTGACGTTTGGTGTCCATCCAAATTCCTTCAAGTCCACTCAAGTGGGTGGAGGAGCTTTGCTGGGAAAATTGAGTGATTCTACCAGGGCTATTTCATCCATTAGGTATAAAATAACACTAATATGGCTAATACTTAGAGAATACCAGGCACTCTTCTAAGCACTTTAAAAATACTAACGTGTTAACCACAGTCTTGTGAGGTAAGTATTCTTACTCCTGTTTTACAGAGTAGGAAACCAAGGCACACAGAGGTTAAATAACTTAACCTAAGATCACAGCACTAGTAGATACTGAAGCTGTTATTACAAACGCAGGCAATGACTCCAGGATCTGTGTCCCCAACTGCTACGCCATACTGCCTCTCCATGCACGCCCAGTTTGCTGAGCATGATGAGACTGTCATGGATTGTGAAAATGTTTGTGTGTACAAAGGGGAAAGATGTTTTGACTCTAAAACACAAAACTGCAAAATCAAAATTTATACCATGTTTTATCTATTAAGACATGTTTTTCATGTTTTAACCTCTCTGAAATCAGATTGTAGATTTGTAGCCTTATTAGGGGAAATAAGATGTTTGTCTGTAAATATAGCATTATATCAATTGCATTAATTGCTGAATTTAACATTCACAAAAATGTTATATTTGAAAACAACTCTGCTTTAGATCTTTGCCCTTTGTTAGAATTTCCAAGTGTACATCATGAATACTGAGGAAAAAAAGCAAAAATATAAAAAACTTACAAAATCTTTTAGAGTTGGAAAAGTTGGGGATGTAGATATATTTTAATATGTTTGACAGTTTGTCAGGTGGGGCTTCCAAAAGAGTTTCTAGGACCTTGAAGTTTTTTAAGTAGGCATGGATTCTGCCTCTTCTCTCAGATGCTCAAAAGCATCTTAATTTACACAGTGTTGACATTCCTTATTCCTCCTTGTTCATAATCTGGTTTAGGGTCTTCATTTTCCTTTTAGAAATCCAGTTCTCATCAAGATTTCAAAAATAGGGAAGCGGCTGTGGCTCAATCAGTAGGGCTCCCGTTTACCATATGGGAGGCCCCGGGTTCGGTTCCCGGGGCCTCCTGGTGAAGGCAAGCCCGCCCGCACGGCGTGGTTAGCTGACCCAGCGAGCACAAGCAGCAAGGGGGGGATAGATGAATGAATAAATAAATAAAATCTTTAAAAAAAAAAAAAAAAAAAAGATTTCAAAAATAGTGACAGTGTTGTTATTTGGGGAGAGCTTCTTGTCTTCACAGGGGTTTTGCCCAGGAACTGATCCTTGAAGTTCTCAAAATTTCAGTGAAGTATAACAGCCCAGAATTATTCAAGCAAACTGGACAGAGTCTGTGGTATTTGAGAATGGAGGAAAGACAGTAATGCAGGCATGTGGGTTTGGTCAGAACCTATGTGGGCAAACAAGTGCAGCCCTGTGAAGATTCTACTTATATG
The DNA here is from genome assembly GCA_026826555.1 of Tolypeutes matacus. NCBI lineage: Eukaryota > Metazoa > Chordata > Mammalia > Cingulata > Chlamyphoridae > Tolypeutes > Tolypeutes matacus. Next base: position 1,857,814 of record JAKSZT010053784.1, on the reverse strand, counting down.
GTAAAGTGTCATTTGTTTTCCTTACACTGACATTTTGAAACCACCTCCTGTAAGAAAAGAAATATAATTTCAGAAAAACTTTATAAGGGTATTCCCAAGAGACTGCAACTAAAAGCATAATCACACTAGGCAAACATTTTTTCAACCAAGGAAAAAGGAAATTTTTTTCTAGAATAAGTAAAATAAGAGAGAAAATTTTGAAGTTAACTTAAAATATTAATGCATTTTTAGGCCATCTATCTTAAGTTTTTATGTGTTTAATGATATTTTTAGTCCACAGCTCATTTTCATTAAACTTTTTTTCAATCTAAGTCAATGGCAGAATAGGAGCCATATAACTACAACCATTCTGTATTACCTTGTCTCTGTTGATGATAAATTTTTCTGTTCATGTTTCTCCATGATATATTTTTTAAGTTACTTAATTGGACTTTAAACTTTTAGGTATGAATCTATTCTAGAGTTTCCTGGAATCTGACAGGTAGATTAGATGTGATTTCATTGGGGAAACAGATGTTATTATTTTTTTATTTACTGGCCTATTTCTAGGAGAATAGCATGTTATGATTTGAGTTATTACCCCCCTGAAATGCTGGTTCTTTGGATGGGAAAAAATGCAAGACTCAGAATTGTTTTGATGAAAGCTGCTTAAAACATAATGGCTCAGAAATAGGACCCTAAATTGCTACTTCCCTAAAAGAAGCAATTATGCCCTAATTTACTCTGAGGTAGGGAGTGGGATGTGAGAAGGGCGAGAAGGGATGTTACAGAGATTCCAGGCATGCAACATTCTTCTGATACTTTATATTTTAAAAACTGGCTGTCTGGGTTGCTTACTCTGGTCTGTTCAACTGTTCGTTGTTTCCCATTTGTTTTTTCATTTGCTTCCCTTGGTGTGTGGCACTTAAAAAATTCAGTAATTTATGCATGGTTTACATTTATGAGATGCTACAAAGGCTTCTTTGCCCCTTCACCTCTGAAATTTTCTTTGTTTGACCACTTATCAGTTAACCAATGAGTTCAACTCATTTGCTACAGGTTGACCAACGGGCATTAGACCCATACACAATTTCCATCTCCTGTCTGCTATTTTTTAAAGCATATATTAAAATATCCTTTGCTGTTTGAGGAACTGGGCCACACCCCTTTAGAAAAGTTATGTGTATCCTTTGTTCCCCAGTAAAGCCAAAAGTAACAAAATCTCAGGTTTTAGGTACTCTGTAGAGACCTGGCAGCCCTCTGAAGTATATTTGACCCTATGTCTTGGGCCAAATTACTGGATGGATCTTTCTAAACAATGAATTCTACAATAATGGCACTAGACACCAAGGGTAAATTGAAGAAATGATTACTTGGAAGGGGAGAGAAAGGACTTGGACAGTATCAGAAGCCACTTAAATATGTTCGGTGATGACTTTTAGTGCTTGGAGATTTATAGTTTAGCATTTCTGAACAGTGGTACTCTGTCCCTGAGCCACCACCAAAGAGACACCCTGGGCTCGCCTGTTTTTGCATCAGGTATTATCATTTGAAGGTAGGTGAGTGGCTTCAGGAAAGATGAATTGGCAGCAAGGCAAAATGATATAATCTTGGAGCAAGTTATTAAAAACTAGGAAATAACATTAAAATATGTAACAAAATATATATGTTTTGATATATGCTATATTAAAACAACAAAAGCAGAAAGAAAAGAATAAAACAAATCACTTGTAATGAACTGTTTTCAGTCTTCTCTGTTGCCTACCAATCCATTTCCATACACATACGTGATTTTATATAATCTGTGATCATACCATAGTTTGCCTTTTATGTTCTGCTTTTTTTTTTCCCATGTAACATGTTACCATGTCATTGTATAATCTCCATGTTGGTAATTTTTGGTGGCTGCATCACCAGTAAAGAAGTCATCTGCCCCTAATACCTATGTGGGAAATAAGAGACAGTAGTGTCTAAGTCAGGGATTGATCATCTTTTCCATACACCTTCACTTCTGTTTTTCTCTAGTGAAAGGGGGAGGGATGATAGAGCGATGGCCACCACTCTTTGGGGCACCTCTTAGCAGATTCTAATGGGGAGCATCATCCACTAAACTGCACACTTCTGCAGTCGTGGGTGGACTCTCCCTCTCACCTACACATTGTTTCTTTCTCGAACTTTCAATACCCTTTGAAATGTAAACAGAGCTGGATGGTCACATCTTCAACAGTATCAACTGAAATGTTAATTCTTTGTTAAAACCTTAGGGGGAATCGGTTGTCTGTGGCTTAAGAGCAAGAACATGATGTAGGAATGGGCATTTGCCAAAGAGGCAGAGGTACTAAGGGAAGAGACAGAGGCAGCTGATTGTCAAATGTCACTCAGATCTGGTATTGCCATTCCTAATTATTCATAGACAAAGCTAGCCATGGGTTTCTGTCAGTTGCTGCAGCCAGCGATGATTCCTAAATCTTTTCAGTCTTGCTTTTAGGATATTTTAGTGAAAATGTTATTTTTATTCTTGCTGTAGAAATACGGGTAACTGTACACTTGGCAAAGGGTGGGGAAATGTTAACACAGTATTGGCAAAAACATTTCTTGGTCCCAAAGCATCACTTTGACTAGGTTATTTATTCAAATTTTACCCTTAGAAAATGCAGAATAATGTATATATGTTTTTTATATGTACAGAATATCTCTGAAAGCATTAATAAGTTGTCATCAGTTTGCTAACAAGGAGGCTGTGTTGAGGTTCCCCAATGCCACCACCAGATTCAGTGGTACTCACAGCTAAGATTTATTACAGTGAAAGGTTAAAAACCAAAATCAGCAAAGAGAAAAGGTGCAAGTCCAGAGGAAACCTGGCACAAGCTTCCAAGACTTCTCCCAGTGCAGTCACATAGGATGTGCCTAATTCCTCTAGCATCAAACGTGACAAAGACGTATAAGTGTTGCCTACCAGGAAAGCTCATTGGACACTCAGAGACCAAGGTTCTTACTGGGGACTTGTCATATAGGGAGACTACTTATCATTACCAAGTTCCAGACTCCAAGAAGGAAAGCAGATGTTCAGTATAAACCACATTGTACAGTTTAGGCACTATAAACCACCTCTATCAGTTAGCACCTAGCGGGAACCCTCCCAAAATCCAAGTTCCCAGATGCCAGCCGTGGGCCAACCTTGCAAGCAGGTTTTCGAAGCATAGCAGTCTCAGGCCTGCTTCGTCAACTCTTTTCTGCCCAGAGGGCAACTTGGAGGCTGAGAACCAAGGCTGTAAAGGAGACTGACTTTTTCACTGTCTACCCTTTTGTACTTTTTAGAATTTTTAGGCTGTGTACATATTGCCTGTTCAAAAATAGATATTAAATTGTAAAAAAATGCTTAGCTTCCACTGCTCTTTACACTAGTCATCGTTATATGCTACCCACTCACCCAAGCATGTTCTGTTGCACTTCCCAGGATCATGTACATCTCTTTTTTAAATGTGACGCCTGTGGAATTCTCCCTGTGTGTTGGCAATTGATGACCAGCTCTGCTTGTTCATCTTCCTCTCTCTTCTGAAATGGGGTGGAAGATCTTTGCTGTTGAAAGTTCACACATCTGGGCTAGGAGCCCTGGCCTGTGAGGGGGTAGCCAGAGGATTGCAGACCTTGAGCACTACTGATGTAGCACTCATTTCGTTTTTCTTCACCAGTGTGGATAGTATGTGGTGACCATTTCTCAGCAGGATTGAGTTTCCGACCTTGGGAGAAGGTAACTTGCCTGAGTTTCTGTTTTTAGGCATCTTTACAGGGGAGACAAAGTAGCACTTTACTTCAGCCATATTTTTGAAGGAAAGTAAAAGCTAATGTTTTTTTTTCCTGCCTATCATTGAATTTTCTATTTTTAGCTTCATGATTTTCATGACAATCATAAAGTTTATCAATAATGACAGTGCTTTCAAGGAAAAACCACCCAACCAATTGACAAAAAACAATATGTTTTGGGAAGCATATGGGTAGATGTTGGAGAAATGGAGGAAATGGAGAAAGCAATTTTTAAAGATAACCTTAGAAAATTATGTTTGCATTCATTCATTCTGCTGAATGTCTCCTGTATACTTTGAGGCATACACAGGTGAATAGGAACTGTCCTTGTTTCTATTGGAGAAACTTGGAGAGCTTAAAACCTTGTGAGGAATTAGACCCGTAAACACATAATCATGCTACAATAGAATGATTGCTGTAATAGAGGCATGTATTATATATGCATAAAATTTTTAACGACTGCAAGAGAAAGTCAGGCAAACTTTGCTGGAGAGGTGACCTTACAGCTCACAATTGAAAGATGAGCACAAGTTTTCCAGGCAGAGGAGGTAGAAATTCTAGTACAGGGAATAGGGTGTGCAAAGGCAATGAGGTGTGGCCGAGCTTACTGTGTCTGGGGAGCTTAAAGTAATTCAGTATTTCTGACAAGTACATATTTTACTATTACTGGAGCATAAACCATGAGGGGGAAGAGTGTCGGGATGAGGTGGGAGAGATAACAAGGGACTACATCATCAAGTATTCCATTTAAAGAGGTTTTGGTTTTCCTGTGCAGCACTTCCCAAACTCTAATGTGCATAAGATTTACCTGGGCACTTTGGTAAAATGCAGATTCCTAGGCACTACTGTCAGAAATCCTGAGTCATTAGATGTGGAGAAGACCCCAAAATCTGCATGTCTAACAAGCACTCCAGGCGACTCGATGATGGGATGAGAAAAACCACACTTGGAAAAATATTGCTGTAGAACAAATAGGGAGCCATTGAATGATGTTTGGGGTCAGGTAGACAGGTAGAGCCGGGCAGCTTTGGAAGAATGGTTTGGAGTGGGGAACACCAAGAGGCAGAAAGGGGAGTGTACTGCTCCATACAAAAGATAATGAAGGCCACAACCAAAGGGTGAGGAGAAAACTTTTACCCAATTATTTTTTCTCCCGTTTTCCAATTTTCCAAGCTAGTATATTTTCTGCCACTTTTGAATGAGATTTGCTCTATTATCATCACTTTCCTATTTCTTCTATGTACGTGTCATCTGGCCAGGTTTTTCTTTTATCCTTGGTGTATTGGCATTCTTTTTTTTTTTTTTTTTTTTAGAGATTTTATTTATTTGTTTATCCCCCCCTTCTGCTTGTACTCACTGTGTCCATTTGCTGTGCATTTTTCTGTGTCTGCTTGTCTCCCTTTGTCGCATCGTCTTGCTGTGTCAGCTCACCACGCCACGCAGGCTGGCTTGCCTTCACCAGGAGGCCCGGGGAATCAAACCTGGGGCCTCCCATATGGTAAACGGGAGCCCTATTGATTGAGCCACATCTGCTTCCCTATCGGCATTCTTTATAATTCTGTGTGTACTTCATTTACTAGAGGCTGTACTGGAGATGGTGCTTATTGAACACTGATAAATATTCATCCATTTGTCACTATATTGAGTGACTTAACTGGCTGGTGTTATAACTCTCGTTAATAGGAATAACATTTTTTGATAGTATTTTGAACTTTAATATAATTGTCCTCTCCAACATATGTGATAATAGGTTGATTCAAAGAATATTTCTATGGTAGGTTCCAGAAATTTGTTCTTTACCTTTAAGGTCCTCACAGCCTAGCTAAGTAAAGACAGTAAAATTGGAATTATCTAGACTCATGAAAAATAACAAGTATGTGTGTGGGGGAGTGGTAATCCCAAATTATAGCTAACATAATTCTTTGAAATTAAAGAATGTCATGTTTTACTGCATACGTATCTGCCTAATATTAAAATGAATTTGCTTTCCAAGAGTACATGATTTTTCTGAGCAACGAAGGAATAAAGCACAATGGAGGGAAGCAGGTCTGGAATTCAAAACTGCTCGCATTAAATGTACAGCCTGGCCCATCTGCAAATATAAAGCATATTTTCAACCTGAATCAAAACACTGTCTGGATTTATAACCCAGTCAGTTTTTTAAATATCCATTTCCCACTTGCCATAGACATATGAGGATTTATGTCTAGGAAACAGGGATATTTTTCATTTTTATATTATAAGATTCTTGGGAGTAGGAAAGACTTCCTTTTGAAAGCAATTTTAGTATTTATTTCCAAGGCTTGTAGAGCTTTTACATATTTATTTTATTTTGCTTGTCAAAAAATATCAGTCAAATTTTATGAAATGTCAGCAAAGGTGTATGTTATTCTTAAGTTTGTAAACTTTTCCAAATTTTCTAAAATTCTCAGGAACTTGTACTCCAAGGTCATGACGACAAGATTCTCCATCAAACGTGTGGCTTCTGGAAGTTAAAAAAGTTCTAATAAAATAGACTCGTAAAAAAACAAAAAATATAAAGAAGAATAAACTCAACCATAATCCCATACTCATAGATGTCCACTAAAAATACTGTGTATTTATTTCCATCGTTTCTATTCAAAGACATTCATATATATATTATTTCAAATAAAATTTAGGTCATACATCTACCCCATTTTGTTTCTGACTCTTTTTCTACATTGTTTCTGGAGGATTTCCCCACTTAATACATATTATTTGAAAACATCATTGTATTAAGTTCTTATGCCTACTGTGACAAATTATTACAACCCTGGCCCCTAAAAGCGACGTACGTTTATTTTCTTAGAGTTCTGAGGGCCAGAATTCCGAAATCAATTTCACTGGAATAAAATCAATGTGTCAGCAGGGCTAGTGCCCTCTGGAGACTATGGAGAAAATCCATTTCCCTGCTTTTTCCAGCTTTTAAAGCTGCATTCCTTCCATCCCTGGGCTCATGGCCGCTTCCTCCATTTTCAGCACAGCATAGCATCTTACTTCACTGCCGCATTGCCGCCGCCTTCTGTGTCAAATCTCCCTCTCCCTTCCTCTTATGAGTTACATTTGGGGCCCATCAGGATAATCCCGAATTATCTTCTCATTGCCCCACTCCCCAACGCGACCCCCAATCTCAAGATCCTTAATTTAATGATATCTGCAAAGTTCCTTTTGCCATTTAAGGCAGCATAGTAACAAGTTCCAATGATTAGGACCTGGATATATTTGGGGACTGTTAATCTGCCTACCACAAGGGTCTTTTAACTGTTTTTTTTTGTTTGTTTGTTTGTTTTTTAAGACTTATTTATTTATTTATTTATTCATTTATCCCCCCCTTGCTGCCTGTGCTCGCTGGGTCAGCCAACCATGCCATGCGGGCTGGCCCGCCCTCACCAGGAGGCCCTGGGAACCAAACCCGGGGCCTCCCATATGGTAAACGGGAGCCCTACTGATTGAGCCACAGCCGCTTCCCTTAACTGTTTTTTGATACTTCATTGTATGGCTGTTTAAGAATTTACTAATCGTTACCTTTGTCTTGTATCTTTGTGTGTCTCCCCCCCCACCCCGCCAATATTATGCTATTATAAGGAATTTTGAGATTAGTTTCCATATGCACAAATATTTGATTATATTTTTTCTATAAATTTGAGGATGTGGAATTATCGTTCATATATGTATATGTATTTGTATATATATATACACACATACACATGTAATGTGCATGTGTATGTATATACACATAAAACTATACATGTGTGTGCATGTGTGTATTTTCTTTTCATTTTCTAAATTGCTTCCCAGAAAGTTGGTTAGAGTATTTATCTCCCCATACCCTCACTAACATCTCTTTTTAATCTTTGCCAGTTTAATAGGTAAAAATGATATCTTATTAGTATTTTAATTTCAGTTCTATGAAAACTATGAATTAATATTTTGAAAATTTTTGTTGGTATAAAAAATGATATAACTTACGGAAGTACTGATGATTGCTTGAGAATTCCTTCACTAAGAAATCTTATGTCCTCACTAACATATTGTCCTCTGATCTGTGGAATAATTTGTATAACCTTTAGGGATACGATAAAATTCTGATTGTTACAGAAGTACATGGTTTCCACTTATATCTATATATGCCTCCTATGTGGTACTTTGATGGAAATGCTTACTTTACCTCTTAATGGGATAATTTTCCTTAGCCTTAGATGCCTGACCTGGAAAAAATATTCAAGAACAGAAGAACTGATAAATTAACCTTAATGTTATATTACAGAAAGGTCTTGGTGTCAGCTACTAAAGGGCTAAATATAACCGCCCTGACCCACTTAAACCAAATTGACACTTCCTATAATTGTGCTGTAATTCATGCTCAGGAGTTGTATGAGAAATGATGTACCTTACACTCGGGCTTCTGGATCAAGAAATATCATGTCCTTGAAATTAACTCCAGATTGAGAGTCTAGTGTAATGATTAGTAACTGGGATTCACTGGAACCATAAGAAGCCTGGAACATTTCATGCATAACTAGCTATGTACATATATGCAAATACATGTGTACATACACACAAAGGACTATTTATGCACGGTCTCTGTTTTGTGGAATTTTGAAATCTGAGAAGTGATTCTGCCCAACAATTACAGACTATATAGATAATTGAACTGACTCATGAAACTTAAATAGGGAAAAAAACAGAAGAGGCTTTTTAAAATGTACGCGATGTCTGTCCTCAAAACTGAAAATTTGAGCCCTAACTTTACTGTCAGGTGTCTTTCTAACCCTGAGCAAATCTATTCTCCCTCCCTCCTTCCCTCCTTTCGCCCTCCCTTCCAGCTCCTCTCCTTGCTTCCTCCCTCTTCTTACCACTCTTCCTAATTGTGGCATTGAGGGTTTAAAGATGAATGAGAAAGAGTTCCTGCCCTCAAGGAGCCCATACTCTGCACACAAATAGATTTGGATTTTGATACAGTATGAGGACTGTTTCAAGCAAGAGCCCTGCAGAGCACAACCCAGTAGAGGGATACCTGCGTTAACCTTCCTAGGTGTCACATGAGTGCGTTGATCCTCAAGTCTTGTTCTCTGCTCCATAAAGGGATTGCTAGCACTTTTAGAGCCAGTATTCCATGTGGCTGATTTAGGAAAGAGGAGCACGCTCAGCTCTGAATCTCTCCCAGTAGTCCTACAATGAATGCTCCAGCCTTGTAAAGATGCCACACCCTTTCTGGTAGCCTATCTAGCTCCTTTCCCACAGGATAGAACTCTGTCAAACTAGACTGTGGGATTTCTGCCAGGACCTTCCCTGGGTTAAAAGTCAGAGGATAGAGTGCTAGGTTAGTATGCTAATGAGTTGTGATTCTGAAACCAGGGTGCATATTCTCCTCCTCTTATATATCATACATATCAAGGAGTCACTGATTTTGGGAGAAAGCACTTCATTTCCCATATCTACTTGTTTTCTCCTCTTAGGAAGATTTTGTAGAGTTATTGGTTATTTGCTACCTTTTCTGAACCTACAATTCTCCTGGGATTCAGGAGTTGCCTGAGGAAAATGTTGCATTCTTCTCCTGTTCTAGCAAGTCTTAAGCCAGTCCATTTTCTTCTCAGGCTTTTATCTTTCTCCCCACCCTTTCAGATCATATAATTCTCGCTCAACCTATCAGGAAAGATTTCATCTTCTATTTTTTGCCTTATCAATCTAAGTCTCCTTAACCTTGTTACATTGTTTAACAGTTTGTTTTTATTTGTTAATATTCCTGGATGCTGTAACCCTACTTATTATCTCTCTCCTGGTTTTCAGCATTCAGATCTATCTCTTAATTTTAGCCTACAAGTTAATTTTCATTTGCCTTTTCGTCTTCATCTAGATTTTAGCAGTCTGAGCACAAATAATTTGTCTAATAATGCTAGAAGAGCTTTCTTTCTAGCCTGTTCTCTCATTGATAAAATTTCCTCACATTTCTAACCCAGTTCCTAAACTTCATTTCCCGGGACGTGCACAGTGATTGCACAGGGTGCTCATTCATGACCGGCAGTTTGTGACTCACACTCAAGCCCCAAACTTCGAGAGAACATTTAGAAGTGGAACTGAACTTGAGCTGCAGGTGTGGTCAGCCCTGGGGAAGCAATAACTTTTCAGTGCTCTGAAGATGGGGCCGGGGAAAGAAGTAAAAGTCTCTAGAAGAATCCTTGGCGAGGGTCAGGTGGAATACTTCTGGGAGTTCAGTATCAACCCTGCTTCCCTGAGTGCCTTTTCATTGGACATGGCCTCGTGGCCAATCTCCTGCATGGGGAGCTGAGAGCTTTCCAGGCCTCACGCCCCATAGCTCAGTCTCCCACAGTATCTGGAGTTTAAGGCAAGGCTCAAGAGATATTATCGTCATCATTGTTCTGTGGGGGTGGGGAAAACCCAATTGAATGGGAATGGCGCAGAGGTGAGAAACAGAAAGGAGAACTTGGGTCAGTAAGAAGAGGGAGGTGAATAATGAAGGATATGACCCTTTCTTAAACACTCATTTCTTCTCAATTAGCATTACAGTTGCGTGACAAACGTTTTTTTTTTTTTTAATCTTGTTTACCTTTCTCATAAAAACAATGGATGATAATGTCATCCTGATTAAATGAATGAGCATTCTGTATCATACAGCTTGTCCATTGTTGTGTAGGCCGAATTGTTGTGCAATAAGGGAAAATTTCTTGCTGAATATCTGACATCGTCAATTCCCTCTTAGTTTTGTAGCAGGGGTTTTATCACAGTTACAACTAAACTATATTCTAGTTTCTTCTGCCCATATAATTATTTCGTATGTAAGAAAATATCAGTAGTTCTGATGATTTTAATTCTTGTGTTTACGGTCTGCATTGCCTTCTGAATCATAGGTTCCCAAATCAAGTCAAACAGGTTAGAAGACAAGTTGTAAAAGTGTCACACCTATTCTATCTTAAATGTGTGGGACTATATCAACCACTTTCACTATATTAACTAATTCATTTCTGGCTCTTTATGTACTTTGCCTTTTTACTGGTGGTTTTTGTTTTTGTTTTTGTTTTCCGTTTTCGGATACAACTCAAATTCTTCCAAGCTTTTTAAATGTAAAAAAAAATATTAAAATATAAGTGGTTAAAAATACTCATGTCTTTTCTCATCCTCTTGAGAATTTACATGGTGCATTTCTCAAAATGCACAGAGCTGAGATAGTAATTGCATATGCTGCTCACAGTCTAGGATATGCATCATGCAATCAAGAGAAGAACTTAACATTTCACGTCATCAATGTGTCCATTTTAATTGCTTTCATCTTTATGGGTGATGCCCAAATCTATGGGCTTTTCTAGAAAGACCATAAGGAATATTAGAGTTGAGAGGTACAGAAGTCGTCAGAACTTGAACCCATGCAGAGCTCGAATCTTGCCCTCTGTATCTCCTTCATGTGCCCATTTAACCTCTGCTTAATCACTCCGGTAGGGAGTCCTCCCCTTTTGTTTCAGCCATTTTCACCTTTGGTTCCAAACCCTTTTCCACATAATAGTTCTTTAGATAGTCAAGGACAGCCATCACTTGTTCCCTACTATATAATTATCCCTATTAAACTCAGATACCTAAACATGAGTATAAGAAGTTATTCCCTGGGTTTACCTTTGGGGGTTGAGGAAGTGTATTCAAAGGGAATTTCCCTTGAGTTTGTTTGTGACATTTTTTAGAGCCACCGTGAGACTTGAGGAATTTTAGCACTAATGTCTTTCCAGATATAGTTTATAGATAAAAATGAGCCAATAAGAGATAGTCTTTGGAATAAAAAAAAAAATTCTCATGGGCTTTTAAACAGTTTAGGATTCTTTGGAAGAATCAATTGACCTGTTAATACTGAAAATTTCAGAATACCGTAAGAGAAATAATAGATGCCTAGGCATCTAAAGAACTTCTATTAAAAAAAAACCACATTTATTATATGCCCATATAAACCACGAGTTGTCAGGTCCTAGAAATACAGGTATCAGTAAAACATGGCTTTACCCTTGGGGAACTCACAGACCAAAGGGAAGACAGCAGCAAGCAGAGTGAATTATATAATATGGTGTGCACAGTGCCTTTGTAGAAGCATGTTCAAGACACCGTGGGAGTTGAAGGCATGGGATGAGGTCCCCTCTGTGGGGTACCCTCTGCTCCAGCCTTCTGTCTTTCAGGATGGGATTCTTTTAGCTTCTGTACATTGCCAACATTTATGTGCAGTGTGTACTGTATAAAGGGTTATATGTACATTGTCTCACGTAATCCTTTATACATTGGTCCTGTTATTGACCCATTTTGCAGTTGAGGATAATGGGCAGAGATTATGTGACTTGCTTAAAGTCACAGAAAGTGTTGGATCCAGAATTCAAACCAGAGATTTTTGCTTTTAACCTGTGCTCTATACTACTTTTCTTAGAAGGAGACTTTATCTAGCACAGTGGTTCCCAAGTGGGAGTAAATTTGCCCCCTGAGGGACATTTGGCAATGTCTAGAGACATTTTTGATCATCTCAATGGCATCTAGTGGTAGAGTATATAGAGGCCTGGGATACTGTAAAATATTCTCCAAATGCACAGAAATGCCCCCAAGCTCATCCTGTAACAGAATTTTCCAGCCTAAAATGTCAGTAATGCTGAGGTTGAGAAACTCTGCCCTAGAACATGAGGACTTATGTTAGTGTCAGCCCTTAAAAACAAAACAAAACAAAACAAAACTGTTTTTTTTTTAATGCTTAAGACACTATGACTTAATGTGGCACAAAAAAATACGGGACCCAACTCCTAACTAGTCAGCAAAGTATGTTTTGTCACTTAACTGCTCTAAGCCTCAGTTTCTCAAATGTGACATTGAGAAATTATTACCTTCTTTGTCTGCCTCTCTGGATTGCAAGAATATGAGAAGGCCCGGTGAGAATGTAAGGAGAAAACAAAAAAGCCCTGCCCAAGAATTATCATCAGAAACTCTGGGTGTGAAAATATTTCTGTGGGTCACAAAAATTAGGTTAAAGACAATCCCACTGCAGACTCCTGTTTGCTGTTTACCCCTCCTGCCTTCTCTTCACCCCTCCTGCCTTCTCTTCACCCTCATATTTCTATAAGCCAATTTGCTCCTGATATTTATTGAATGGACTAAGCCATATTTTAGGGGTTATTTTTGCTTTAAAATGTTTTAAAAATTTGTTATCTCTTGCCATATTCTACCAGATTAAGGCAGTTAATTTAATTTCTATTCTTTGTCATTATACAGTTTTATACAAGTATTTATGCATCTTCAGAAGTTATTTGGATACCATGCCTTTCTTCAAAATATATGACCATAACATTAATTCATTCCGCCTTCATCTCTTTCTCTCAAACTGTAACATACTTGGAAGGAAACTAATTCTAGCAATTGTTCAATAAATGCCATATAGTATCTTTACACGTAGTGGGTTGACCATTACCTAGATATGTAGTTGCAGTCCCTAAAGCCAAATGGGTTTGCAGTGTAGTAATTTATCCAATGGATGTAAACTCATAAATTTAGTTTACTGAGGGTTTAGGTGAGTGTGGCATCCCATTTGTGTGGTTTTCCTCTACAACAAACTGCGTCTGGATAAAAGGTAATTACTGGCTTCCCTCAGCGTGTTTTCATTGTAATCCATTCTGAAATGAATCACAGGTCAGCCTTCAGGTAAGTGCAGCACACACTTCAACTTATTCCTGAGCAGCAGCTGGACTTTATTTATTTATTTTGGGGGGGAGGATCCATTTAGGGCTCTAGAAAAGGGGAGTAGAGGAGGTGGGAGATGCTTGGGTGTAGCTGGCTCCTTCTGGCACAGCAGGCACACAGGTTGCTGCTTGCTCTGTTTCCCATAAGTCCCCGCTGCTCAGGCGGGGCAGGGAAAGGGGGAAGCGCTCAGGGGAGTGTGACCGCCGGGACTCTGCTTGGCAAGGGTCCCTACCACTTCATCTGGAGGCTGGGAGGTTGGACAAAGGTGTCAGGTTCAAGGCCTCCAATAGGCCAATTTTCCAAAAGTGCTTTTAAGTTTTCTTTTTCAGGAGGGGAGGGGAAGAGGAGTTTTTTTTTTTTTTTTCTATTTAAAGTATTCCCATTGTATACAGATATCAAAAGGAAACTCAGCACTGGGCATGTTCGGATGCGAATGGCTTTGCTGATAAGCAACAGCCTCCCGGAACCAAAGACCTAAAATAGTAGTTTCCCCCCACACACACCCCCTCGCAGGAGCTGCAAATGGTATCTGCCAAACAGATGACAAAGTACCTAGAACTGAATCACACACAGACAGCATTTTGAGCAGAACGCACGGCTAAACTCTTGTAATTACTGTTTATAGCTGGCTAAGGCTGGCGAGGAGAGAACAAACCCAAGAGGAAATACGTTTCCTGAATCTTAGAGAAATGGATGTATATTAATTAAAGACTAGGACGGGACGGGTGCTTTTAGGACAGGCTCGAAGTTCTTGAGATCACAGTTCACATCCCTTTTCCTCTGGAGGGAGTAGATAATTGGGATATTTTTTTTTTTTTTTTTTTGGTTTTTTCCCCCCCCCCCCCCCCCCCCCCCGTTTTGGTCTTATGGCCTTGAACCTGCAGTGAATTGAAGAGAGAAATGGATATGTCTGACCCCAATTTTTGGACTGTCCTCTCAAACTTTACTTTGCCTCATTTGAGGAGTGGGAACCGACTTCGGCGAACACAAAGGTAAAAACGCGGGCGATCCTTTGCCTGGAGAGGGAACGCTTTTGCTTCCGAGGCACTCGACCGGCCGGGCTGCCCGAGTGAGCCTTTTAGCAGCTGAGGTTTTGGTTATTGGATGACAGTTTTAAAAGTTTTTACCCTGCTGGGGGGCGGGAGAGGGGGCGCGGCACTGTTTCAGGTATTTTATCACCCTTGTGGGCTTCCTGGGTAAGTCCTGATGAATGTGCTTCTGAGTGTTCTCCTTTTGAGATGTGGGTAACAAAAGAGAGTTTCAGTTATGAGTGGTGGAGAGAGAAAAAGGGAAGGGGGGAGGAGATACTCTGTTTAAGGCTGTCCCTTTGATCTGGTCATGTTTATCCATGTCATTACCCAGACTTGGGGGCTTCTGGTTCTCTTGATAGAACCTTTCAAATGTTCACCTGTTCCTCTTAAGCTTTTGTTCTTTATAGGATGCAGATGTATGACAGAAAGACAGCCCAAGTTAGCCCGTTTCATATTGTCGGTATAAAGAGACAGGTCTACCTAACTTTGCCATTTTGTTTTTTGCGGGTATGCTGACATCTATTATTAAAAAGGGCAGGTCTATTAATTTTGTAACATGTATTTGACAGAAAAAAGAGCTTTAAAGTCAAGATGATACTCATGTGACAAGTGAAAGGTAGTTCACAATTAGTTGCTGACACTTGGGCTGAGAGAATATGATTTTAAAGGAGGTGTTTCTCGTCTCTCCACATTCACATCTCACAGAGAAAGGTGGCGTTGTAATGGTTTTAGAGGCGCACACCTTCGAAGTTATGTAAATACAGATTTTTTTGTTGTTTTCTGCAAAACTTGCCTTGCAAATACTTATGAATGTGCTTGAGAGCAACGGTGCAGTCAAGAAAACAAGGATGCAAGCTATCAGATTTGTAACTTCATGATCTCTGTGCTCCAGTGGTCAAAGATCTTCTAGGCAGTGGTTCTCTCTGATCTGTTATATAGCTGTATCTTTTTGTAGCATAGACACAGATATGTGTTGTTTTGGATAATTTAGTAGTTTTTCCTTTGACATTCCCCATGGTATTTCTGACATTTCAAAAATATCCTGGCATACTTATCTATCTATAGGTTGTGTATGTGTGTGTGGTATGTGTGTATATATGACAAGCCATGCTTACCTTTTAATGCAACTTCAGTCATTTCGGTATCACTAAACCATGCTACATTCTAATGGTGTGCTTTCAAATGATGTGACTATGCTGCTCTCATACTGCCATATGAGATGTACAGAGACACTCTTTTAGTATTGGTCATTTTTGTCAGGGCTGTTTTTGTAGGGGGCATGCGCAAGCCCCCAAAGCAATGAATAAATTTGAATAGGGCCACTAGTCCTCATGATGGTGACTCCTGTAACTTTTTTCCTTTTCTGTTGGGCAGGATCCCTTAAATATTTGAGTGGTGTGGTCCTGGCTGTCATATACCCTCCACTCTTATCTGCAGCCAGTTCTTGAAGAGATGAGTCTGCCTGGCACCACACCTGTATGTTTGAACTTAACAAGCACTTGGAACCTTTCTTCTCTCTACCTACCTGTTGATAACTGGTTGATTACCGAGAGTAAGGTGCATGAAGAATTCCCAGGCTGCTCTATCCCTGACTTTAGTTAGGTCCCTGTTTATCCAGCCCAGGACATGCCAATTCAGACAGCTCACACTGGCAGAGATCCTAAGTTGTAAAGTAACCTGGGTTCTTCCCAGCAAAATAGGAGGGTGTGGGGAGGGCCCTTTCCACTCCCGGAGTCATGGACCCATACCTTTCAGTCTGGAGAAACAGAGAGGGAGGTAGATTTTCTTCCCTCCCTTCTAAGCACAGAGCTTGTCACAGCCTGTCTGTTTCCGGGGAGTTCCAGGGTTGTTACTGGGGAGTTCTAGGATTCACAGAGTTTGGAAATATGCGTCCCAAAGATCATTTCTGTATCCATCTAGCCATTTGTCTCAAAAGGGCTGGCACTTTGAGCAACAATATATTTATTGCTATGTAGATTCAGAAAGAGGAAGGGCAGGTGACCTCTCCAGGGCAGTCTGTGTGGCTGTTCCATTCTGTTATTCAGTGATCAGTTCTGGCTCTGTGTCCTTCCCTAAGGACATGCAGCATATGCTTAGATTCTGACTCTTCCCCTTCTGTGACCTTCTGTAACTGCTCTAAATCCTGTCTCCTCCAAGTCTCACATATCAACCCCATTCCTTACCTGGCTGACCAGGTACCCTAAATCTCCATTTTTTAGGCCTCTCCATTCCCAAGTTGCCCTCCCCTTTTTGCCAGCCTTGATGAGGCTGCTCCCAGACTCCAGGTGAGGACACCACGCCCTCACCTTCAGTCAGACCTACCTTAACCCTTTGATGGCCTATGCTGCCAAGACCCAGCTTCTTTCCTGCACATTCACTGACTTTGTCTGACAGAGCATTTGTCTTGCATATTTTATCCCAGCTGCTTGTTCTGATTAACTTTGTAATCCAGGGGGCTTCCTCTTAACCTTTTCTTTGATATCAACTTCTTAATTCTATCATACCATAAAATCCAGCATTGAGCCTGTGAATGAGCATCTTAGGCCTTATAGGGTAGGGGTTTGTACCACTTAAACAAAAGAAGCAGAGGTTGAATGATCTCAGACCCTTTACCTTAAGCTTTTATTATAGTAGAAATCGTCATCATGGAAACCTGCCGTTTGCTGTATCACATCTGCCTTGCCAGTTTGGCCTGGCACCTGGTTAGTTGGTTTATTTTCTCATAGGAAAGCTTGTAAGGTTTCTTTTCCAAGTCAGCCCTACCTTGGCCTGTAACTCCTGAGTTCTGGGGAAATGAGCCTACAGATTTACTCTCAGGCCTATAATCTTCAGATTACACAGAACTAATTAATGAAAGCCTGTGTTCCCTGTACCTCATCCCAAAGATGAAATTTGTGCGCTTCCTTCTTTTTCAGTCTTTTCTGTGGCAGGCATTGGGTTGTCCAGATGCACAGTTACTTTTGTCTGCTGTTTTGCTGTAAAGCACACATGCTCCACTGGAAATTATTAGTCTTTTTATGATGGATTTTGCCTTTCTCTCCTCCTTCATTTCCTTAAGGCAGTCTCAGTACAGGTATTCACCTGCTGCTTTGAGGGACAGAAATCTATATGCATGGACAAAATGTTTTGGTCAAAAGGTTTTGTTGTTGTTTTTAAACTGAAGTCATAATTTCATGCTTTAGCAACTTTAAATTTCATAGTTCTGTGAATATTCCATTCACTTGAGCATCCCCCCACAATTGAGAGTGCAAGTTATTTTGCCTGCATTTATATGTTTCCATCTGTTTTTGTAACATCCTTTCTTTTCCCATTGGATTAAAAACTTTTGGGGGAAAGGATCCAGCTTCTTTTTCACTTCTGTCTTCTCTCTGTCACAGTATAAGTAAAAGGCTACAGTTGATTTCTTAATGTTGCTGCTAAGTTTTGAGGTGAGTGATTGATGTTTAATCTTAATGTTCAACAATATCCCCATTTTCATTTGGCTTTAATGATAATCTTCAAACCTCAGAGACATCTAAATGAATAACATTTATCCATGCATATGGACAGTTTGTGACTCAGTCAATCACTTTGAGCAAGTTCCCTAATATATTTTCTGAGAACCCCTGGGAATCAAGGACTTTTTTTTTTTTTTTTTTTTCCGAATTCACATTACTCAACAGTTGCTATGAGGGAAGCAGATGTGGCTCAAGCAATTGGGCTCCCATTTACCATATGGGAGGTCCTGGGTTCATTTCCCGGCCTGGTGAAAGCGACCTGGCCCACACGGAGAACTGGCCCGTGCGGTGAGCTGGCGCAACAAAAAGAGACAGAGCAGAGACAATGAGAGACTCAACAAAACCAGGGAGCCGAGGTGGCTCAAGTGACTGAGTGCCTTTCTCCTACATCGGAGGTCCCAGAATTGGTTCCCGGTGCCTCCTAAAGAGAAGACGAGAAGAAGAGATGGCAAGCAGATGCAGAGAGCACACAGCAAATGGACACAGAGAGCAAGACAGTGAGTGCAAAAACAACGAGGTGGGAAGAATAAATAAATAAAAATACATCTTTAAAAAAAATACAAAAAACAGTTGCTATGAACAGCAGGTACATTCAGGGATCTTAAACTAACTGCTATAGTTGTGAGAATGTATTGAATCTTTATGACCGCTGCTTTTTTCCCTTCAGAAACATCTGTAATATTTGGTGAGTTTCTTTTTCCTTTTGTTTCCTTTTGCTCATCAGTATACATCTTAAAAGAGTATGGAAAATAGCCTTTTCTCCTGTCCAGTCATTCTGGATGTTATTGAACTTGTACTTGTCCTCACCTCCATTACATCCTGAAGCTCAGTTAAATCCATGTCTATTGAGCATCTATTTTGTGCTTGGCACTGTGAGCCAAAAACAAAAACCATAAGTATACCTTCAATGAATTCATGGTCCTGGATGGGGCAAAACATATAAATAAATCATTGCAAACCAGCACAATTAAGGAAGTATTTACAAGATACATACAAGGGAGGAGTGGTCAGTAGGTAAGGGAGACATTGGTCTCGGGGAGCTAGG
The DNA here is from genome assembly GCA_026826555.1 of Tolypeutes matacus. Classification (NCBI taxonomy): domain Eukaryota; kingdom Metazoa; phylum Chordata; class Mammalia; order Cingulata; family Chlamyphoridae; genus Tolypeutes; species Tolypeutes matacus. Next base: position 1,838,726 of record JAKSZT010053784.1, on the reverse strand, counting down.
AGAGGCACTCCAGAGAGGAAGTAACACCTGAGGGAGGTTTTGTAGGGTAGGTTGGCATTTATTGGACAAAAGGACAGGTCTTCCAATGAGCAAAAGAAATGTAGTACACAGAAGTGTGGAGGCTTTGGAAATATAGAGTTCCTGGACCTATACATAGCTTAGAATTACTGGAGCATGAAGAACCAGAAGCATAAAGTTTGACAAGGCAATATAGAATAGTGTTTAAGAGAGTGGATCTGAAGCAGTTTACCTCATCTGAAGTCACGAATCTTGACTCTTTGATACTGGGTAAGTTAATTTCTTTGCCCATCTATGAGATGAGTTTGATTAAATTACTTATATGGGGTTGTGAAAATTAAAATGTCTTCATATGTGTAAAATGTTAATTCAGTGACTGATACACAAAAACTCTCAATAAATCTTAGCTTTTGCCATTGCTTCTGTCATTACAACAAGGGGATGAGTAACCTGCAGTGAAGCTTGGGAGAAGAGTGAAGGCATCATTTGGTATTAGAGGGAGGTTGGCCCTTGTCCTATGGGTGTGAGATATTGCATGTCTAGTAGCATTGGGGAGTTTAGATCTTAGAGGGAGTGGAGCTGTGCTACAGAGACCTAGAAACCAATTAAGTAATTGCAGTAGCCTATCTGAAAGTTTATGCAAACCTGAATAAAGAATGTGGTGAGATTATGCCTAAGGATCTGAAATTGATAGAAGCTGGCAAGTCGTTGGCTTGGAGGAAGGAAGAAAGATTCCATGATGGCCCTGGGGTTTTTGACTTGGGGGATCAGTTAAATGGAGGGAGGAACCACCTGTAAATATCACACCTGGGGAGGGGAAGCCCCAAGAACTTAAACTTGTCTTTGCCCCTTTTATTGCCTCTAAGTTCAATAAATTCATATTTATTGAACACCTGTTGTGTTCATTCCTTTATTCAGTCAATATCCACGTCATGTACCTAGTGCTGGGCTCGGGGTACAGTGGTGAACAAGACCACGCAGAGTGCTTGGGCTTCCCAAATAAACCACCATCTAAATAAGCCAACTGCCACATTGCAGTCAGTGTTCCAAAAGTTATAAGCAAGAGCCGAGAAGCGAGAGTAACAGTGCCAGGGAAGATCTTTCCAGGAGATACTATTTAAGAGGAGACCTAAAGGTTGGGAAAGCCATCCCTGAGAAGAATTTGGGGACTGACAGAGGAAACAGTGAAGGCTCTGAAGCAGAAGAGAATGCGTCTCTGAGGCAGGCAATAAGATGTGTGGTCCAGGTCACTCAGTGAGGGCTGGCCCAGAAATATTAGGCCTGGAAGTCATCATTAAAACCGCCGGAGGAATACATTAGGTTTACCTTTGAGAGAGCTAAAGGTGCCACCACCTAAGAATTGGGCAGAGATCCAGGTAGGTACAGGGAGAAGACTAGGGAAGAGAGTCCCAGAAGAGCATTGAGGGAGAGATCCCAGGAGGGGAGCGGTCAACACCTGCCATTCCACAGAGGTGAAACGAAGCTGCATCTAGCAGCTGGGAAGTCACCCGTGACGTCAGCATGAGTGGTCTCAGCAGAGAGATGGGGGGCCGGGTGACCAGCCAGGAAACTGCAGCGAAGTGAAGAATTGGAGACCATGGATGGTAACAGCTCTCTGTAGGGAGCTAAATACAGCAGCCACGCATGATTGCGCCCTAGCCTTTGCACATTCATGGCTGGCCTGTCCCTGAATCATATCCCCTTACTCACTCTTGCTCACTTTATTGTCTGTTTGCCTCATCGCCCAAATTGGCAATGACAGTTTCCTTTTCACCTTCTCTCTGGAAGCTTAAGCTCCTTCCGCAGCTTTACAAGTATCTACTTTCTAACATTTTTGCAATTGGAGTTTCTCTTTCTTGAACTCTGGCTCTGAGCGACTCTAGCTCTGGTCCACTGCCTTTTCTCTTCTCCTGAGCCCCTGTCACTCACGCTTTTCCCTCCAGCCTATTCCTGAGATAACTGAAACCGTGCCTGTTGCTCCTTCTCTCATCATCTCCACGCCTGACCTGCAGGCTCTGCCCCTCCCCTGAGTCTTTGTGCCCATTTCCTCCCACCCGTGGCTTTGCCCAGGCCTGTTGCATAACTGCTTCCTTTCATCCTTTCCTTCCTTCAAGCTCCAACCTGTGTTTTCTGCAGCTGGGACAGGTCTGCTATCCTTCAGGGCTTGTCCTTCAGTCCTCCTCTCATCTCCAGCTATCTCCTAACATCCAGCAAGCCCTGGCTGCCCTTATTCATGAATCTCCCTTTCCCCGACATAGCAAGGATATCCTAGAGGAGAGGAAAAGGCAGAGACCCCAAGCCAGGAGCTTTCAGCAGGCCTTGGGCAATTGATGGATATTTCTCCACGATTTCTGAGATCCTGGCAGCCTCACAACCTTGGCAGCGGGTTCCCACAACTCTATGCATCATGTACCCTATTAAAGCACACCCGATACAAAGGACGGGAGCAGGAATAGGCACATTTTGAAAATGTTGCTTTTAACCTCTAGTGTGAAGCTTACAATAGGGAGGGTACAGACTGTATGTTTTGCACTCTGAATATGTGGCCTGAGAGAGAGAGAGAGAGAAATGTGTAAGTAGATTTCAGATTTCAAAAAAGTAGATTTCAAAAAGAAATGCATTAAAAATAAACTATTAAAATCTGGAGCACAAGCTCCATGGGGAGGCATGGGCTATTCACTGCTGTAATTGGACAGCACCGTGAGAGGTGTGTGTGTGTGTGTGTTTGTGGCTTAACTCCCCTGGCACGGAGAGAGGGTGGGTAGTATGTTGGTAAGTTGACAGTGAGAGGAAGAACGTCATGTGCTTTTGTGGCTTTGCAAGCTCCTTCTTACACACACATCCAGTTATCAGAAGCCTACGTAAATGTCTTTAAAAATAGGGGAATCCTATATAAGCTTTAAGGTAGAGACCATCTTCCCTCTGAGCTAATACCTGACAGGTGTTGGGCTTGTGAAATCCTTTGAGTCCTTGTGTGGAGATTGCCTGTAGAGGAGAAAACTTGGAATAGGGCTTGCTCTGAGTAATTTAAGAGATGCCTCCCTTTGTTGGTTGAAATGGAAATAGGCTGGTCTCTTGGGAAGATTAAGACTAGAGACGCTGAACCCCCACCCACCCACACATACACACCCATCTCTAGTGTGAGTGAGCATGTACAAAGCGCTTTTAATCTGAGCTGTCTTCACTGCTTGTAACCTAGTCATTTGGGAGTGACATCATGGTAACTGAGTAATCCCTTTGAAAAAAAAAATCAAGTAATAGAGCCAAGATGTTAAAATGGTCCTGGGGCTACCTGGATGAAAGTACGCCTAGAGTGTGCGTAAAATCATTTATTAAAAGCATAGTCAATTTCTATCAGTAGAAGTCTTGGCTGTACAGTACCGATTTGTTTTCTGTGACACTTGGTATATTTTGTAATTAAAGAGATCTCTAAAAAAAAGTTCACATGGTTATTAATACTAGGAGTGCTGGTACTTTATTTTCTTTTCCTCTATCTGCCTGGTAATTAGGAAAGTTCCCTTGTGAACTTGGCTGTAAATTCTGAAAATATTGACCTTAAACCTTATGAATAGAATGAGAGGACCTGAGGGAGTTTTAACTATACTAATGGCTGTTGGACATACTTATTAGAGAAGGTAATTATAACAATATCAAACTGAAGCATCATGTTGTTTCATTTTAAAGAAAAAAGATCCACGCAAAGAATGTATGCTTTGATCACCACTTGAAGGTAAAATATATTGGAAAGAAGAATAGGCAGTCATTAATGTTGATCTCTTATCTTAAGCACCCCATTGAGAATCTGGGTTTTTCTACATTCTGCTGACTTTGTGGTCTTCTATTTATCAGTGACTGATTTTGTTAGGGTTTAGGGTCTCCTAGGAAACTATGACTGCAGGCAAAAATACAGCCATAATCTTGACATGTGGTAGGCCAAACACTATTTTTGTTCTTGAAAAAGATTTTAGCTCTATAAAGGTAAAAACCAGCTTCATGTCCCTGGAAACTTTGTAACCTGACGTAGATGTTCAAATTGCAGGTATCTTTTGGTGGTAATGTGTTGGGTTCTGAATGAATCACCTAGAGCAGGGGTTCTTAACCTTTTTTGTTCCACGGACCCCTTTGCCAGTCAGGTGAAAACCACGGACCCCTTACTAAGTCCTCACTATACTGTGTATTATTTAATAAATATATCACACCCTCACCAACAGGTCCCCACAAGAATAATGCTTTTTTTGAATTTCAATTCAGGCTCACAGACCCCTTGATAAGAACCCCTGCCCTAGATGGAGGAAAATGGAAGTGGCAGATCACATGAAGATTAGTAAAACTTGCTGAATTCTTCTAGAGTCATAGTATTAGAGATGAAAGAAAACTGATGGAGTCTTTGCTGAAATTGTCTTTGTCATGCTTTGTTTTGTCTAATTTTAAATATTCCAGTGCATGTTGATGTCTCAGGCCCCTGATTTTGATCTTACTGCATTTTCTCTTTAAGAGTCACTATTTGAATACCTTGTAGTCACTGTCAGATTTCTTGGCTACTTCATCTGAAGAAAATCATTATACCCATAGCTCGCATAAAAAGCACCTATGCCCTTTAACATTCATGTATTTTTTAAAAACATTTATTTATTTATTTACTCCCCCCTGCCGCCCCCCATTGTCTCCTCTCTGTGTCCATTTGCTGTGTGTTCTTCTGTGTCTGCTTGTCTTCTCTTTAGGTGGCACCAGGAACCGATCCTGGGACCTTCTGGAGTGGGAGAGAGGCGCTCAATCTCTTGTGCCACCTCAGCTCCCTGGTCTGCTGTGTCTCTTATTGTCTCTCCTCTGTGTCTCTTTCTGTTGTGTCATCTTGCTGTGCCAGATCTCTGTACTGGCCAGCACTCCTACACGGGCCGGCACTCCACATGGGCCAGCTCGCCGTGTGGACCAGCTCTCTGCTTTGGCCAGCTTGCCTTCAACAGGAGGCCCTGGAAATTGAACCCTGGACCTCCTATATGGTAGATGGGAGACCAATCGCTTGAACCACACCCGTTTCCCACATTCATGTATTTTAAAATGCTCTATGATGAGTATCTTTAAATTGGAAATTATAATTATTAAATGTTTCACTTTTACAGATGTATGGAAGGGTTAAGGAAAAAATAGTCTGTCATGGGAAAAACTGCCAGCTGAGTAAGGCACTCTAGGAATTACGGTAAAAGAAACCTTTGTTATTGTAAAACAATAATAGCATTAAGGGGCTATTATGTAATGTTATTTCTTAAGTCTGATTTGGTGGCTTGTTGATTTTGGAACTTGAACTATAATTCCTTTAAAAATATTACTTTCACTTGACTAATCTCAAGATTTTTGATACAAAATCAAAGACTTTCCCAAGTAGATTACCTAGATCAGACATTGAGCATTGGAGATCTTAAAGCCATGTCCAATAGTTTTTATTTTTCAACGTGGGAATCAGTTTTATCTACTTGGTATTCTCCATTATATTATCAGTCCTGATAAGCACAAATATCTGCCAATCCAAAAAAAAAAAAAAAAAAAAAATTTCCTTATAACAAAATTAGCCTAGCTCCACCACTCCAAAGGGCAGGCAGATGGCAAAATAGCTGATAGGCACAATCACCTGTCTTGGCAAGTTGAATGAATGATATGAATTTTCACTTTCCATTCATGATAGGTCCCTAAGCAAAGAGATTTCTTACCTTTGATCTCAAATGGCCAGAGTGGTAAGGGGAGGACAGGTACAGTGTGGGAAAGTTTACAGGTGCTGAAGATAATAGATCTTGTTATGGATTCTGCAAAATAAATGTCTATGTTCATGAATCATGATTTCCTGTATGTTTTAGGATTTGATTCTGGGGTTAGATATTTGGACCATGGAGTTAGTAAAGAATAAAATTATCCCTATTTTTACTGTGTAACCTGCAAAATTTGTATGTAGCACTCTTTCTCAGTTGATGTCTTCTCTTCTGCCCAGTTGGGGTAAGTTAACTTTTGAAATCAGTATTTTTAAGCTGAAAAAATCAATAGTGGTTTTTATAATCCTTTTTAGCTTAGGAATACAGGTTCCAGCTCAGAAACCTGTTTTCTTCAGTATAGTTTCTTACTGGTTTTGGTGCCATTTTACCAGGAGAGCCACTGCCAAGATGTCCTCTGGCAGGTAGATGCTGGTTTTCTATGGAATTGTGATTGATTATGTATCATTTGATGGCTTCTTAAAGGAAGCTCTTTAAAGAAGAGCAATTGTGGTTTTTCTTTTTGAGATTTAACCTGGCAATTGGTCTACTGTGTCACACCACTACTGGGGTGATCTGGAAGCCAAAATGGTACAGATTTTGAACTTATTATATATTAATGCAACTTTTCAATGCCATTCCTAGGAAATAAAAACATTCAGTCAAATGGGTCCCAGGTTTAAAATCTATGAGAAAAAGAATTCTGACTTTTGGCACTGATAGATATATTCAGAAATGTTGTATTCTTGCCAGGGTAAATATATATGCCCTTTACACTTCTTTTAGTTAGCGGTCACCTCTAAATACTTATTTTGGCATTAAGGAAGCTCGTCATGACCTATTGTTCCAGAAAGATTATAGCCTTCATTTTAAAGCCAGTTCTCTAGTTCCCATGTAAGTGACATGCCCAGCCTGGTGCCGAGGAAACAGCCTTCGCTTTTTCAAACCTTCCATTCTTATAGGTGTGTCCAGCAGGCAGTGGCTTGTAGCTGTTCCTTCAGCCACTTAACAGGTTTGATTTCAAATCTCTTTAATAGGGAAACATGTATGGAGGGGATTCATGGCCCAACATTTATGGATTTTGTTGGGAAGTTCCAGGTGTGTATATCTCTTAAACTTTATCTTAAGGCCTGTTAGACTAAAGTGGTTCTTCTGGCTTTGTTTTTGTTTTTGCTTATTAGCCATAAATCAAATTTGTTTAAATGTGTTAGGGATTGGATTCAGAGCAGGTGACCCTCGATTCTGAAGGCTTTGTATCTCCTCTATTTCTTTTCCTTGGCTGTCTTAGAAATACTACAGGGGAGTCAAATAATTATAACTGGAATAAAAGACAGAGAAACCAGAACGCAACCAGAAACTAAGAGATGGAGGATCAACTTCTGAAAAAAAAATGGGAAGTTGATTTCATTTGAAAACACTTGAAGGGGATTTATTTATGAATTATACATTTCTGAGGGAGCCTTTTACTATGTTGGGAGTTTGTGCGTGATCTGGAATCACCTTCCGGAAACTTGATCACCTAATAACCTGGTTTGACAACGTTTCCCTTCTGTGGTGAGAGCTTGGGGATTTATTGAATTACCTCATTTATTCATTTATATACTAAACATTTATCAAGTACCTACTATGTGACAGGGGCTATGATTATCACCTAAGAAGCAAAGTTGTCTGTGGCATATTCCTTTTCTTCAAGTAGCTCTAGTGGGGTTAGACAAGTAGATAAGTAAATACAGTAACATGGAATAACTGCTGGATCAACCAACATCAGCCTAGGAGGAGGGAACCAGGGTGAAACCTGTTGAGGCAGTTAGGTATATGTTGTCTCGTTTGATCCCCATAACAGCTCTGTGAAGGAAATATATCAATTATACAGATGAAAAAAATTGAGGCTTGGAGAATTTACATAACAGACCCCAAATCTCACCAGTAGTCAGTGGTGAATCCAGATTAAAACCTAACTAATACTGTCCTGTCTCCAAAGGAAATATATCTCCAAGAGTATTCTAATTAAAAATAACATTTGTAAAATAACATTTTAGTATCTTAATTTTTATTGAAAGCAACCTCCTGGCAATTCAAAAGGAATTTGTGGAATATAGTACTCTGATAATTTCTCTTTGCTATAGAAATACTACCTGCAGTCTGAGGGAAAACTAGGTTTTACTTTGTTTTAAAGTTGTCACCGGCTGGATCTTTTCCCCATTAATGGAAATTGTATATGTATTCTCCTGTAATTTCTTCATCTTAAAGTATCACAGTTTATAGTGGTATTTGAGTGAAATTGTGCTTTTAAAATTGAAGCTTGACTTATGGCATGGCTCTGAACAGCTGCTATCTTACAGGCCTGTTGAAAAAACAGCACCCTATTGAACATGATTATTTTTTCAGAAATTCTCTCTTTGTATTATAAAATCCTGTGCATTCACATAAGTTGGCTTCTTCTTTATTTTATTTTTTTTTTTAGCATTCAAATCCTCTGAAATATGTTAATGCAAACTCTGTTTTTAAGGAGATGAGTTGATGACGTTCACTTATATGCATCTTTTTCTTTGGTGAAAATCATTGTATTTAGGGAACTACGACATTACTTCATTGTTATGCATAAAACAAATGTATAAAAATAAACTGGAACATGCAAAAGACAAATATTACTCCAGAATTCTCTAGATCACAAAATTTCTACAGGAGCCATCCCTTAGCTCCCAGCTAGCTGTTTTTGAGAAATGGCCGTCACTTCCTAAAGATGGGGTGAAAGAAATAAGTTTTTCTTTCAAGTACTTTTTAAATGTTTAAAGAATATTGTTCTTGTTTTTTTTTTTTTTTCATAGACAACAGCTAGGGTTTTTTTTGTTGTTGTTTAACTTTTTTTTTTTTTTTTTTGGTCATATTTATTGAGGTATTTACATGCAGTAAAATCGTCTTTTTTTTTAGGTGTGCATCTCAGGAGTTTTTACAAAACATACTATCATATAACCACCACCACAATTAAGATATGGAATATTTCATTACTGCAATAAGTTTTAAATATTTTCTAATAATTGATAATGTTAATAGAGAATTAGAACAAGATGTTTTGTTTTGCTCACCAAAACACCCCTTCTTGAGCTCCCAGCTTTTTAAATAAAGCTCCACACTTTATTTCAATTTCATTGTTTTTTCCCTAATGTCCATCTGGTCCAGGATCCTATCCAAGAATACCATGTTACCTTTGGTCACCCTTTTTAAAAGTCATTTTTATGACAAAGACATTTAACACATCATTTGAGTCCAAGGTTGGTAATCAAAAAGAAGTACCAGGAAAATGCATCAGAATGAGATGTTTGAAAGGAAAAAGCATCTACTAAGTAATTTTTGTGGGACATTATAAATATATGATAGCCCCTTGCAGGCTACCGAGTTGGAGAAGCTGTAAGAAACCATCTAAAATACAAATTTGGCAAATAGGAAATGGTTAAAAATATTTTGGAGTTGTTCGTTGTGAAGGAATCAGGACCATGAGGTGGAAGATTTCGAAGGAATGTAGTTTGACATAGATTACGGTTGTTGGAAAATGAGTATAGAGATCCAGAAGGAATCTTTGGATTTTCCTGTGCAAGTAAAGACTGGACAAAATATACATTTTATGAAAGATAAATTCAAGGTATCTTACTTGCCTTGTAAAAGAATTTATCAAGTCTTTCCACTTTTTAAAATTATATTTGAATTTTAGTGAAACTCATACAGCTTTTTAAATAAATTACAAACTTAATACATGCTCAAGACAGAGAATTAGGAAAAGATAAACAACCATCGGGAAAAATTTTACCCCAAATTCTTGTAGTCCAAGATAACTGCTGTTAACATTTTAGAGTTATCCTTCCAGGGTTTATTTCTGTATGTATTTATGTGTACATATATGTACACACACCACAAAACTCATGTCTTATTGTAACTCCAGTTTTGTAATCAGCTTTTTTCTCTTTAATGAGATTCTTTTAAATATCCAGCTTTACAATAGTGTGATTTCCAGAAATCTTGTAAAATGTCTGTAGTCTATAAGAAGTCATGGGAGACATAAAGGTAAAGTCGTGGCACAGCGTTCAAAACCGCATCTAAAAGCTACTGTTTTAGGTGCAGCTTCACCTGGTGCAGAGTGAGCATGGGGCATTGACACCAGTGATGTCAACCTGGATGGTCTTGCATTTTAGGACCTGCTTTTCTCCACCAGTTTTCATCTCTCTCTTGACATGTGTCCTTAAAAGTACTAGTTCTACCTCAGAAAAATCCCAATTACTATCTCCCCACAGACTTAAATGTAAAACCTCAGGAACTAAACTTTATCCCTTCTGGATGTGTGCAGGCTTGCCAGATGATAGTCCAATTAATATATTTTTGCAAGGTGTAGAAATGTTTTTTCTCCATGGGAGAACAATAAATCCATCTGCTCCACATCTTCCTTTCCCCTCTGTCCTTTGGGGAAAATCATTATTTAATTTCCAGAAATAAATTGTGCAACTCTCTAAATGATACTTGGTGCTTTTCCAGGGATCTAGTCTTAATAATTGAAACTTTTTTTTTTAACTTATAAAGACTTAAAAATCTCTATATTACAGATTAAAATATATGGACATCTAAGTTTGATCCAGGATATATATTTTTTGAAAATTAGACATACAGATTCATATTTTAAAAAGCTAATACCCAGAAGGCTTAACCTGAAGGAGACTTTCCGAAACATCTAGTGCAACCTCCTCATTGTAGAATGAGGAAGTTAAGTTAAAGTTGAGGCATGAAAGTTTCAAGCTGGTAATTAACAGAGATGGACTTGGAACCTGGTCTTCTGGTTCCAAGTGAGAATCTCTCCAAGGGTAAAAAGGAGTGAGTAGATAACTAGATTAAGGCTCAACTAGAAGTAGTATACTCATATTTATTGCCTCTTATCATTTGAGTTTCAATCACTGAAATGTACATATTACCTCTAAAATTTCTTTTCTCACTGAAGTGGCAATTTAGATCAGCATATTATTAACTCTTTAATGGCTGTGCCTTAACTCCCAACTCTGTTGAAAGTTTTATTTTTTTAAGATATATTTTATCTATTTATTTCTCCCCACCCTCTCGTTGTTTGCGCTCGTTATTTGTTCATCTTCCTTTCAGGAGGCACTGGAAACTGAACCCCGGGCCTCCCATGTGGGAGGGAGGCACCTAATCACTTAAGCCATCTCCACTCCCTGCTGTTGTGTCTCTCATTATGTTTTCCTCCCTGCATCTCTTTTTGCGTCATCTTGTTGCATCAGCTAGCTGCGCCCGCATGTTGCGTCAGCTTGCTGTCATGCTCGTCTTCTCTAGGAGGCACAGGGAACCAAACCAGGGACCTCCCATGTGGTAGGCAGAAGCTCAATTGCTTGTGCCACATCTGCTTCCCTATTGAAAGTTCTTGAAGGACAACTGCCTCATCCTTTTTTTAGCAGTTAGCATAGTACAAGTAGCCAAGTAACATAGTATACTGTCTAGGCATAAAATGATTGAATTACTGAATATATGAATATTAATGAGGTTGTTACATAAAATTCCCTCAGAGAGTGCCAGAATTCTAGGATGGTGATTACTTACAGCTTTGCCACCATTTGACACGTTGTAATACAAAGGTGTCAAAGATTCCCTTATGATACAAAGAAGTCTAGTACTGGCTGTTTCAGAAGCTTCTCTTGGAATAACTGTGTCACCCTGACTGCCAGCATTTTTTATATCCTCCATACTGTGAATTATAAGTAGACTTAGATCAGTTAATGTTAATAGAGAAGGAAGGATTTAGACTTGCCATTTCTTTCTTTCTTTCAAGTTGACTCCTCTTTTCATCTGTAGGCAACTTGAGAGGCCCTTGCCACATAGTGGAAATAGCTCAGACTTTGGATTCAAACAGAGCTTGGTTAGAATCCTGACTCTGCAACATCCTAAACATGTAACCTCAGCATTGTTGCCCTACCTCTGATACTTTATTTTTTCATCTTGAAGTAGGGAAAATAACTGGCAAACTATTTTTGTGCCTTAAATAAGATAAATTATGATGCATTTAGGGCAGGGGTGGGCAAACTGCAGCCTGAAGGCCCAACTGGCCCATTACCTATTTTTGTACATAAAGTTTTATGTGAACACAGCCACACTCATTCATTTAGGTATTGTCCATGGCTGCTGTGCTACAATGGCAGAATTGAGTAGGTGCAACGGAGACTGTATGGCCCACCAACCTGAAAATATGTACTATCTGAAACTTTACAGGAAAAGTTTGGCAACCCTTGACCTAGGGCAATGCCTTGCCCATCTAGGTACTCAGTAAACATTAATTTTGTTTTCTTCCCATTGGTTATTTCAAGTTCAAACTTTCTCTTTTGGGACTTTTTGCAGAAAGATAGTCCGGGTGTGGCCTTCTCTAGTAACCCTTCTGTAAAGTCCCTGCCCTACTTCTGGACTATGGCCAAACCCTTGAGCCATGGTGCAGGACAGAGCATGTTGTGAGATGCTTTGCCACAGCTCCCACGCCCTGATAAGTAAATGTCCTGACTTGAGTTGGTGTTGTACATGTTACAGGAATAGAATTTTCTCTAATCCAAATTTAAATATGGGCATGCCATAGTTTGCCATATGCTCCATCTTAGTTTAAATTATTTCTCCCTGTATTACTACATGTGTCCCTAGTCTACTTGATTACTGACTTCCCAACACGATGCAACCCCTAAATCTGTGGAATTTTCTCATTTGTAAACACACTAAGAAATCATTGCACATTTTAAATGACATACTTAGCAAAGACCCTTTGAAATCTTAAAACAGGAATTTCTAAAACAACCTTGGACCTTTTTAAGAAAAATTCTCAAAGAGATAATATTTTTCATTTGTCTATTTTATTTCATTTTTTAGACAAAGTAAACTAAGAGTTCCTTAGCAGCTTTGATTATAGGGACACCCTGGTGTCTAGAAGAAAACTAAGGGCAGGAATAGACTGTGATAGAATCTGCCAGATCAGGACTTTGTGTTTGCCGTACATGCAATGGATAGAGAGATGAAGGACTTCTAAGTGCTCCTAAAGACAAGTATACTTGCTTGTTATTTTTAAACATGGAATGTACTGAGTAATTTTTTTTTCATAAAATTATAGATTTTTCCAATACTTTAATATTACCTTGTGTCTTTTATTTTTTGTTGTTGTTTTTGTTGTTTTGTTTTTATTTTACCTTATGTCTTTAAAATGTATATTATGAAAAAAAGTATGAGTGTTACCTAAAATTTTGTAATGTCCTCCTTGACACTCTCTCTCCTCACCTCTCTTCCAGCATATTATAATGTGGCAGTTGCTTCTGTATAGGCCTCTGTCAGCATTTATCTCACCATATTGTTATTCTATGTATACTTATCTATATTCCCAGCTGATTGTGAATGTCTCAAGGCAGAGGCATTATGCCAGCATAGTGCCTGGCACACAATAGAAACTTAATAAAGGTTTATTGAATGAAAGCACTCCACTGTGAGCATATAGCTTTTTCTGTCTTTTGGATTATTTCCTTAGGATAAGTTCCCAGAATAGAGATTTCTAGGCCAAAGTGACATGAACATATTGATGAATCTCAGTACATAGTGCCAAATAGCATTTATGTCTACTTTAGGTTCCTTCCAAGTATGTGACTCTCATATTACATGGTATATTATCACTGGATTTTCAGTCTGGTGTTCCATATTTTCTATTGCAAAAAAATGACAGTCTTGGGTACATCATCGCCAAATTCAAGTCTGGAATGAACATTGCATATACTTCAGGATGAAGGCATTTAAAAGAATAAAAATTTGTGAAATTTGGGAAACAGGGAGCAAGGTGGGCAGCAGGGGCAAAATGTAGAATGAAAGGTATTGTTAGGGGCAAATATCTCATGGAGTTTTATTATGATCTGGACTTTTGGTGTACTGTCATAAATATTTCAAGAAAGCAGTTAGATATTTTTTTGTATTTGCTTATTGTCCTCAAAGCAGTTAATGTTCAAATATGAAACATTATTAAATGCATATTGCTGCTAATGTACATTCCAAGGTCTGCTTTTATCAAGGTTTGAAACTATCTAATGTATAAAGCACTTCATCTTCAATTGATCTGATTTGTGTGTGTGAAATAAGATTGAGCCTCCATGCTGTGACCTTGGACAGCAGTAGTTTTTTTTGTTTTTTGGTTTTTTTTTTTTTGAGTCTGGTATTTTCTCCTCCCTGATCTCTTAGTAATTTGCAGGATCGTAAATTACCAATGATATATAGCCATATCTACCTTTTGGTATAAGTATGCTATTGATGAACACATAGAGTTACCTAAATGCCACCTTATTTAAGGTGTTTTAGAAAATTTGTGGGATCCAAGCTGAACAGAGCAAAGAAAAATTTCAGCTAGAAATATCTAGTGGAGCCTGAGGATTCCAGTAAATAGGAGGTTTTAACATATAGTCTGAAGAATTTATGTTTGTTCTATGATTCTCGTCCAGCTTAGCATCATTCCAGCCTTAAGTCCATAAACTCAGTCTCTAGAAAGAGACAGAAATAAAAGAATTATTGCTAGACCTGGCTTTCAGAAAATATCCCTCATCTTTCCAGCAAGCTAGAGTCAGTGGGCCTTGACCTAGTTAGACATGTTTTAGGAGAATGTTTGGGAAGCTGCTGCCATCAATTATGTGGTAGCACATGACCACAACTTTGGTCATGCCAAGCCACAGCAGGTGGAAAGGACTCTATCATCAATGGAACCAGTGTTTCCAGATTCCCAATACTTCAAGGCCTTATAGATAGGTAGCCTGTGGAGAATCAAAGTAAGAAAGCATTTTCAAGAATCCTAGGTCCTATTATTCAGACACAGCTAAAATGTAACTTTTTTATGTGGATTAGAATTAAGATGCTGGAGAACTCTGAACAGATCCTCTTAACCCAAATAACTTAATTTTAACTCATTTAGAACAAGAGTATTTTATTCTGAGTTATTCACAAACTTATTCAGAGGACAGAATGGTGGCTTGATTATGACTAGTGCTATTTTTTTTTTTTAAAGATATTATTTATTTATTCATTTATCCCCCCCTTGCTGTTTGTGCTCGCTGGGTCAGCCAACCACGCCGTGCGGGCGGGCCTGCCTTCACCAGGAGACCCCGGGAACCGAACCCGGGGCCTCCCATATGGCAAAAGGGAGCCCCACTGATTGAGCCACAGCCGCTTCCCATGACTAGTGCTATTTTGAGTGTTTGAAAGACTTTTTAGCATATGTAGGATAAATATGTGTCCTTAACTTCATTATATTCTGCACTTTTTTTGGCTGATTATTGGTTTTATCTCTTCTTTTATTCCATCCAAGGCTTTTATTTTCACTTACATGTTTTGTCTTTCTTACCTCTTCATGACCAGTGGGAAAGATGTTTGAATGTATTTTCTATAAAGGATGTTGAATCTTCATCCAAAGTAAAGGTTAAATACTATTTGGGGTGGTTAAAGATAATTCTCTTCAATGGCAAATGGGTAAACTGGTTTTCTGTGTCTTAGATGTTTAAATTCGATTGCACATTTATCAGTATCTAAACTAGCTGTTTTATACCTTGAAAAAGCAGAGGAAACTCCTGGTTCCACATACACTGATGATAATGAGTGAGTGTAAAAAGGGAAGAAATAATGGAATGGAGAACCCAAAGCCTCATGCTGTGCCTGGAACATGTTTCCATTGCATGCTGTCTCTTTCAGGGATCCCCTGCTTTTTTAGCTAGGGTCAGCTGAAGCATGACAGTTTGATAAAAGGATCCCTAAAATATGACTCAGAGGGTCTTGTTTCTAGTCACATTTCTGCCACTAACTAGTTGTATGACATTGGAAATAATTTTCCAACCCTCCATTGCTTCCAGTTTTGTTTTTTGTGTTGTTTTTTTCCTAACTGATGGTTATCTTTGGCAATATAGTGAAGTCTATAGATCCCTGTATTAGTTAGAGTTCTCCAGAGGAACAGAAACGAAGGGGGGGGCGGGGGGGAGAAGAGAGAGAGAGAGAGATTTATTATGGGAATCGATTCATACAGTCATGGGGATTGGCAAATCTGAATTCCATGGGCAACTGAATACCAGCTGAAGAGCTGATGAAGGTGATGTTGAATTCCCCAGGAGAAGCTGCAAGCTGGAACTCCAATGAAGGTAGTGTGAAGTGCCCAGGAGAAGCTGGCTATCTGCAGTAGAGATAGAAATTCTTTCTAACTGCTGAAATAATCAATTCTGCATTTAAGGCCTTCTTTAAATAATGGGATGAGGAAACATCTCTCATTACTGAAGGCAATCTCTTGTCAATTGTATATGTTATCAGCCATTGATGCAAGCAACTGACTTAATAATTTAAATCCACAAAATACCCTCACAGTAGCAATCAGGTCAGTGCTTACTTGATCAAACAGCTTGTGGCAGTTTGATATAATTATGAATTCCAAAAATATAATTGGATCATGCTTGTAAACTGATCTGTTAATCTGGGCATGATTAGGTTAGGATTAGGGCATTGAGCCCCACCCCTTAGTGGGTGGGGAATCTAATATAAAAGGCAAGGCAAAGAATACAGTTGAAGCAGTCTTTTGAGAAGCAGTTTTGATGTTGGAAAGAAGGCGCCAGGAGAAGAGAAGCAAGCCGTTCGCTTGATCGTTTACAGCTGACCTTGTGGAGGAAAGAGGAGCTAAGCCCGGAGAGAAACGCAGCCCCGGGAAGAGAAGAACCCCAGAAGGCTGAACCCTGGCAAACACCGGCAGCTGTCTTGCTCTAACACGTGGCAATGGACTGTGGTGAGAGAAGAAACTTAATGCTTTATGGCCTGGTATCTGTGGACTTCTACCCCAAATAAATACCCTTTATAAACACCAACCCATTTTTGGTATTTCACATTAGCACCCCTTTGGCTGACTAATACACAGCTGGACACCATAGCCTAGCCAAGTTGACACATGAAATTAGCCATCACAACTCCTTTTCAGAACAATGTTTTAAAATGCGTAAATAAAATACTTAGAATTATAAAGGATACCAATTATATTGAAATAGTTATCAAAACAATAAATGTGCAATATATGTGGTTCTTTAGAACACATCAGATATCAAGATCTAGAGGTGGATCTAAAACTATAATTTTGAAGTGATGATGAGTGTAAATGATTTTTCAAAATGTCTGCAACAACTTTAACATGATATAAAAATATATTTGATTTCTATTGTCGACAAAATCACAAGTTCTGCTAATACTACTCTGGATGGACATGCAAAAGTGAAGGAAACAATATATTTCTCTTTGTGGTTAGTGAAAATGAAAATGTAATTTTTTTTTTTTTTTTTTTTTTTTTTTTAAATATCCAAGTTAATGGGCCCGCTGAATTCTATTCACAGAACTGTTGCAAGTCCCTGGTCCCAGGTTAGGAGTACCTAGATTAGAAGCTTTATAAAGTCCCTGGCAGCTGAGACACTGTGGTCGTGTAGAGAAAGGTTAACCCAGGTGATATCTGGAGTTTATCATCACACTCAATCTGGGACCTGGCATAACTAAGGCAATGTTATGCAGGAAAAGGGACCTTTGCTTCACCAGGCTGGGAAGTAAGCAGTTAGAAAGGTGCTGGGTTTCCAGCAGTGACTTTTACCTAGCACCTAGCTAAGAAAGCCTGGGAGTATATTCAAATAAATAAACAAAACAACAACAAAAACAGGAGATTGGTAGAGACAAATGTCACGTTATCAGACAGTATCATTTGCCTTTGGGGGAATTATAGGCCAGGGGAGCTGTCTACTTCAATTGGGAATGTTGTTCTGTTCCCTTTTCTATGCATAGCTAAGTCGTGTCCTTTACTTACATTAAAGGGGCCTGTGTCTCTTAACATCTGGCCATCATTAGCATCACCATCCCTTTGTCACAACCACATGCTTTCCCTAATTAAGTGCAGCCTCGAATGTACAAAAGTTCCTCTGTGCCTACCTGCTTAATGGTATTGTCTAGCTGGAAAGTAAAACTCTTTGAAAAAATGAGAAAGTTAAGGAATGATACTGATAAACACTTCCCATCGGGTAGTCTT
The DNA here is from genome assembly GCA_026826555.1 of Tolypeutes matacus. NCBI lineage: Eukaryota > Metazoa > Chordata > Mammalia > Cingulata > Chlamyphoridae > Tolypeutes > Tolypeutes matacus. Next base: position 1,820,891 of record JAKSZT010053784.1, on the reverse strand, counting down.
AAAGTCCTTTTCTTTCCTGGAGTTTATAAGTTCTTTAGTGTCTGAGATCTGAGTATGTTCTGAATAAGGGGAGTAGGAAGCCATTTCTTCGTATTACCTATCTACCACCTTCAACTTTTCATTTTAGAGATAAAATTCATTGTTTTTTTTTTGGGGGGGGGGCACAAATGATTTCAAATGTCATGCTGCTTGCCTATTACAGCATCATCTCCCAATATTAGTTTCTAACAGAGAGGAGCATTCTTTCTGACTTTGCTATATAAATGCCTCTGACCATGTTAATCTAGTACAGACTCAGCCATTTTAATAGAGTGGAGAGTGGAGCAAAATATAGAGATTTGATTTGTCTATTTACTTGTGAAAGGTAATTCATCTAACTGTAAGAAAAATGCTTTGTAAACATGGAATTATTTTCAGGTTAAAAGATCATCTACCAAATTAGATAGGAAGCTTGATGCATAGACTATAAGCAATTTTTCCTCCTTTGGTTGCTGCTGTGGATCAATAAGTTTTATCGACTATTTTAGGGTTTGCATACAATTTTCTATCCATGGTAGTTTATGCTAATCAGCACGACACAGAATAATTGTAAATCATAACCCCTTAGGCACATTTTCCCTCCTGTAATACTTGAGACCACAGAATTCTGTTCAAAAGAGATGAGAAAAATGATCCATCACTCTTTAGTGACTCATAGAGCTGATACTGAATTGCATGGCAAGGACTCCTTCCCTCCTTATCTTTGTACTTCACCTTCTATTTAATTCTGAATGAAAATGGAAATGAAACTCTCTTGGAAAAGGTTTAAATGAGTCAGTTACCTTTATTTGTGATAGTCAAAATATATCATGTTAAATATGGAAGATAGAATAATGATAATATATCCTATTTTTAATGCTTTTACATGAGAGTATTAAGTTTTCTCCATCAGGAGGGAATGTTTATATAATTATTGTAAATTGTCAGAGTTGTTACTAGAAGATGTATGGGGATATTTAATCTACATTTTTAATGATCTCATTCAGATAATTAGCATAGAAGACAGCAGTTTTTAATTTTAATATTGTGCTAAAACAGTTTTATCACTCTTTACATTAATTTGTAGTGCAAAACTCACTGAAATATATAATTATTACAAAACAAAGTAAAATATATCTGTCTTGACCAGTAGCTCATACAGATGTGCTTTCTTTTCCTCAGAGTCCCAACTGTGCTGTGGAAGCAAAGTTGGCTCTAGCTGTATAACATCCCTACATATGCCAGATGAATGTTAGTGTGAGTTGTGTACATATGGGAGTAGAGGGACTGATGGTACCTGGTGGTGCAACTGCAAAAAGAAACACCATTTAGTAATGAGATTTTAGACATGATACATGGATGCACACTTGCCTTTGACCATGGGACTGCAGGGAAGAAGAGATAGCTTCTAATTTTCTTTAGATTATTCCAATATAAGTTTTACATACCAGAAGGAAAAGTTGAAACTCTATATTTTCTAAGGATAATGAGCCTTTTCCCCATATGGGTTTTCACTCTTAAAAAATGGTTTGTGGGTTGTCAGTGGATAGGGAGTTGGCCGAAGAAGGAATTGTTTGATCCTAGTTTGTTTCAAGCAACTGAGATATGAAACATCTTTACGTCTTGGAAGCTGCCCTGTATGATAGGATCAATTGTTAGGGCCACTTTTAAGTTTAAGACCTGAGAATTATGCCTTTCCTGGTGGGACATTGATGTCAGAAACCACATATATATAAATAGATGCAGAGAGAGAGAGATTGTTTTCACTCCTGTGAAAATAAAAATACCTCTGAGAGAGTTAGGATAGTCAGTTTCCTCATTCATTTGCATCTTATCTGATATCCTCAAATGAATTTTATTCCAGTAGAGACAAGAATATATGCCTAAGGAGGGAAGATTTCACTTGGGGTATGAGGCTTGGAGTTTGGAGTTGAGTGCAGTTTGCTGTCTACCCTCTGCACTTATTTGTTCATTAATTCAATAAATACTAGTTGAGCACCTTCTGTGTCAGGCATCATTGGGGAGGCAATGGTGAATAAGACAGATGGTTCCTACCCTCTTGAAGTCTTGCCATTTTGTGGGGAACGTGGCAGGGGTGGACATAGGGGGAGAAAGATAGGGGATGAACAAGAATTTACAGCATTGTGTGTGAGTAAATCCGTGCTTGTCACCTCTTCACCATGCTGTGTTGGGGGAGTGTAGAAGGCTCTGTGAACATCCAAGGGACATACAACAAACAGTCGGCTCTCACCGAAGTCAACTAGAGGGGTCAACGGATAATGGAAGAGTATATTCCAGGCAAAGAGAACAAATAGATAATTCAAAGAGACCTTGGAGTTTTGAGAGTTGAGGAGAAATTCAATTAGAATGATAAACAGGGGCCTGAAATTTACATTGAGGTTCGGAGTAAACTCTTGAGGGCAGGATGAGCCATGAGAAGGTTTTAAGAAGGGCAGAGATAAGGTCACATTTGCCCATAGGGAGGTTTCCTGGCACTGGAGGATGAATTGAATAGGGCAAGGAGGAGGCTGGCATTCTACTTCCTAGTAATACCTTCCAGAGAATTATCTAGAGGTTCTAGCTGAGATAGCTTGAGGGATTGTCCTGGCTGTAGTCATACTCTGAAAAGATCCAGAGCCACATGAGAAAAATTGCACTAAAACCCTGACTTTAAGGGTATGATTCTTTGAATAATAGCCTGTCAGTTGGCCTTGTGTCTACCAATTCAACAAACAACATCATGGACAAAAAAAAAAAAAAGCCTTCAAGATGACAGCTCCTGATCGAATGAAAGCCCAAGAAGTTGTAAGAACCCCTCCAGCAAACTTTAGAAGGATATTAAGAGAATCCAACTCTGGTCCCCTATGGCGAAGAATAGACAAAATGGTTTAAGTCTAAGTAGTGGTGCTCAGCCTGCAAGCCTTCCCACAACCTCGCACAGAAAGAACTCTGTTAAACTTACCACGCAACGCAGACTTAGGAGACAGAAGAAATTTGGAAGTCCTTTACTCTATCACCACACCCCCAAACTTAGGATAGATAAGGGCTTTTTGAAGTGGGTACAGAACTGAACTTTTTTTAAAGGGGAAGAAAAATGAAGAGTACCACAGTTTGACTTTTTGGAATTGAACAGTTTTATCCTAGCAAGAGCAGGCCAGGTAGGTCAAGCTTCACAGGCATGCAGGCCGGAGCTGGTGATGACAATATTGGCAACCGTGAGAGTGAAGGGAGATGGACAGAAGGTGGAATCCACAGGATTGGATGACTAGAGTGAGGAAGGGCAAAGAGGGAAGTTTGTGTTCTAGCTTCTGCTCTAGGTTGTTGGATAATGGTGTCAGTCACTGAAATTGGGGACACAGGTTAGAGTGAAGTTAACTTCAGTTTGGGACTCACTGAATTGGAGGCTTCTGCGACTTCCCTGTGGAGATATGCTGCTGACAGATGTGTGCTTCTGGAGCACAGGCAAGGGTTCCAAGTTGGGGTTTTAACAGGGATCCATATAATGAAGAGTGCCAAAGTTCAACTGTTGAATATTTCTCTTCTAAGGGCTGCTTAAACCCAGAGACTAAATGATAGTTTCTGATCTTTCTGGTGCTCTGTGTTCCCAAAAGACACAGAGGTGGGGGTGGGAAGACGATTTGCACATGGTTGCAGGTAGTGTTTTCTACAAAACGCAAACAATAGAGCCTTATACTTCTTTCCATAGGCATATGTGTTTTCTTTTCTTTGGAGTAGTATTTGGGATTTAAGCATCTTTGATCACAAAAAGCTCAGATAGCTGCTAATGTTTTGATATATTTCTAGTGGTTTCCTTAAAGTATGTTTGGGGATCTCATGACCTGTATTTTCTATCTCTAAGGAAAAGGAAATAAGGATGGAGAGGGATAATAGGAATTGACTAGGCAACTGGAGTTGCAAGGTGATAGTGTTTTTTGATTATTGGGTTTTGTGTGTTTGTTTTCTCTCTTTTTCTTGATGAGAACAAAAAAGTATTTTCAATTTAGCAAAATCTCTGTTGGTAGCATGATTCCTGTGTCCATGAAGAAGAAAAATGAGGTGGATAGACTCGTAGGAGTTTTAGGAGAAATCATATTTCCGTATATGGGTAAAGGGTAGGAAGAAGGAGAAAACAAATATAAGCTCATTCCTGTTAGGTTTATAATCATTAATCACATAATAGAAATAGCTATGTCTGTGGGCTGGAAAAGTTCACACTATCTACGGGACTGTGCAATGTTGATCCTAAATCATACATTATTTTAGATACTTCAAACTTCTCATACTGCCAGATTCCATTTAATGAAATTTTTCCATTTAAGTGAAAAAGCATAGACATATTTCAAATTGAAATTTACCAAGATTTTATATGATACAATGTTAAATGTTATATATTTAGGAACATCCAGGGAATTATAAATCCAAATTCTAAATTTAAAAAATATGTATATATATATAATCTAGATATTTTGGATATATGTAGATAAATGTCACTCACATCCTTACAGATACTCATTTAACAAATAATTTCCTAGGACAATACTATATAGAAGCTCTATAGTTAATTTAGTACTACCAAGGCATGATACCTCTAGTCCATATCTTCTTGTTTTTCAGTCTTAGAGGCAATATTTGATAAGTTAGGGTTGTTTTTCTTTTAAACATTGGCTTGACCCACATCAGTACTGAGAGCACCAAGATGACCATCTGATGGTTATTGGATAGCTTTTGTAAAGTGACATTCATCAGTTTAGTTCCTGAAGGAGTAACTAGCACTGGTGTCAGAAATAGATTATCTGGGTGACATTTTAACTCAGAAAACAAACACCTTTTCCTTTCTGTAAATCGTTCCAGAGCAGGCCTTAGGCAAATCAGTCAGAGTCCCTGGGGTGAGATTTGGAATACAGTCTGTTGTGTATATAGTAATGATATTGTGAATTTAAGCCCTCTCCATTCTGTTTTGTAGCTGTAAGAGTCTTTAGCTTAAATCATTAAAACTGTATGTGCATTATATACTTGGAGTACCTAATGTCTTCTCAATGTTCTGTACCTCAGCACTTTCCTATCTTGGGTATTTATTTCACTCTTACAATGTCTCCTTTTATAGAGCACTGGATATCTCAATAGCTATATTTTGTTATGCTATATTTGTTTAGTGTTTCAGTCCAGTAGAGTGTTGTGCTAAAGAGGCCAAGGTCATAGTATGATCCAGAAGCCAGCCAGTTTTGTACAATGAGTTTTTTTCCCTATAGCTTCAACTGGTGCTTCAGAGCTGTCTGATATTGGTTGACTGCTTTTGTTCAAAGTATAAATGAAGCTGCCTAACTCATTAACTTTACTGGAAAAAATAAAACAAATGTCCATTGGGTGGAATCCTTCCAAATGATACTTTCTCCTGTGTGAAGGAAAGCATTTACCTTCATCCGTGCTTGATCTCCCCTTGCTGTAAAATGTATGCATTTATTCAACAGACTTACTTTAATGTAAATTTCTGGTGGGTGGAACCCAACAGTCTCCATGGTACCAGCTCATCCTGGTGTCAGCTCACTGGCTGCTGCAGCAGAAAGCACTGGGCCTTTTCCTGAGTAGAGAGCAGAGGAGGGTCATCTTTTGACACCTCTTTAACCTGATTTATTGCCCTTGAATTTTTTAATAAGGACGTATTTTAAGTTCTGTCTGGGGACTGAGGGCTCAGATCATTCATGCAGTGAACTTTGGATTAAGTCGGCAAGATTGGCCAGTCCCTATTAAAATGGACAGTGACTGTTTGACATTTACAATGGTATGCTCCATTTGCACTAAAATAAATGAATTTGTATTAAAAATCATTTTTTTTTTAAATTATGAATTTTTTTCCCCTATCAAATCTAAAATAGAGATACCTTGCCTTCAAGGTTAAACATTAAAAAACAGCGTGCAGACCTATATGTTATATTGTCCCAAATATGGCAAGGAGCTGTGTAAAGACGACAGCTTCTCACCGAACTGAAGTAGATATATTTGTCAGAGCAAAGAGAGACTCGGACAAGTCCAGCTTGGCGAGCAATAAGCATTTATTTAGGGAGCTTACGTGGGGTCTTCATCCTCAGCGATGGGAAGAGAGACATCATTTTCCCCGAGCTCAATCATCCACGCCCTTTGCAAAATGAGAGGGGTATTTTATAATGCTTATCCACGTGTGGGTGGGGAAGGCACCTGAGGGACAGCAGGAATTCTAAAGAGTGCAGTGTTACAAGTTTTACTGATCAGTCAAGAGTTTACAACCAGTTCCCAGGGCTTTCCTTTTTATCTACCCAGGATTGCTGCTGCAATTTGGAAGGGGAAAAGAGCTGGAAGGGTTGGGGGAGAAAATACAAAGTCATATATGCCCCCCACACACACACGTGTGTGTATATGTGTCGAATATTTGTTAAAACTTATTACAATGATGTTGTTAGCTGGAGAAAGAACAGGAATCACTCCCACAAACCTACAATCTAAGTTGTTAGAGTTTCTAAATACATGAGGATTTTTATCAACAGTATATTTTTTGTTTCAGGCCTGTTGGCATTACTGCCTACTGACCTGTTTATAGATGAGGAGGGTGGTTCTCCCTGCCCAGTCAGTTTTAATTCCAGCTTCTTTCATTAGAGAGCTAATTTGTACAGCTCTTCCAGGTAGAGAACTAGATCACTGGTATCCTTCACTGCCCATGATGCATGTGGAAATGAGTCAGTGGAAAATTCACTTACTCATCGTGACCTACTTCTGTCACTTGCTTTGAAAGTATGCTTATTTGTCAGAAGCAATCTGATCTGCACACCTTCCAAAACCTCTTGCCCCATTTGCTTTAATCCCTTAACCTATAGATTCTTTTGGAATATTTACAGTTGCCTAAATCTTTCTGTAGAGTATCCCATTGTCCGCATACTCAGTTTTAGATAGGCCCTGGAGGGCAGGGATAGAATCTGACATTGTAGACCTCTCAATAATCAGCAGAGCCTGATCCACAATCACTGCTTTCTAAGATTTTAGGATTCTGGAGAGAAATTGTAAAATGATAAGTTTCTTTAATTTAAGAGAGCAAGTTTTATTAGGGCAAGGTTTATTTTTGACCAGCTTTCCCCTATTTTCAGCAAAACTTTCCTTTTATCACTTTGTTTTTTTTTATTTTACCGGGAGGTCCCGGGGATCGAACCCAGGTCCCTCCATATGGGAGACAGACGCCCAACCAGTTGAGCCATATCCGCCCCCCTTTTATCACTTTTATTAGCCTATTCTTACATATAATTCATTTGTTCAACACGGTTTTATCAAGTACTCCTTTTTTGATCAGGTATTGCACTAGGGTCACAAAAAGAATAAGATATATGCTTGCCTACAAAGAGCTTACGGTGTCTAGTAGGAGAGCTACAAGGAAACGTTTTAGAGTGAGACCAGCTTTAAACACCATTTTTTAATGTGGAGAAGTGCAAGGTATATTCCACATCAGGACCAAAATAAGGGGTACCTCCTACCTAACTTTGTCTACACTGAGCATCAAAATCTTACCTCTCTTGATCAGAGACATGGATGCATATATGTCAGAATGTGGAGTGGTCACTTACTTTAGGACTCTATGTAAATAGTGAAAAGATTGTTGAGAATGGCACAGTTATAAACTGTAGAAAAAAGAGAATGACATGTATTATACTGTATCTTTCAATAAGCATAATTACACAAACACACACATGCATAGCAACTGGACATAACAAATAGTAGCTCAGATTTATTGCTATTTGTTTCATGCCCAACAGTGTACAGACAACAACCAATGAGGAAGGATATTCCATATTTATACCTATACAAGATGAATTTCAATCTAGCAGTATTTCAGATAATTACATCATGTCTTAGAAAAAATAATAGACATAAATATTTATTTATTATCCTTTTGCCCTAGGCTAACCGTATAAAGACTCTCAGATTAGAAATGAAAAGTCTTACTTAAAGTAAATGGATGAATTAAAAAAAGCATTTGATGAATAGAATAGAATTTTCTTGCCGGTTAATTAGTTCTTACTGTGAACAACTCACCCTTTAAAAAAAAAACCTCTTGCTGACTTGATAACACTTTTTAAAGGCTGCAGCTATTAACATTAAAATAACAGTGGAATTTTGTTCTCTGCTGATAGTTGTGAGCATTACTTTATTTGGGTCTTAATTTCTTTGTACTTTTTTTTTTAGATCATTAACAGATACCACTCCTTTTGGGGAAGCTGAATAGAGAAAAAAATTCAAGACTGGGTTGAGCTAGTTTGCCTTCCTATATTGCAACATAGGCATGGTTTATATTCTAGAAACAAGCTCCTGGTCAAAGTTATAAGAGTAGCAGCCAATTCTAAAGTAACTGAGAGCTAGTTTGCATTAGTTAAGCAGTGCTACAATGTTGAAGCAATGGAGTGTGGTGCCCTGTGAATTTTGTCACATCAGAACGCTCTAGATTTTGCAATATGATAAGTTGATTAACTTTGACTCTACTGTGGGATGACAGTCTGCCTGTGTTCACTTTCTCATTATAGTTGTCACCTTTATCATTGCTTTAGCCACCATTTTCTGTGATAAACTAAATAGGTTTGTTTCAAAGGAAAGTATCAGTTTATTATAAAATAATATGGCATTGTGAATCTGCATCTACATATGCTGTCTACCTGTACATGCATGTAAACAATGAAGTCTGAGAACAGGTTTTTAAACTATATTTCATTTCTATTTGGTCTTCAGTGAAAGAAGCCCAGTCATGCAGTGTACTTTTCACAACTAGACCACATGTCAAACAAGAAACTAGAGCATAAGCCAGTTGGCTAGTGACTTAAGTATGAACTGTCTTATCTGGCAACTTACCTAAAAGGCTTACATCTTTTGTTATGGTGTCATCACAAGCCACACCTAGAGAATTTAGACTCATTCCTTAGTTATTTTATTTATTTAGATGTTTGCTGCTAAGCTGCCTTTAGAGGAGGTGTCGAAAAGCAACATACCTTTTCTGGGCCCCAAACTCCTAATGTGACTCCCATGCTCTCAGCCACCACAAAAGCATGACATTTCTGCAACCTTGGAAAAGGTGCAGGAGGGAAATGGATGGGGGTCCACGCCAAGCGATAACACAAGTAGATATGTTGGTGGGGGTGGGGAGGGTGATATATACACTAACCCCAATAGTGGGAGCTTTATAGTTTCTTCACATGTGACAGTGTGATTCCAGTTAGATTCAGCATTGCAAATTCAACTTTGTACATTTTCTGCAAATTGAATGTGAGACACGTTATATTCCAATGCAATATGGTAATCACCATTCTAATATAAATTCAGCAATTAAAGCTTCAAAGGAGTGAATATATCTGACAATGAATGCTGGGAAAAGATGACATCTGTAGAGTTCTTTATTATTTTAGAGTTGCTGGTTATGTCTGGCACTATATAAATTGTGTCTCTATGTGGATATTCTAAAAATATGGAGTGTTCATTTATTAGTGCACTCATGTAACTCAGGGGATTAATTTAAAAACCAAAAAAAGAATGGTTCCTATGAAGAAATGCTTTAGAGCAAACTCCTGAGATTATCTGAGTTCACTTTCAAGACTGAAACTCCAGAGTTGTAAATGAGGCTTTTATTGGCATTTTAAGACAAGGAGACTTTTTTACTTTTGGCCGTGTCATTTGTTGAGTTGACCAAACCTGCCAAAATCTGGCTGTGTCTCCCCTACATCATTAATAACTATTAGCACTGGGCTCGGCCTGCCTTTGATTAGCAATACTGTGACCACACAGCCAGCAGCCATTGGATTATAATTAAAGGGGCACAAACGATTCCTTCCATCTGTAAGCTGTGTAGTCAGCATTCTGGGCTTTGTTTCTGTTTTCATGTTTAAAGTTGGGTTCTGAGAAGGGATGGCATTTATTGATGATTGCCTGAGAGACAATTCTGGTCATGGCTGGGATTCTGAATTACTGTTGAGTGAATTAGGGCTGTCTGGCACTTCTCAACTAAGAAGGATCTGCTGTGCCTTTTTTGCTACTATACCTGTTTGCTGTAACTTCTGTAATATGGCTAAGTGATGTGGAAACCAGGAATCGCTTCCTGGACATCTGAGCTGCTTGTAACCCATGGAACAAAGTGGTGAGTTCTGAGGTTCTAGGTTGGATGAGTTGCTCCTGGGTGCCTAAGCTGGGCAGAGACGTTTTTAGTGCTTCCAAAGCAGGCATGGCTCCTGTTCTTAACTGTATCCTGTTCATCTTTATCACCCAGCCACACACATGCCCACCATGGGGCCTGTCACTTGGTCACTTCTTCTTATCCTTTGTGAGAGAGGAGTGGATACAGGTGTGGTCATTAACATGCTCAGATTTACAACCAGACACCTCTGGCACCCCTGCCTCCCACCCCAGTTTCAGGAAAGGTAAACCCCCACTTCCAGGCTTGTGTGGTTCCACCCATCCCATCTCCTGTCTGGGTATCTCTCAGTCCACTGTTTCTTAGAGAAGGGATTGAGGATGAGGAGAGCTTGCCTTCAGGCAGCCTCCCAGCTTCTGCTTCCCTCCTGAAACCAAAACCCATTAATGATTCCCTAAAGCCCTGGAGCCCAGACTCTGAACACAAAGACTTCTTGGAATGTGGGAAAGAAAAAAACACTTTCCATTCTTCTCAATAGATAGAACACCACAAATTAATATCTCAATAAATTATCCTGTCACAGAATATATTTATTGTTTCTCTGTACCTCCCGCCTTCCCACTTAGGAATCATAGCGAGCAGTGTTAAAAGAAAGATATTGACTTTTCTTTATAAAACCACACACATTTTTCTAGATTAATAGATACAATATTCATGATTAATTTTTTTGAGAATGAAAGCACACACCCATACATTCGCACACCTCTATCTTCCCACTACTGAGAAGTAATCACTATAATTATTATTATTATTATTATTTTTTTTTTTTTTAAGATTTTATTTTATTTATTCATTCATTTATCCCCCCCTTGCTGCTTGTGCTCACTGGGTCAGCTAACCACGCCGTGCGGGCGGGCTTGCCTTCACCAGGAGGCCCCGGGAACCGAACCCAGGGCCTCCCATATGGTAAACGGGAGCCCTACTGATTGAGCCACAGCCGCTTCCCTCACTATAATTATTTATGTACATTTCCTTCCAATTGGTTTTCTTTGCATTCTATATCTTTTTTAACATGTCATACAAACATGTTGATATCAGACTTTGGAGTCTATATTTCCACCCATGCCTTTATAACTATTTTTTTGGAATAATATCCCATTTTATAGTTGTAGCATGGCTTATTTCACAACTTTATTCAAGATTTTTAGGATGTTCTCCATCATCCTTTGTTCTCTGTCATCTGAAAAAGGTCCCTAAATAAATACGGGTGTGGGGGGAGCGGTTTGGTGAATTTGCTTGATTAGAAATAAATCACTTCCCCGGAGAGAAGGCCTTTAATTCTGAAGTGGTTGTTAAGTGATCAATGAAAAATGAGTGATCAGGTGAGGAGGGTGCCATCTGAAACGGCACAGCTTTTCCATTCTCAGAGGGGCCTTGTAAGTCCCAGGCCTGGCACTTCTTTGTACCACTCTTTCTTCTCTCAATTCTGGACTTTCTCCTCATCTGATTTCAGGCTAATGTGACCCAGGCAGAGCTAGGTCTTTATTGTGGAGTACATGTTTTAAAATAAATATTTCATTCGTTCATAAAAGCATTTGGAACAGAAGAATTAAAAAATGAGCTATTCTAGGAAAAGTTGCCATCCCAATTTCTATTACTGGATCTTACCAACTTATAAAAAAACATTAAAAATATTAGAGAAGCAGTTTTCTTCATTTCTATACAAACTTATTAACTATTTCTCTTGGATGTGTTAGAGATTAACCATTTTGAGGTAAAATCATATTTTAGAAGAGGAGGTAGAAAACTAATCAAAGTCCTTTCTGTAACAGGAAGTTTTAACAGTTGAGGGATGACTAATATCTGAAGCAAGACTGTGGCTCTGAGGGCCAGGGTTCGGGGATAGAGTTGTCATTTATAATTAATATACCATTAATTCTTTCTAAAATGGTACCAGACTCATTGCCAGTATGAAAAAAAGAAAGTAGAACACAAATATTAATTCCTTATTTAGTATTTCTCAATGATAAACTGACTCCCTTGTGAAGTATCTTTACTTTCTGGTTACCTACTTCGGAAAAAACTTTAACCTGATTGAGATGGGAACAATTTGCCTACCCAGAAATTGAAAGCTTTCTCTAACAGCTGCATTTCTAGTTTAGATAATATATGTTGATTTTTTTTTTTTTTTTTTTGTCTTTAGTTTTGATTTTTAATATGGCTGCCTAGTTTCTGTCAAATCTTGGGGAGGCAGCTTTTATTTTGTTCTCCCAATTACACAATGTCTCCTAACTAACAATGGAGCTATTTAAAAACTCAGGGAAATATCTCCCTCCCCAGATTTCCTGACTGCAAACTCCTAAGCATGTCTTTTGGGTCCTTGTACCAGTCCTCCCTCGGCCTGGGGCAGAGACACTCTTAAAAATGTTGGGATTTTTGGCAAGAATAAGAAGGTTACACATTAGAAAAACAAGTTCAGAGTTAAAACAAGAAAACCAAGTTGATGGTTATATTGGTGGAGGGGAGTGAGAGTTAACTTTGTCTTATGAACTTGTTTAACAGTAAGCTAGTCTCTAGTTTGTAGAAATGCAGCGTGACGTACTGCTTATAACATCTGTTGTCTTCTCAATTATTATAAAATATTGAAACTTTTCGATGCAAAAATATATAGTAAGGTTGTTTGTACGTTCAGATAAAAACAAGAAACTATTTCTTGCTATTTGAAATACATAGCAAAAAAAAATTTGGTGTACTGTGCATGAGGCAAAAGAGCTGATAGCACAATGTGTTTTGGTTTCTTAGTATATATTTTTGTGAGTTCAGAAATATTGGCGCCATGTAATAAACAGCGTAGCTAGCATCTAAAGACCCAGGCCTCTGAAGAGAAAAATGGTTATTTTAAGGATGTAGAAAACACTCTTTTTGTTAAATAAGCGAGCTCTACAATTTTATGATTATACTGTGAATGAAAATATGACATAACCACAAGCCCACAGGAATGACTCACTTGGTAGCTATTGACAATTTTATTTTCAAAATGGGTTTGCTCCATTGTTGTTTTCATATGTATTTTGCTCTTTCAATAGGATTTAAGGTCTATTTAGAAAAATAATAAGTAGCAGTAGCCAGTAGAAGAGTTCACATTCCTTTCTTTCATAGTTTCAATGATTTGTTTTTAGTAAGTCAGGGTATCCTAATTCTGGTCTTGATATTGCAATTTAATTTCACTCAGGATCCTTTTCAGTATGAAAAGTTCACACAGTAGGGTATCATCACTCTGTACCATTGAACTTCTACTTAGAATTGTTTCCATGTGAAGGTCAGGGATTCCATAGTTTTAATAAACAGGAATCCAGGGGCACAATGAACAGGAACTCTCTGAGTCACTGCAGTGAATGCAAAATGAGTCAAGATTGAGTGTCTAGTGAATACAGTGAGGAGGAGGTGGGTTTGGGGTGTTATCCTGGATCTCAGGGAACTTACTAATAAGGACCAAATCCCTGACTAGGGACGAATGAGGCCACCTCTTTAAACATGAGAAACAGGTGGCCATACCCATCATAGGCAAGACAGAGACTTAAAGGTGAGTGAAGCCAGATTAAACTTTTCTTTAGTATCTGAAGCCTTCATGACCCTCTATCTTGTAAGAACTCCTGCCATCGTCTCAATCTAATTCACACAAATAGTGAGACCTCTCTCTACACACAGATACATCCTCACACATGCTCCCTTAGAGTCTGGGGGTCATTAGAGAGCAAGAACAGGGAAGATGCCAGGCTGAAGGGAGATGACATTTTGAAGGAATGAGTGTAACAAAATAATCCAAGCTTTCAGGCCCCAGGTTATAGGAGTCAAAATATATTACTTTTATTTATTTATTTATTTTTTTAAATTATTTATTTATTTATTTATTTTTTATTGTGGGTAAAAATCAAAATTTTCACAATACATACCAATATTTGTAAAATGATATATAAATATATATGTATATATGTGGATTTGCTTACAAAAATGTTATTTATATATATATAAATATATTTTAAGAGGTGCTTAGATTACCCAAAATATTACACGGAACCCACTGGGATTCCCATGTTGCCCACCGCCCACACCTCCCACCACATCCCACACAAACATCTCCCACAAGTGTGGCCCACCACCCTCAATGGACTTACACATCCTGGGGCCTTGCCACCAACCATAGACCACGGTTCACATCGTAGACCACACTCTCTCCCACACAGTTCTGAGTGGTGTTTGCTGATTTAAAATGGCCTACATCCTTTGCCACAACAGTACTCAGGACAACCTCCAAATCCCAAAGAAGCCCCTGTATTTCAACTGCTCGTCCCCTCCCTGCCCCAAAAGTGTCAAGTGGCCACTGGCTCCACCTCATTGTTATAATTTCTTCCATTGCTAGAATCACCATATGTGTACAACAGAATACCATCAAGTCCACTCTAGTCCATAGTTCTTCCCCCAATCCTGAGGGGACTGGGATGGTGATGTCCACTCTACCTCCAAGTGAGAGAGGGCTTATATCCCATGGATATGGTGGGTGGGATGATCCTGCCTGCAGATGCACGCCCTCTCCATTCCCTGGGATGGCCATTGCCCATCGTTGTCTCCTCGCCAGGTGACTTGGATGAGTCCATTGAGGTGTAGGGTAGGAGTGCAGCTCCACCGAGATTCCACGCACACCTGGCACATAGGTAGGCCAGAGGCTCCAGTCTCTGGAAGTATACCTAAAAACTTCAGCATCACATATAGGTTTGAATAGAAGGGACTGATGAACCATGTGCAGGGAGGACTTAAATCATTGACAATGTTTAGTTGCTATATTTTGCTATCTGTATAACAGTTATAATAATGCTAACATCCAAAAAAGGGGGGGGGGTTAATATGGGGTAGGGAAGTGGGGGTGGTTTGGTATCTGGGAGTCTCCGGCACTCCGTGTGTGACTTTGCTGTGACCTAAAACTTCTTTGAAAATTAAATGAAAAATTGGGAGACAATGGAGATTGAGAGGGGGAAGGTGTCACGGCACACCGGACTTCCGATAACACAGTGATAAAAGGAAGGAAAGAAAAGAAGAGAGGAAAAAAAAAATGAAGAAATATATATATATATATTTTTTTAAAGGCATTTCCTTTGCTTTTTTGCCCATTTTTTGAATGTCCCAATCCGCTAATTATAATTTGTTTTGTTTTGTTTTTTGTTTGATTATTTGATTTATTTTTCTTCTCTTTTTTTTTTTCCCTGAGTTTCCTTATGTTTGTCTCTTGCATGTAAGCTTATCATAATTGTTTCTTTTTCCTAGTAAGTGTATTTGATTATTTTATGGACTACATGTTCATGGAGGATTTGGGTCACAGAAGGGTTACAATGGGTACTGTAGGGGATTATTGTTGGGGTGTGTCTGGGAGGGGGGTTTCATGGGAATTAGTTCATCCGAATATACATGAAAGATATACAAAATCATTCAAAAGATCAAAAGATGGGGCATGGTCACGATGGGTGGACAATCACACAATAAATGAGGGAATCTGAATTCCTAGCCTGGAGAGCTCTGCCACAGTCTCCAAGGGAGCAGCAATAGTCCTCTGACTGCAGGGACAGTGTCTGTCAAAACAGGATGACCCACTGATGTGTTCTTTTTATTGATGACTACCCTTGTGAGTCTTTGCTCTTGTAACTGAGACTTAGCCTGCAGTTGTGGGGTGCCTAAGGGTTGCCATCTGAGAGCCTCCTTGTTGCTTAAATGTGGCCTCTCTCTAAGCCAAACTCAGCATATGATTGCATTACCTTCCCCCCAACGTGGGACATGACTCCCGGGGATGAGCCTCCCTGGCAACGAGGGATTAATACCAAGTGCCAACTGGCAACACAACTGGAAAAAGACCTTGAATTAAAGGGGGAAAAGGTAAAGACAAATGAGTTCAAGTGGCTAAGAGACTTCAAAGAGAGTCGGGAGGTCATCCCAGAGGTAACTCTTACGTACACCTCAGTAGGAGCTCATAGAACATCTAAGTGCCTATCACCCCACACAGAGGGGCTCCTGAGAGCTCTGGAGACACCCAGGTCCAATATATTGCTTTTATAGTGTTGAGTTTCTTTTATTTTGAGGAATATCATGTTTAAATATTTACATTTTTGAAAATTTGTCTCAATAATACTATAAATATAGCTTATCATCTGATAGCTTTAGATCTGCTATTGACCAAATTAGCTTCTAATGCATATTACAATGTGGCAATTAGTCCATTTCTCCAGATCCAGTGCATACAAAGGTACTTCGTATCACACACATAATTTCTGGGTTCTCCTCCATATTTAAAGGGTTGATTATTAAGAAATAGAGAAGCAAGGAAGCCATATTAAAAGGCATGATCCAGAAATTTGGATTTGATTTTGAAATCCACTTAATAACAGTGCAACAAAAAATCGGTTGCACACATGCTTACATACAATTTCCTCCCCTATTGTGTCTGACTAGACCAGCTGGTTTGGGTACATATCAGGAGGAAGTGCCTGCTTGCCATGGATAATCCGTGTGTTGGGTCATCTGCCTATGGACCCTTGAGAATGTACTGTAGAGGAGAGAACTGTCCAAATCATGACATTGTGCCTATCTACCACAGCTTTAAAAATTTGTATTCATGTGTATCCGGGGTCAAAAGCCTGCACCACTTGGTGATGTTGGGGTGTCTGTCCACCTGCGTCAGACTTGCTTCCACTGTAGTGGAATCTTGGTAACTTGATCCACACCCTGCATCTTACCCTCTGGCTGCAGGCTCAAATTGAAGTCTGGTATGGTTGGTACCCTAGGAACAGCTCTATCTTAGGCATGGATTCATAGCAACCAAACTCATAAGATTTATGTATATTACCAGAATCCTGAAATAGTAATTTACACGGATAAGTAGAATTTAGGCCTCTCACAATCCTTATTCTTTACTTTGCAGACAATGTAGCAAAATGGTCTGAAGACAGACTGCCAGAGCTTGAAGTGTGGTTCTGCCACTTCCTAGCTGTGTGAGCTTCATGGACACATTTCTTAACTTGTCAATTCCTCAGTTTTCACATCAATAAAAGGTGGATAAAAATAAATCCCACCTCATTGGATTGTCATATGAAGATGAAACCATTGTTGGCATGTATTAAACAGTCAATATTAGCAGCTAGCATACCTGGGAAGCTAGTTAGAAGTGTGTTTGGGGAGTATGGTAGCAGGCACAGTATGTTACATAGTTTAAAGGATTCAGGGCATTAGGCTAAAGTGGGCACATGGTGTCGACAATTGGCTTGAAACACTAGAGTCCGTTGAGTTCAGTCCCTTGTGGGTCCCTTCTTGATTTTACCACTTTGAAGCCCTTGATCAGTGTTTGGATGGACACTTTGAACTTGTGCTTCTGAAATTTGGTTTTCTATATTTCTAAAACCGACAACCCATCACCCATCTTTTGACATACTCTTTCTATATCTGTTAATATTTACATTTGAGTTACCCTCATGTCCTGCTGCTCTAGAACCAGCCTCTTTAGATTTTGCTTATTTCAATGTACTGATGCTAGTAGTTAATTTTTTGGGCAGCCTTACGCTTCCTGTTCCAAGATCCTTGAGGGGAAGTCTTAGGATAGCATTCCAGGCATGAAAATTTACATGTGTGAGAACGTGTGCGAGAGAGAAAGACCAAATGTTTTATTTTGACAGCTAATATTTATGAAGCATTTGCTTTGTGCCCAGCAATTTGATGATTTCTTTCCATGCTTTATCTCATTTAATCTCCACAACAGTCCTCTGAGTTAGTTGATATTCTTATCCCCATTGTAAAGATAAATAAACTGATGCTTAAACAGGTTCCATAGCTAGTACAAATGGCAGGGGTGAAATTTGAAACCTCGTCTACCTTTGACAAATGCTTATGTTACATCACTGTATTCTCTTAAGAAACAGCCAATCCATGTAATCTAAAATCGAATGGCCTTTTCCTTTGTGGAATAGAATTAGTATACATTCATATAAGAAGTAAATGCATCTGTATGTATAAAGCAGATTTCTAACTTGGAAGGGTCCTTAGTTGTATGAGTCCCATGACCTCCCTTCTTGCACTTCTTTTTACCAATAATTAGTGGTGCTACCTTAGCAAGTCACCATGTCATCTTCCAGGCTTAAAATTCTACTACTCAGCATACAAATAACAACAGCAAGGAGGCTTCATTACCCAGACTGAGTGTTGAGCAACTTAAAGGCCAACACATTCTGGTATCTCCCCAGTCCTCCTGTCTTTAGCAGCAGAATTGGTTCCTTGTGCCCAAATTAATCTTTGCAAGATGTAAGACTGATGAAGAAAGCATAAGTGGATACAAATGAGAAAAAGAAAAGACATCTGTCAGGTTAATTAAGGGAAAGCATTCCTATGACCTCTTGTTTTTTCCTGTGTTTTCGCCAGGGTGGGCGATTTTTCTCTCCGTAGAGGGCTACTTTCCTTTCATGCTAGAAACAAATAGTAGGAAACTGAGTACTGAAGTATGGAATGAACACATGACTAATTTTAATATCCATTTGGCAGTTTCCCTCTTGTTTCTCCATTTAGGAAACATTTTCTTCTACTTCTGCCCATTATCACAGCTTTGACATTCATGTCACTAACATCATGTCATTTTGCAAGATACTGAATTGGGAGCAGCTAGTAACAAAAAATACTGAACAGAAACGTACTGGCTGTTTGCCATATCACTTTTCCTCACCGAAAAGAACAAAGCAGAGCTCTGATGTCAGCTTTACATGTTTTCATGTTTGTGTTCTGATTGTGGAGGCACATGGAATCAGGGACAGTTCACTTGTGGGCAAAGTGTTATGCCAAACTGTTAAATAAAAGCAAAATGCTTTAGAACTTGAAGGGTGCTAAATAGTCATGCTGTTCATTTTGGGCTTGAAATGAATTTCTGTTGAGTATTGTAAAAGGAAATTCAGTGGTCAAAGAAGTAGACTCCTTCCTTTTGTGGGTCAGAAAGGAGCAGTTTCTGAATCCTCGACTATCTTTCATTTTTATGAGTAGTCTTTAGCTCTGTAGCTAAATTATACAAGTAGACTAAAATATATTTACCAAATTAACTATCTCTAGGTTTCACAAGTTAAAGTGAGATTTAATTTCTGTACAGAGAAGGATGGAATGGGTAAAACAATATTATACCACTTCAGCAAATATTTGGTTATCAGAAAATCTGATCCAGCTTTCTAAAGCCTAAGAACACTTCTTAAAAATCAATAAAAGGGGTGAGATGAGGGATCAGGGAAAGAAGTTAATAGTAAAATTTCAGTATGGGATTTCCAAAAAAGAAGATTGGAACACTAGATTTAAGCCATTGCGTTTACTCTGGTTTGTACTGCCATCACTTTCTAAGGTCTTTTTTAGATTTAATTTCTAATCATTGGTCAACTTGATTGAGGATAATCCAAAGCCATTAAATAAAATTGATTATAAAGATAAATTTTATAGTTAGACTTTGAACTGGGTTTTCTGCTACTTAGAAAAAAATGATCAATTTGTGACTTTTATCCATATAGAGTATAAGACATGGGAGTTAAAAAAAAAAGTTACTCCACGCATCTACTTGTAGAGTGGAGTTTTAGAAAAGCATTAGTTTATGTGTTTTTTCTGTTGTTGTCCTTGTTGTTGTGTTCTCTTAACTCCCCAGGATGTCTATAGACATATCTTTGGTCTCTGACCACAACTGCCTTCAGCACAGCCTTCAGTTTCAGAATCAGAGGTGTTTGACTCTGATTCTTTACCCAGTTATACAACTGGATCCACCATCTCCCCCTCCATAGCCCCTTCTCATCACCACTTTGATAGTCCACCTGTAGATAGGCTAGGTGATGGCCACTCTTTAGCCTTGCAGAAGGACAGACAGATTAGATCATAGGCATTTTGATCGACTCTATACCATATTTGACTAGCATCAGCCCTTGGGCACGTACATTTCAATTCTTAGATCAGAATTAATTACCTTGCCGTCCTAGCACTCTCTTCCCACCCCTCATACTAAGTAGGGCCAGTCTTTTATTACAGGCCTTTGATCTGAAGTGTGAGGTATTATGTACTACGTGATTAATCACAAGGTTAGAAGTCATCTTCATTATTGACTCTCCCAGTCCATAATAACCATCTTGCAAAGAGATGATCTGTCCCAATGCCATAGGGTTTCTGGAATAGGTATCCAGACTGTGATTCCAGTTGTACATAAAATTACACTAAAAATTCACAGAAATTGAGAAATAGGCCCTTTAATTACTTTTTTAAAAAATAATTTTTATTGTGGTAACATATAAAACATAATTTTCCATGTTGACCACCTTTTTTTTTTTTTTAAATATTCATAGACAAAGATGTGTTTATTAGAGATACCCAATAAAGGCTTTTAGTAAGTGAAGTAACCAATATTGATTATTTTAAAGCCTTAATGAAATAGGTCTAAAAGTATAATTTCAAATCAACAGCCAGTATCACACTTGCTATTCAAACAGGAGGGGCATTCTCATTAAAGTCAGCAAAAATACAAAGGTGCTCATTATAGCTCCATTATTTTCATAAATTAACTTTTATGGAAATGATAGCCAGTGCAACTAAATAAGAAAGTAAAATAAAAGGTATAAATGTTGGTACATACTATTCACAATAGCAATATAATATTAAATAGTTTAAGTAATTACTAATTAAAAATCTCAAACAGGAGTTCTGTAAACCTGATATGACAAAAATGACAGGAGTTTACCGAGCTATATATATATATATATTACATAAGTGGATATTCCTCAGTGGGATTACTCAACATTGAAAAGATGTAAATTCTCTAAAAATAATCTGTAAATAAAAATGCAAGCCTAATCAAAATCTCAAAAGTATATTTTGCTAATTAACCAAATAAATGGCTAATAGTTATCTGGAAGATGGAAATTCTAAGATAAAAGATAAATATTTAAACATATATTAAAAATTATCACATAATTTGAATTCTGTTAAGAGTGTCAGAATATAACAAAAAGTAAAAAGTAGACCTTAAAATATGGTAAATAGTAACATTTAAAACTTGGGAGAAAAGTAGCATTGTTCAATTTATAATGATGGTCAATTAGCTATTCAGAAAAACCACGATGTTATATATTCTTAGTCTAAATCTTATGTAAAAACAAATTCCAGGTAAACTTTTTAAGAGGAAGGAAGGAAGCAGTATAAATGAAGTAAGAGAATAAAATGGGCATATTGACCAATTTAAGTGTACAGTTCAGTGGCATTAATTACAGTTACAGTGTTGTTGCAACCATCACTACCAACCATTACCAAAACATTTTCATTACCCCAAACAGAATCCCTGTACCCATTAAGAAGTAATACCCCATTCCCCACTCCCTCCTGCCCCTGGTCACTTCTGATTACTTTCTGTCTATGAGTATGTCTATTCTAGATATTTCATGTAGGTGGTATTATACAATATTTGTCCTTTTTTGTCCTTCTTTCACTTAACACACTGTTTTCAGAGTTCATCCATGTTGTAGCATATATCAAAACTTCATTCCTATTTATGACCAAATTTTCCATTGTGTTTATGTACCCTCTTTTATTTATCCATTCACCTGTTGATGGACACAGGTTGTTTCCACCTTTTGGCTGTTGCAAATAATGCTTCTATCAACACTGACATACACATGTCTGTGGGAACTCCTGTTTTCAATTCTTTGGGGTTTACATCAAGGTTTCTTAACCTGTTTTGTTCCACAGACCCCTTTGCCAGTCAGGTGAAAACCACAGACCCCTTACTAAGTCCACACTATACTGTGTATTATTTAATAAATACATCACACCTGCACCAACACATCACCACAGGAATTACATTGTTGCTTGTTTTTTTTTTTTTTTTATTTTAATTCAAACTCATTGACCCCTTGTTAAGAACCCCTGGTTTATACCTAGGAATGGAGTTTCTTGGTCATATCAGAATTCTGTTTAACTTTTTGAAGAACTTTACTTACTTTTTACTTCTAACATTTTTAGCAGTTGAACTTACCCTGCTACTATAAATCCCATCATATCATTCCCAGTCATTACTTGACTTTGACCATTGTGCTACGCCCCTTCCCTTTAGAGTGATTATCACATTGCAATTTTAGTCAGAGTGCTGTGTGTGTAGGTTTTCCCAGTAAGATGTTTCACGCTATACATCCAGCACCACAGACCTGGTCAGCTCTTCTTGTGCTTTCACGGTTATACATGGCCTTGATCAATTTAGTAATGTATGACCTTAATCAGTTCAGTAGTATTAGACTATATTATAATATCATCTTGGATCAATTTAGTCTTATACATTAGACTATATTTATGTTTGTGCTCTACATGAAATTTTAAACTTCTTAATGGGAAACGGCTGTGGCTCAAAAGGTTCGGCGTCCATCTACCATATGGAGAGACCGGGGTTCGATCCCCGGTACCTCCCGGTAAAAAAAAAAAAAAAAACTTCTTAAAGGCAGGAACCATATTTAGATGGTCACTCAAACACTCTATTAAATCTCTATTCAAATCATTTTTTTCCCTGCATTTTTCTGGGGATCCAAAGGGATTCAATATAATATAAAATATAATCTTTGTAATCCTTGCCCTCAAGGAAATTATCCCCCCCCACCCCACCAGGTTTTAAACTCTATGTATAATCCCAGGTTATGTTTACTGAACAAATAAATGACTACACAGTGATACCCTGTTTGCCAGGATTACTGTAATACAATGTGGTGAATTTCAGCCACCAGTCAGTCAAGTGCTAATAATGTGACATCAGAGCTCACCATGTCAGTCACATAAGAATACCAGTGTTGGTATGGAGACTTTGAAATAGCCACAGAATGGAGAATGATTTGGAAAAACAGGTTTAAAAAAATGAGTTTGTAACAGATCATTGAGATTAAGGGATGATTTAGGGAAGGCCTATGAAATTGATGGGCAATTTGCAATGCATAGTATATACTATAAAATTCTAGTGTTTCTTATTTATGAAAAAATGTTTTAAAACTGCTATGAAATTTACCCCACACTTTAGATAGCAATAACTTCTGTTTGTACCTATTCCAGATTTGCCTTAGAATTTAATTATCTGTAAATCAGTCTTATCTCTTCTTTTATTCTTTAAGCAGTTTGAGAATGTCTTATTCATTTTCCTATCTTCCACAGTAGTTTTTATATAGGAATAGACAATCAATATTTCTTACAGTGAATTGTGGAATGGCATTTTTCCTAGCTGTGGTAATATCTCTATGTGCCAGTCATTTCTTCTTCCTCTGTGAAGACAGACAATCGGGCCAAACCACACTACAGGTGTATCTTAATGGATTAGGTATATTCCCAAGAAGTCTGTATAAAGAAATATATATCAGAACATATTTTCCTGTTGACTTTTCTCAGAATTTTTGAAAGCTTAGAACATCCCTTCCTCTCAGTGTACAATTGGCCTAAATTTTTTTCCTCCTTGATGAAAACAGTATGAGCAACCATTCACTCCCAATATAATTGAAAGAGTTTTTCTGCTAATGGAAAAGTTAAGTTCAAGTAACAAGCTGATAATATCAGTAGTAAGCATTCATAATTACATGCCCTGGAAAACTGTGAACTGGGTCATTGCATCGATGCAAATTCAAAGCAGCTTGAAGCACTAAGGGCCTTGCTCGGCACCACAGCATCAGCATTTGCCATTTCTGCAGTGTTTGGAGACTATATAGAAAGAGCTCAAGTAATGCTTGCACTGGATTTGAGGGCCAATTTTCCACTAATTAATTTTTACAATAAAATACTATATCACAGGGTATGAGAGTACATTAGGGATACACATCAGTTTAACTTCCTAACTGATTTACCTTCTTTTGGTCTTTTCAACTTGGTAGCCAGAAGGATCCTCTTACAGCCTAAATCAGATTATGTCAGCCGTCTTCAAAACCTTTCAACAGCTTCCCCTTTGACTCGGCCTAAAGCAAACCCCATACTACGGCCTGCACTTCCCCACAGTTCTGCCTCCTGTCATCTCTCTGCTGTCTTCTTCCACTCCTCTCCCCTTGCTTACTCCATTCCTGCCACACTGGCCTGCTGCCTCTTCTTGAACACTTCTGCCTCCCCTCTTGCTGAATGCTCTCCCCTCTGATAGCACATGAGTCATCCCTCATCTCCTGGTCTTATTTAGATATCACTTCCCCAGTGAGGTGTTCCCTGACCACCTATTTTTAAAATGTAACCCCACACACACACCTGCATTCCCTGTCCCAAATTCTGCATTCTTTTTCTCCATAGCCACCTCGCATACTATACATTTTACTAACTCACTTTCTTTACTGTCTGCTTCCCCCATCAGAATTCCCCCATCAGCCCCTTGAAGGCAGGGACATGTTTGTTTGTTTAGAATAGTGTCCAGCATATCTTCGGCATTCAAAAAGTATTTTGTTGAATGAATTAATGAGGGCATGGAGGAAGCCTGGATTTCATAGACCATCAGGAAGACATTGGCAGTGGTTTAACTTCACCTAAGAAACAAAGCATTTGCGACAAGAACAGAAATATTAAAGCTTCGCTTCCCCTCTGTCTCCTAAGGAGGAACAGGGCTTATCCATCTAGTTACTAGTTCTGGCCTTACCCTGCTCTTTGGGAAAAGGTGTATAGTTGCAGACTTGGAGAAGCCCAAGAAAAGGGCAGATTGATTTACATAAGAAAGAAAGTTATTTCTGGAAGAAGACAATAATGTGAAGAGGGAGATGGAGATAAGGGAGAGGCAGCATCTGAAGCAAAGAGTGGGATTTGGGGGAGAGGAATCCAAAGAAGATCTTAAAGAAGAATTGCTTTATGTTGTGTGATGTAATTTTTCTTTCAAATACAACTTCTTCATAAAGGCATCGCCAAGGCTTTTGCAACCAGATTTGCAAATGTACAGAGGCCTATATTTTTAATGTCGCAAAGAAGAAAGAGAAATGTCCACATATATAATTTTAGTGCATTTAAAATCCTAAAATTTGCTTCAAATGAATGATCTATAAAAAGGAATGAATTAAACCCATATTCATGTTGCCATGGTTAAATCTCAAAAAATATAATGTTAAGTGAAAAAAAAGTAAGTTACAGTATATCTATAATGGTTGTCCTAAAATAAAATTTTTCCAAATGTTTCCATACAAATAAAATGAACACATATCAAGGATTTTATTTAACTCTTTAATTAATGAGGACATCAGTCACATTTTAAAACAGGTTCAAAAGAGATTTTGAAAACCAGACGTGTGTATGTGTGTGTGCATGCGCATCACGTACACACATGAAATCAGGAATGCTGAAATGAATTTGCTAGAAGATGCAAAACTGGTTAGTATCTTGTAGGACAGGATCTTAAACGCTTAGAATCATCTTTTTTTGTGGGGGTAGATATCCATGTATCTTTACCAGACAACAATCACTTGCATTACAGTCAGTTTTCTTTACTTTTCTACCTCTACTGAGTTTTGAAATCGCCTAGTCAATAAAAAGAGAAAGGTGCACACCGTTATATAGAATCAGGTAATCAATCCCCAGGGGGATCCACTATACAAAGCCAGCAAGGGACTGAAAGGAAACCAGTTAATCTCTTTGGCCCAATTCCAAGTCTTTGCCAGTTTTTTTTTTTTTCAGATATATGATATCATGAATAAAAATGTAAAAATACACACAAATATTCTTTATAAGTATACATGCATGTATGCTAAAGTACCAGAAATGGACTGGAAAGTTACAGGCCACAATTCTCTTAGTGGTTCCCTGGCTGGAAAGTAGAAAATGGAATGGGTTTGGTTTTCAGAAGGTACATTTAGCTCTATTTCTAATGTCTTATATATATATTTTTAAAGGTTGGAAATAAATATAACAAAATGTGACAATTAATTTCAGCTGGTGGGAATTTGTTTTGGGTTATTTTCAATATTTTCTATCATTTCAAAATTTCCATACCTAAAAAATTAAGTTTATGAGTATTTCTCTTATCTGGTCCAACCCTTTCAATTATAGAGATGTGCATATAGGAGCTGGACTAGTTTATACATTTATTCATCAATACCACATTAGGTAGATGATTTCTGCCTCTTAGTCATGCCCACTTTCCTCATTTCAGTCTTCCTCTTTGTTTAAGGAATATTCAAATGTTCAGAATCTATTAAAGTATTAGGAAATAGCAGATGTTCATGTATAGTAAAGCTTTGGTCTATAATTGGTCTCCTGTGCAAATTTATGAAATTTTTCATCGAGAAGGATTAATAAATTGCAGCCTAGCTTTCCAGAATTACTGAGGCTCTTCTTAATCATTTCACTAACTTATTACTGTCCCTCAATGGTGGTTCATCATATGTCAGACTGAGTATCAACCTTTCAAATCATCTGTGAATGTAAAAATTAGTGCCTGTTGGGGTTTTCCCTCCTCAGGTTGTCTTGCCATGATCAGACACTGTCAGTATTACCGTCTCAAAACGAATGTAATTTAAAATGAAGCTGGATTTCAGCTACTCGGCGCCTGGTGGGCCTTATAGCCTTTACAGGCCTGGAAAGGGGAGGGAGTGGTGATTAACAGACTCTTCTGCCAGGAGCTGCTTGTGGCAGATCCAGATGTGAAATGTTTAAGATCTCACCAAGCCTTGCCAACAGAACCCTGAGCACAAGGACAACTTAGGCAGAAATAGAATCTAGGTGATTTGGACCAATGATACGTACACCATCACTGCCCCTTCAGCTTAGTAATCCATGTTCCTCTTTGTCCCTCAACCAAGTCAAGGCTGATGTCAACGTGGAAATGCAGGATTTGCCTCTTTCTCTTCCTTGCAAATGTACAGCCCTGTTAGCAGTTGAGAGATTGAGCAGTTCCTTGTGAAACTGCTTTGAACGGCATCAGTGAACTCAGGAACGGTCGTGGTGCTCTGTTCAATCCTCACTTTACCTGCCTGAGCCAGAGAACACCAAGACCAATAAAACTCACCCTTGTGATGCCTTTTCTCTCTCTAAAGCATCTCTACCTGAGTGCCCTTCCAGCTGTGACATTCGTACAAAGGGTATCCCAGCCTGTCCCACCTCCCTGCCCCAGAGGCCAGCCAGTCCTACTCAATCAAAAGTAACGTCACCATCTTTCCACCTCCCCATTCTTCTCAGATTGCAGGTCCACAGTAAACAATATTTGTTGCGCCATGTGCATGCATGTGTGAGTAAGACTATCTTTCTGTGCCTCATAGTCGTCCATGGGTGGAACTTTCAAGGGAGGAGCCAAATGAATGAGGTCAAAAGAAAGGCTTACTGGGGATTATCAGGCCCCACCCTAATCCATTGTTTATGTTTGCCCTTGTCTCAAGCTATATGTGGCCTCCTTCTCAGACTAGATTTTTATTTTGTAAGCAGAGAATCTGACTGTGCCATTATATTAATAGGAGAATGGTCTCACCTTCCAAATTTAGAGGAATAAACTGAGCATGTTATCCATAGGAAAAGTGAGTTTTTCCATGTGTTACTACATTGGAGAACTGAAGAGGAAAAGATGCTGTGTGGCAAGTGGGTATTCCTGTGTTTGGCTTTCAAATCTGAGCACTGGCAGGATAAACTGCTTCCATTTCTTCTTAAAGAGTGAAGCATTAAGATTGCCTTTTGAGATGGAATAGCTGAAACTTGGGTTGGTAACTTTTTCAGTTTCATTTTTGCAATGAAGATTGGAAACTAGAGATGAGGATTTACATGCTCAAATACTTGGATAAGTGTAAATTATAAAGGTTCAGAGTTTTCTGCCTTAGTGGAAGTGATGTTCCTGTTTTAGTCGGTGGGACATCACCGGTTTTTCTCTGGCTGACTGCTTAAGAAAAAGCAAGGCAGAATCTACTTAGTTATGCCGGTGAAAGGAAAGGGACCTTTATTTTGCCTGTGAAGAGCTGTTTGCATTATTTTATCAGTTTGTGGGTTAGATGAATATAGTGTGATCACCAACACCTGGGGAGCCTTCCTCACATTGGATGCTATAAGCGTCTCCTTTAATGGGCAGAAAAGTATATGATACCTGGATGAAGACATAGTGACAACAAAAGTCATTTTAGCATTTTGTACCAACATCATTATTAATGTGGGCAGTGCCAGATTCTGTGGTAATCTAGGTAGTAAATACTCCCAGGTCCTGCCCACAAGGAATTTTCTTACTGTAGGGTTAAGTGCAGATTTTAATTCATTTATTGGGAATCGGATAAGATTAGGTAACTCTCAGAGATACCAGAAATTGGTTGGCATTGTAATTGGATGACCATTCCCCCAACCCCACCTTGGAAAAGTATCTATGGAATATCTCAGTAGGGTTTCAGGGTTTTAAAAAATTCATATATACCCAGGTCTAGGTATTTGGGGGTTAAGTACAGTATAAAACGCCCCTTTTACCATTAAAAACATGGGCAACAAATTCACTTGCAAGGCCGAAACCTGATTTCATGAGTAAATCTATTTATTTTGTGTACACATGAAATCAATTTCATCTCTGTCTCGGCCTCTGTTTTATAAAAGACTGGTTTTGCCATCTTGGGCAGCATTTCACAGTCAAAAGCTTCCTATTTGATTTTTTTTTTAGTTCAAGAAAGTTCGAAGCCTATTACAATTTTACTACCATCTCTAGCTTGATGTTGAAAATCAAAACAGAGAGGTTGGAGAAGACTCTTTGAGTTGCGTGCTGTGTTTTGATTGTACATAAAATTTGTCAATAAGACTTGCCTCCAGTTATTTAAGATTTTGTTTAATCTACTACTGGTCCCTTAAATATTGTAAATAGTGTTTAAATTTTGAGGCAATTTGTTTATCATTTCTCTTCTTTTAACTTGCTGATATATTCATAGATGAAATAGTCTACATGTTTCTTTCACCCTAAATTACATTCATAAATACATCTATTTGCAAAAATTACACATCTTTGTAGAAAAGTAGGCAAACGCAGGAGAACTGTGGACTGTACAAGTTTATTCCATTTTGGGGTTTTATTTAGCACTTTTCCATTTTTCTGGAGACTTTAAATAACTGATACAATTCTGAGGTTTTTAAATTTAATTGGTGGCTATTGGGTTTGCTTGTTGAAGTCATCCATTAGTCATTCTGTATATTTCTTAGGAAAAGTCAAATTTTACAAGTGTTCTTTAAGAAATATTATTTTCTGAATTTTAGTTTTGTCAACATTTTTCACTGATATTGCTCTTTAAGAGATTTATTAGGCTACTATTTTTATTGATACACATTTCTTATTCATTCTGTTTATCTATATAAACATTAATAATTAAATATACCAAAAGAGAATCTTTTTAAATGATTTAAATCAAATATGAAATGTAAAAATAAAATACAAATAGCCATTTTAAAAATAATCGGACTATATTTCAATTGATTTACTCAAATTAACAAATAATATGCTGAGATTTCCAGGATGTAAATCTGTCATTTATAATTTCTTTTATTAACATTAATTTAATAGCAAGTTGACATATTTAATATTCCTGTAATGAAATGAAGAGACATCAGTTTGAATTAACACTAAATATAGTATACAGTATCTTTTTTAAAACAAATTAGACTGTCTGACTGAATGATTATAAATTTAATAGGCCTCATACAGTTTCGATAGATAAGTTGATAATATCTCAAGCTACCTTCATAATTAAGTACCAAGGCGCTATTCTTATTCAATAACTTCTTTGAGGCTGAGTAAACGCAATCTTAATTAAACTCACAGATAATACCAGGAGGTTGATTGCTTCAGTAAGAAAAACAAAATGATGCATCCTGACCTCAAGAATTTATAAATATGGGAATGTTGACAAATGATAACAGGCAGCAATTATCTCAGAAAAGGATTCTCTCCCGAGTTAATATTGCTGAAAGTTGGGTTTGTTTTTGAAATGTACTAGTTGGACATTTAGAAATGTTCTTTTCAAATATTTTATACCAATCCCAAAATATGTCCACTCACTGTACCTAATTTGGAATTATGAAGTCAGGTGAAATTTCTGATCTGAATTAAGAAGACATAGTAGTAAATTACCCTTACTGAGAGTTGAGGATAATGCATGTGTAGGAGAATGGAGTCACTTTGCCCTGAACTTTGTAAGTGAAGAATTCATCACCCTTTTCTAACTGTGTTACTGATAATAGTAATTAAATTTCCAGACTGCATTGAGGAAAAGCAAATAAAAATAAGATAATCTCTTCATCTTCAACTAGTTTTGTATTTGTTTTATTCTTTAAAGCTTGTGAAAGTTACTTTGAAATCAAAATAACAATTTTAGACCTTCTATTAGCAAAAGCAGGAACGAATAATTACCCTGTGCTCATTTGTAGCTATTTATTTCTGCTTACTGGGCACTCAGGATAAAACTAGTAAGTAGCTTGCCTATGAAAAAGGGCCATCGCTGTTATTTTAATACAAACTGGAATCTGTTTTATGATTCCAAAACATAAATTTGGATGCAGTATACAGGATAAAAAATGAATGCATAGTGAAATACTTTATCTTCGGCATCGGTTGTTCTATTGACAAAAGGCACAAATATGAAATGTGTCTAAATAATTAGATTTTTAATTAGTGCATCATTGTAAGATTAATGTCATTGTGCTTCATTGCATGTAATTTTGCATTAGAAAATTCATGTCAACAAAGATGCTACCTGTGGTTTGCTGATTTGAATCTTTAATTTATCACTTGGGTGTATGACATGTCACATATTTGCAGTCAAGAGCTGAAAGCAGGCATTTGATTATAGCTTCACTGATGGTGAGGAATACTGATGGTGTTATGCTATATGAATACTTTATATTTTCTAGTATTCAAGATACAGCCACCCCTTAAATATTAGTGAATGTGCATTAACTTGCAATAATTTTAGCAGTAGCATGAGAGGTAGATAGATTGTTCAACTTGGTCTCTGTCTACTTTGGGCATACTTGAACATTACCAATGCTGTATTCTCTTTTTAAAACTTTGTTTTTCCTTTCCTTTTGACAGTTGCCGAACAAGCAACCGGAAAAGCTTGATAGGCAATGGGCAGTCACCAGCATTGCCTCGACCGCACTCACCTCTCTCTGCTCATGCAGGTAATAAAGTACCCTATCTTGAGTTTTGTTTTACTTCTTTTTGTGAATTTTTAAAATAATGCAGGCATTTTGAAGTTCAGGTGTGTCCTTACATCTTAGTATCTTGGTTTTCCTATTCTTTTATCACTAAATTATTCTTTCAGGTAAGTTAACAAAAACCGTATACTTTGTTCAAGACTCTGGAAAATAGAGTTTCTTTTTCTGGGGGTTCAGTCCTTTTTCAATGATTTATTTCTCCATTTCTGAAATTTTGGATGATGCAAGGCAATTCCATTGTAGGATTATCTTTGAGAAATGCAGACATTATAGCTCACATGAGGAAGATTAGTTTTAAGAACTGTTTAGCACTTTTCTCCCTAGAATTGAACATGTGTATCATATTGTGATGGGCAGTTTAAGGACAATGAAGGTTCAAGAGATGAGGTTCTTGGCTTTAAGTATTTTGTAGCTCCATATTACAAAACTATGCAATGAAGACTGCTTTAATATTTGTGGTTTTTTTTGTTGTTGTTGTTATTTTTTAATAAAATGTTCTATCCAAGGTAGTGCAAAGAAGAGAAGAGTTAATTCCAATCAGGGGAGTCTGGGAGAGTTTGAAGGAGCCACTTGCCTAAGAAGGTGAAAGATGGGCAAGACTTGGGCAGGATGAGAGAAAGGGAATTCCCAATGTATGGCTAGACTGTAGGTGTGTGTGTGTGTGTGGGGGGTGAATGTACTGGAGGATATAAAGACTGAAAGGCATGTAGAGATCAGCGATTGGAAGGAATTTTTACATTGAGTGCCTTTTTAAGTATTTGGAAGAGGATATGTATTTTAGCAAGATATCTTCAACAGTGTCGAGGAAGATGAGTTGAAAGGGTGAGAGATTAAACTTATTTCCAGGTATTTTTAATTTTTTAATTATTTTTTGTTAGCTTTTTTCTTTATTTTTTTTCTTTTCCAGGTTTTTTTTTTTTTAAAGCTCTAATTTGACACTGAGACTCTTAGATGGTATTGATTTTGTATTTAAACGTAAGACCGTCACTCTTGTGCAGAATGCAGTCCTTGAGCTCTAAGGGACTCTTAAGTTGAGAGTGGAAGTTATTTGTGATATGTTTGATGAGATGAAGGGACAAAGAGGTGCTTGCCTGTTTTAGATGAAGTTTTATTTTTCCCATGGTAAAAAAAAATTTAAAAGGTCAAACGAAAAAGTAAAAGATAAATTGATGCAATTATGATACCATTTAAAAAGTCCACTAAAGGGGATCAGATGTGGTTCAAGCAGTTGGGCGCCTGTTTCACACATGGGAGGTCCCAGGTTCGGTTTCCGGTGTCTCCAAAAAAAACCCACAAAAAACCAGCAACAAGCAAAACAAATGACAAAACCAACTCAGGGAGCTGATGTGGCTCAGTGGCTGAGCACCAGCTTTCCATATATGACGTCCCACGTTCAATCCTCAGCCCCAGTACCTCAGAAAAAAAAAAAAAAGTCTACTCAAGTCCAGAAATGCCCCTCCCATGCCAAACCATAGAGAAACCTTTGCACATGACAGGAAATGTTCTGGACCACTCATAACAGCATTGTTTATGTTAGCTCAGTTTTGAAACAACCTAAGTCAACTGGAAAATAGATTTTTAAAGTGTGGTATAGTCATACACAGAGCACTATGCCACATAGAAAACAAATAAACAAGAGGTGCATGTATTTACATGGATGAAACTCAAATATAATGTTTGGCAACAAAAGCAAGTTGCAAAAGAATATTATTTAAACCATACTTTTAAAGTTAACAGCATGCTACATACAATATTTTGTTTAGGATTCATATATATATATATATATATATATATATATATATATGCTTGCAGTAGGAATCTAGAGGAAAACATGGTAATTTAAAAGAACAATTTCATGATATTCGTTAACTCTTAGGAGTGAGGGAGAAAGAGGGGTAAGAAGTTGGTAATATTTTAGTTTTAAAGCTGTATGGCGAGCACATAGATATTTATATTATTATCCTTTATACTTTAGACATTTATATTGCATCTTTACCATAATAGTAAAAACTTACTATTATGTAAGTCAAGAAAGAACAAATATCTTACTTGGGGGCTGGAATTGAATCTTTTTTTTTATCTTTGCATCCTCCTGCTCTCAGCACAGTGCCCAGCAGTATGTACTAGGTACTAAGTGAATTTTTAATTAGATTTCTTGTATATAATTCAATAGTTATTTAAAATTTTTATCTCCTTTTGGTAATGTTCTATAGTAGTTGTATCATACTTTATGCACACATGATTAGTCCTTTATTGCTGTGATTTTCTTCATTTCTAATATTGAGAAGAAAATGCAGTTAAAACTTTGACTCTCTTAATTATTTTTATTTTATCTATATGGACATAGCTTGAATTCTTTTCCCTTTAACTATAATTTTAGTTTTAAACCAGGGGAGTGAACAGAGCAAGGTCTGTCTTTCAGGTTCTGAAAGTGTTTTTCCTTATGTTATGGAGCATTCAGGTTGTTACTCACTCAGAAGTCTGTCAGACTTTTTGTGAGAAGTGGCATTTATCACAGTCTGGTAGATTTCTATTTCTGTATAAAGAAAAGGAAAAATGTAAATGAAATAAAGGACCAATCCTCATATCTTGATAATGTGAACTGCCTCTTCTCTTATCAGGCCTTTTAGCTCTTCCTTTAGGCAACTGCATTCTCTGCTGTGTGTGATACTCAGATGCCAGGTGAGGGTGCCTCCATGTCTCCTTGAGAAACAAGAGGAAGAAAAAGTGCCATCCCTCGGTGCTTATTAAATGCAAAAGTTAAAGTTACACTTTCTGTTTTTCATTGGTAGGGATAGTGTGGGTCAGGCAACTCAGCACTGACTTGTGAACTTGTATCCACCAGATGAGTCAATAGACAGGAAAATTCATTTATTTGCATTGATATGTCCGTAGTGCTCTGAGGAAAAAGAGATACTGGCACAGTGTGCTGGAGCATATTTTCACAAATATATTATAGTAGAGAGCTAGGGATTTCTCAAAGCACAATGACCAGGATGGTCCCTTAAAAAAAAGAAAGGTAGAAAATCACTGACTTCTAGTTCCAGGAAGATTTTTCTAAGCATGAAATATAATCCAGAAGCCTTAAAGGAAAAAAAAACTATTTTACCTCTCCTAAAATGAGAATTTCTACATAATAGACAAAATCAAAAGAAAATCAAATTACAAATTTTTTTTTTTAGCCCATGACTGACAAACATCTGACTTCCGTAATATACAAAGAGCTTATGTAAATCACCATGAAAATCATGAAAGCACCAATGGAAAAATGTACAGAGGGTGCAAATGACACATCACAGAAAAATAAATAAGTGAAAAAGACCAACAAAACATATGAAATGATGCTTCATTGCACTCATAAGAGAAATGTGAGTCAGTATAATAGGATAGTATCATGTACTTAAAATATTGTAAAAAAAAAAAAAATTAATAAGATGGATAAAAGCCAATGTTAACAAGTATGTGAAGATCTAGTCCCTCGCACATGTTGTTAAGTGGTGATGTGAATTGATACAACATTTTGATTAGCAATTTGTATTACGGATTAAAATTTCAAATGAATTTACTTTTGGGCCAAGTGAATCCCTCTTTAAAAATTTATCTTACTGATATTCTCACATAATATCAGAAAATCATTAAGTATAGCATTGCTTTTAACTAGCAAATGGAAAGATAAGTTGTTATTGGTGTTTTATTTATCTTGTCCATCCAAAAGGACTGATTAAGTAAATAATGATTCAGGTATATAATCTAGCACTACGTGATTGTTACAAGAATGAGATTGACTTTTATATGCTGATATGGAAAGATACCCAAGATAGATTAAGTGAAGAAAATACATGATATATGTACACGTCTGTGTGTTTTAAAGTGTATCACACACACATTCTTGTGTATTTGCATGTACTCATAGGGCATTTTAGGAAAAAGAAGGAAATGTTAACAGTGTTTATACTTGGGAAACAGGAATATAGGAAAAGGAAATTAGCATACAGAGTTTTTAAAATAAAAGGACTCTAACAATGAAACCAATAAAATCGAATAATATCTGTATTAGTTTTCTATTGCTCTGTAACAAATTACCATAAACTTAGTGGCTTAAAACAACACCCATTTATTAATCTTACAGATCTGTAGGCCCAAAGTCTGGGCAGGCCCAACTGGGTTCTCTGCTTAGGGTATCACAAGGTCAAAATCAAGGTGTCAGCTGAGCTGGGCTATTATCTACAGGCTCTGGGAAAGAATCCACATCCAAGCTCATTCATCTTATTGGCAGACTTCAGTTCCTTGCAGTCGTAGGACTGAGGTCTCAGTTCTCTTGCTGGCTGTCAGACACGGGCCACTTTCAGCTTCTAGAAGCTGCCTTCCTCTATCTTCAAGTCAACAAATGGCACATCAAATCACTCTAGTGTTTCCAATCTCTCTGACTTCTGCTGCTGCCATCACCAAGAGAAAACTCTAAAGCCTTATCCACCTGGAGCAAGCCCACCCAGCTGATCTCTGTAATTTAAGGTCAGCTGACTTGGAACTTCAATTACGCTATAAAATCCCTTCACAGCAGTATCTAGACTAGGGTTTGATTGAATAACTAGAGTACAGGAATCCTGGGAATTCTGCCTATCATAGTATTACTTCCATATCGCATTTTTGATTCATATGGGTAAAAATATGAATTTAAGGGGTGATACAGTTGATGCACCAAAGACTAGATGGTGCTAAATAACCGAGACCTAATGACACCAGGATTGGCCAAATATGTAACCTTTTGTGGTTTGAAAAATTGTTTTATGAGGAATTTGCAGTTGGCTACTTTAACTCATTTTTAAGAGTGTTTCTGGAAGAAAAGATGAAAAGGATGTCCACTTTTCTATTGGTCACTTTCAGGAATTATTAAAGACAGGAAATATCCCTAAACTTCTAAGTTTATATAAACCATAAGGTCAATGTCTAGTTGGAAAAACTTCCATAAATTATTACACACACACACATATATATGTATATTTAATTTGGATTATAAAGGAACCTCATTTCTAAAGGATCAACTATCACTGTATTTGCTGCAGCTCTGTTCACCA
Organism: Tolypeutes matacus; assembly: GCA_026826555.1. Taxonomy (NCBI): domain Eukaryota; kingdom Metazoa; phylum Chordata; class Mammalia; order Cingulata; family Chlamyphoridae; genus Tolypeutes; species Tolypeutes matacus. Next base: position 1,784,495 of record JAKSZT010053784.1, on the reverse strand, counting down.
AGCCTCTCTTCAATGATATAACTGAGCTAAAGGAGGCCCAGAGAGGCAAAAATAAAGAGAAATGAAGAGATTGTATTAAAATAATACAACCCCCAAGTAGAAATTTGGAAAACCCAGAAAAGCATAAAGGTGGGTATGTGAGGGGGGTGAGCCAAAAAAATAAAAACCCAAAAATTCCACTATTCAAAATGAATCACTGCGAACATTTTTTTTATTTTATTTTCATTTATTGAAGTATATCAATCATATATAAACATACATAAACAATAAGTGTATAGTATTAGTTGTGAACTTAAAAAACAAATATACGGAACATCATACAGGGCTCTCATACCTTACCCTACCACCATTACCTTGCATTGTTGTGAAACATTTTTAACTAATGATTAAAGAGCATCCTCAAAATATTACTACTAACCAAAATATCTTGTATTTGGTGTATGTTTCCCCCAACCCACCTTATTATTATTATTATTTTTATATCATTTATACATGAACATACATAAACAATAAGGGTATAGTAAGAATTGTGAAATTACAAAGCAAACATTGCATAACATCATACAGGGGTCCCACACATCAACCCACCACCAACACTTTGCATTGTTATGAGACATTTGTTACAAATTATGAAAGAATATCATCATCAAAATCTTACTACTAACTTTAGTCCTTATCTTACATTTGGTGTATTTTTCCTCCAACCTACCCTATTATTTTTTAAATATATTTTTATGACAGAAGTTGTAAACTTAACAAAACAATCATGTACATGTGTAAATTCCCATACAACACCCCTCTATTAACATACCACACCGTGGTGGTACATTTGTTACAGATTATGAGATAATATCATCAGATTATCACCAGGTCCATAATATATATTTGGCAAAGTTTTTCCATACTCCCCATTATCAACACAATACATCTTTGGCATAGGTGCATGGATATTACATTATTACTGTTAACCACAGTCCATAGGTCATTCCAATTGTATTTTTCCACTGTGAACATTTTGATACGTATCCCTTCATTATCTCCAAGTCCTTTACAGGGGTTTGGCTTAACAAACACAACCCAGCATATAAAATAAGGTGGCTTTTAAATAGTAATGTAGAGATATTACGCACATTTTCCCAGCAGTTTTTATTATTTCAGAAAGTTGTGAGGATCGTACTCTTTTGGAATTGTTTTGGAGTCTCTTTACGAGCCACATGTGAAAATTGGTCTCACCACTCTACAACTTCCTCACCTTGCATTTGGGCTGTATCAGTTCTATTCACTTCAGTCATGCAATTCATTCATCAGATGCAACACTAAATTGGAGGGGGGAAAAGGCAATGGTTTTGTAGACAGGCATGCTGATGCAAAGAATTGAAAGTTAATAGTCTGACAATGAGGCAGAGATAAGAAAAAGTTGTAAGAGCAGACTAATGAATTCTAAGAAGATTGTGTGGGGTAGAGCAAAGTAACTATTCTAGTGTGCTAGAGAAATCCCTGAGAGCATCACTATATTATTAACATCACCATTCTTGATGTTGGCGAGGAACTTTATAACAATCCACTGCCCTAAAATTGTGGACCATAAACTTAGAACATGTGTAGTTGGAAACTAAAGAATTTGTTAAAACCTGAAATTTTGGTCCACGGTGCCAACCAGGTACTTAATCTGTTTACCAATATCCATTTGTCTCGGTATCATTTTAAGGATATGGCAAAATTTCACAAGCAATTTTGCAGGCTATGTTCCCTTTTCTCTAGTCTTCAAGGCTGGTTTGCATAAAAAATTGTGATTTTCTGATTGTAACAGTAAAGCTGGTAGTGTATAGAAAATATAAATAATTATACAGAAAATATAAATCCCTCTGATAACATTTTATTGACCCTCTTCAGTCTTTTTTTCCCTGTTTGTATGTATATATATAAGTATGTATGGACATATCTGTCCATACATGTGACTGGAATGCATATGCTGAAACTTTTTTTATTTTACTGCCCCCCTTGCCAACACAGAATGTTATAATTTTTAAACATCCATCCATTTATGCCAAACATAGTATCTTAGTGTTTTTAATGAATGTATTTTATTGTTGTGGGATTTTAAATTTTCCTTTACTCATTAACCATTTGTATCTCTTTTTTTGTTATTTGTATTTTTATCCGTTGTCTCTTTCTTTTGATTTTTTTTCTTATTGGTTTGTAAGACTTGAGATTTAGATATAGATATTAATCTTTTGTAATCCCACCAATACTCTTTTTTTAACCAAAGAAGTTTACCTTTTCTTATTTCAATTTTTTGTGTGTGTGGCAAAATTTTGTCAGTTTTTCTTTCTAACTTCTTTTTTGTTGTTGTTTTAGAGTTTCATTTTTTTTTTTAACAAGGCAGAACTTGCATTAAGAACTACCTGCTCTGATCACACTGTGTCCTTGCCCTCTCAATGCTAGACTAGTTTAGTATCAGTGATGCGTTTCTTTACCGCCTCATACCCTAAGGTCTATTGGTAGAGGGTGATGGTTTTCCAATTACTGAGCAAGTTTTTGAGCAACAGTTTTTCTGAGTGCTTCCTAAACTTCATAGGCTAGCCTACAAAGGGAGAAAGATTGCAAGCAAAGAAGGTGCTAAAACAGTTTCTCTCAACGCCCAGACTTCCAGAGGAGATTTTACACTTATACATTTCTGTTCAAATGTTTGTGGTACCATCAGGCACACAAAAGGGAAGCTGGTACTCATGAATTTGAGTTTGCTGGTGGAAGTAACTCAGTTAATAGAGAGGGATGATCTTTAGGTGCCAGTGAAAGATTTCTCCTTAGATAAGATGAAGCTGGGGTCCTAGCCTTTGTTTCATTTATTTTATGACTTTGATTCAAAAGCCTTCAGCTGGTTTTCCACACTCAAAATATTATTTACCAGTCTTTGAGCCTTCTTTATAGATCTTTAATTAAATGTTCATTCAGGAGGGCAATTAACCGTCCATAGACATCTTGGTAAAGACAGAAGACAAATAGTTCCCTCGCTTATATATTTGGAGAATAAGACAAAACAAGATTATGTGCCTACAGAGTTAGAGCAAATCTGTTGTTAGCCTTAATAGAAGGTTTCCCGAAGCCTTCTATTTTACTCTTTCTTTCAAATGACAGAAACTTTACTTTTTGCTCCAGAGGAATCTCTGATTTGATTAACTATTGTCATTCTTATCTAATTATAAGCATATCTCAACAAAATCTACATAAACTTATAAAACCGTGTGTTTAGTCCAGAGTACCTCTATGTCGTTCTCTTAGGGTTTCATTTTATGCTTGTTAAAATAGTCGAATCATATGGCTAAAGTTTATCCGGCTGGTTTCCTTAGTCAACTTTGGGTGGAGCAACACCTTGGAATCACGTGATTTCATTAAAAACTTCAGTGGGCCAGATTTATTCGTTTAGAGTGTGTGCCCAAGTTATATAATTTCACAATGCAACTGTGCTTTGATTTCAAGTTTCTCTGAATTATGAGGAATAGCTTCCTTCTTATTCCATGCTACACTCCTAGCTTTATTTTGTAATCTTTGGCCTTTATGTAATTGCGAGTTGTTGGCTTGAATGTGACATATCTTGCCCATCCTGCTTAAGGAAAAGAATGATAAAATCAGATGAACTGAGGTCAGGCAGTATTTTCCTAATTTTGATAGTGCTTTGTGTTGAATTACTCTATATCCCTAAGATTAGTATTAGTCAGTTCCTTCATGTGAATCCACCTGTCTTGTGACCTGCTTTCATCATTTTGGTCCTCTGAGAAAACTGCAATGTTTTCATGTGAGCTCTCCCTTATAATAACTTAATAACCGATATTTCACATTCCCTTAATCTAGAAATGTAGCAGAAGTTAATCTGGATGGCCTTTAATTTAGCTTTTTATACTTTTTCATTATAAATTGAAGCAATAGGAATCTGACTCCGAAATTTAATTTTAAAACTCCTCTGTTAACAAAAGTGTGCCAGGTTTTTTCCCCTATTTTTTAAAATGTGGGCTCCCTTGGCAGCCAGTCAGATTTTGTTCCCCCATCCATTGGAAAAAGTTCTTCATTGTTTTTTTTCTGTTTTTTTTTTCTCTTTAATAGCAAATTTGTAGTGGATCAAAGGTGGCTCCAAGTATCTTGAGGAGAATATGGCTGGATGGTGGGGCCATTTACCAAGAGGGAGAACACAGGAAGAAGAGATTTGATCTAATGCTTAAGAGTTCCCTTTGCAGCACAGTGGGCTTAAGTTGCCCATAAGATAGCAAAGTGATGAAAGTTTGCTGTTTTAGGTGAAGGGGTTGGTTCTGTGCTGGACATATAAATTTGGAAGCCATTTGGTGCATAGATGGTATTTCAAACCTTGGGAGGGAGTGAACATTGAGGGAAGAGTGTCTTGTCTGGCCTTGCAATACCAACATCTAGAGGTCTCAAGAGGACCAGCAAGAGACCGAGAAGCAGCAACCTGAGAGGCAAATAGGAGAGTGTGTGGTCACAAAATAAAGGAGAAGAGAAGACTCCCACAGAGGGAGAGTGGTAACATTTTATAAGCAAGTCCCAAGCCCTATAAGGCACATAACAATTATTAGTTGAATGAATACGTAACTGTTTATGAAGAAATGCATGGAACTTCATTTTACTTTTATGATCAAAGATGAGTATATACCCAAATATAAGGCCTGTTTAGGTCCTTCCCAAAAGAGGAAGTCTTCTTATATTTAAGAAGTCTCAAATATTATGGTACATTATCTTAATTAATTTATTTTGAAAGTATTTTTAGCAAATCTTTTATTTATCTTGTCCATAGTCTAATCTGTTTCAACCCTCGTGAAAAGCCCAGTGGTTCTACTGCTCTTCCTAGTCTTTGGTTGGGAAGGTATTACCCAGTCTCCCAAGTCCAAAGAGCAAATGGGCATTGCTTTACCTAAAATAAGGAAACAGCTGAAATTTTCTCTTTTTGATAGAAAACAGATATTGGGAATGCTTGAGGTTTTTTGTTTTGTTTTGTTTTTATTGTGAAAAGAGATTCTTACAAATTTTGGAAGGGAAAGAGTTCTTGAGAAACTAGAGTCCCAAAAAAGCCAGTTTTCATGAACGTTATTGAGACATTTTCTAGTAGGGGATCATTTTAATTTTAAATTCCATAAAATACTAAAATCAGAAATTGAAATAATTGTTTTTTTGGAGTAGATATTTTTCAGATTTATATCTCATACCATGTGGTGATAATTTTAAATTTCATTGTTTTATAATATATTAAACAATATAAATAACACGTGTTAATTATTTCTTCTAAATCCCTGCAAGTTTATATATTCAAATTGGCCAAGAAAAAATAACTTTTTTGAATCTACTAATTGAGAAAATAAGAGATTGCCTAATGTCCAGAGGTATTCTAACATATATGATAGTCTACGGCCATACCGCCCTGAACGTGCCCGATCTCGTCTGACATATATGATGAATGATCACCTAGAAAGTAAAAAAGTGTATACAAGTGCAATTAAAATCCTCACTAAATCACTGTTTTCCTCACGGTCAAGGTTTTCAGACCCTGATGGTTTCAGCTGGACAGCCATTGCCTTAACCGTGGCTTCAGGTTTTCTGGTCTTGTGGTGGGAATGGCTCACTCTTCTCCAGCTTACCCCGATATAACTCAAGTTATATCCAAACTTGAGTTAGGAATCCTCAGCTGTATTGTAAATACAGACTGTCTTCCTTCCAAGAGTGTGTGGACTTGTATTACAGTAAAACTAACTTTTCTATGGAGAGAGAAGAACTCGCAGCAGGGACCCATTAATGTCTGAGTGGGCCAGCCATCTGCAGGAAGTACCCAGTGCCCTTGCTAGAAGGCCAGGTGCTCAACGCAATCAGTGTGGCCCATACCCATTTGATGACCTGCAAGGGAGGTTTTAAAGTTTATGTTTTACATTTACATTCAAGAGCATTTTCCTTTTTTAGCACTTTTAAATATCATGTACAGGGGAGCGAGTGTAGCTCAGCGGTTGAGCGCCTGTTTCCCATATACGAGGTCCCGGGTTCAATCCCCGGTACCTCCTAAAAAAAATAAAATAAAATAGCCATGCCATCTCTGTTGTTGGACTTACTCTGGCATAATTACAATTTCATCTTTAATGGTGCTTTACTGCAGATTTTTGTATTTACTACAGCAGTGTGTAAGTAGTTCTTTACAAAACTATATAAGTTTTATATATATATATATTTTTTTTACCGGGAGGTCCCGGGGATCGAACCCAGGTCCCTCCATATAGCAGACGGACGCCCAACCAGCCTATAAACAATGCAACCAACTGTTCAAGTGTCATACCTTGAAAATGTCAAATAAACCATGAACAGTGTCTACCTTGTTAACTTAAAAAAAAAAAAAAAAAAAAAAAACTATATAAGTTGCAGGCTTTTCAAGTCCTGAATTTTTATCATAGAAATAACACTGGGTAATTACAGAGCTTATCATGAAGTGTGAAGGTACTACATCCAATGTGATAACTAACCATCAGAAGCTTTGAGGGTTCAACTGTGGGAAAGAATAGTCCATTAGCATGCCTGCCTTGGAGTTGACAGTAGATTTTGGTATGCCCTAGACTAGGGAGGAGAAAGTTGGGGAAAATTTAGAATAGTACAAATGCAAGAAAAGTTATATAGCTTTAGGAAGAAGAAATGGTCTTTGCTTGAAAGAAAATTGAAATATATTAGGTGTATTTTAATTTGTTTTAAAAAATCTTTATTTACAAAAGCTGTACATATTCATTGTATAAAATTTGGAAAATACAAGGAAATTCAAAGAAGAATATAAAAATCATCTGTATTCTTATCTCCCATACAAAATTAAATACTTAACATTTGGGTATATATCTAAATGTATATATTTTGTATATATAGGTCTATTATATTTATAACATTTATGTACACATGAATTTGTTAATATAAATTTACATATTCACAAAAATTTGTAGATGTGTGTATAAGTATGGAATCAAATTATTTTCTGTTGATCACGTTCTTTTTGCTATTATATTTTAATTTTTTTTTCTATGTCATTTCTTGTTTTTTTTTTTTTTTTTAAGATTTTATTTATTTATTCATTTATCCCCCCCTTGCTGCTTGTGCTCACTGGGTCAGCTAACCACGCCGTGCGGGCGGGCTTGCCTTCACTAGGAGGCCCCGGGAACCGAACCTGGGGCCTCCCATATGATAAACGGGAGCCCTACTGATTGAGCCACAGCCGCTTCCCATCTTGTTTTTTAATGGATACAAAATATTCCATTTCACAAATGTACCTTTTCTATCTCACCCTTATGAACTTTTTGGCTGTTCCAGATTTTTGTTCTTATAAGTAATGTAGTAAAGAATAGCACACATAAAATCTTTATAGGCCACTGGTTAGTTTCTTAGCTTAATCTGGGAAGGTTTTTTTTTTTTTTAAGTCCTGGCCTTTTATTGTTTGTGTGTGTTGTTGGGTCATCCATTGTTCCTGGCTTGGATTTTTGAATCCCTAGGAGTCAGAGATTGTGTCCACAGGAAATGCTCTTTAATGCCTGCTGCAAATGACATTTAATAAGCATGAGTTGTGTTGGCACCAAAATAATTTTGCGTGTATCTCGGTACATCTCAAGTGTGTTCTCTCGACATGAAACAATAGTTAGTTCTATTAAACTTCCAGGAAATTTGTACCCGTGACATCATGGTGACGCATTGAGGACTGGGCTCTAGTGTAGGAACCTCAAACTGCTATGTAATTTAGTAATCCTATGACACCAACCCCTTTAATTTTGTCTTCTCTAATAGATGATAAATTACTAAACAGTGTGTGTAATAAACACTGGACCTAGGGGTAAAATATGTGGATTTTAGCCCCAGCTCTACCACTTACCAGCAATGCTACTTTGGGCAAATCACTCCCTGGGTTCCAACCCTCCCATCTGTAAACTGGAAATAATAAAACCGGCCCTTGCAACCTCATATGATTGCTTAAATGTGAAAGTATTTGCAATCTAATAAAGTGCTATAACAGTGTGAGATTTTAAGAAATAACTAGTGTTATTGTAACCAATCTGAATTCATAATGTAGTTAGAAATGACAGGATACCATGGTGTGTAAGCACGAAGCATATTAGAAGAACACGGGCTTATTCCAGTCTGCAAGTGGGTGGTTGACAATGGAATATGCTATCCATATGGCAGTCTCTGCTGGGACACACTCACAGTAGACTGTGATATTTTCAGTTTAGTGTAAAAGCTTTTGGAGGTAACTCTGCTGGTGCACTTACTCTGGTTTAGGACTGATTTGGAAAATTAGAGCATTTTGAAAAAATCAGCTCCAGGGTATCAGAACGACAGCAGTTCCAAAGGAACTGCCTCAGTGATAGGGAGGGAAAAGGGTTGTCTGGGAGTGGGGGTGTGAAAACCTCTCTAGGAAACCGAGACCCAGCGCAGCTAAGTGTTCAGGATCCCTGGCTTGTTGGTGTCAGAGCCAGGTTTGGAGCCCTGCTTCCCACGTCATTGCCTCTGCCCAGCGGTGCCTTCTGGAGGGATCAGGGAAAATCTCGGACATCGCCAGATTGAGTTTTGATTCACTCTTCTCTCTGGGATCTGAATACAGTGTATAGATCATGATTTTTTTCATTACGTTTCTTCTGTCCAACTCTGTCAAAGAGCTTGGGCCTTCTACCTGAAGTGGAAAAAAAAATGCTTACTTTTCCAAAAAAGAATGCATATGATGACAGGCGTTTTGTTGTTTTAGTTATTTATGGCACATTTTAAATGTTTTTTTTTTTTTTTTTTCATATAATAAATTTTATTTTTAAAGAAGTTTTAGAACACAGAAAAGTTCCCTAGAAAGTATAGGGGATTCCCATATACCCCACCACCCTCCCACATTTTCCCCTGTTAATAACATCTTACATTAGTGTGGTACATTTGTTACAATTGATGAACAAATATTGAAGCATTGTACTAACCAATTATGGTTACATTCTGGTTTACACTTTGCACTATACAGTTTTTATAGGTTTTGACAAAATGTATAATGGCCTGCTCCGTCATTGCACTGTCATGCAGAACAGTTCCAATGCCCTATGTTCCTATGTTGTGTTTTAAAGATATAGAAAAATTCCAGTATTACTTTGGAAATGAGCTACATTGCTGTGACACACCAAAGGAGTAGTTGGTAATTGAGAGACAGAGGGAATAGTATGCTAACACGTCCCTACATGGTTCATGTCAAGGATGGTCAGCAAGAAATGGCACATACCTGCTAAATGTGTGCGTTGAGAGAAAGAGAATTCTGAACCATTTTTATGCAAATTCTGTATCCCCTAACTGTACTGCTGCCAAATATCATACCGGTATCCCCCTCATTGATAGAGAATCACTGATAATAGGTATACCTAAGGATTTCCTCAATGCGTGAACATTCTAAAGTGTTTCATCTATTAAGATATCAGATGTAAGTGAACAAAAGGACTAGCATTTATTAAATGGACTATGTTCAATTATTTCCTTAGATATAAGAAATTGATTTTCAGGTTAATTTTCTTAAAGACTTATGGTGGTTTGCTAGCAATCAAATATAGATTTCAAACAATTCTCTTATCTTCACTTGGCCTGAATATCCTTTTCTGTTAGAAGAGGAAATTGGTTTCCATGCCCTTTATAAAATATTCTTTTTAAGGCTGTAATTCTATGTTTCTAGTGCTCTTATTTTAAAAGAGATTTTTTTTTTTTCACCTTATGTTTTCAGGATTAATTTATACTGGCCTTGTGTTCTTCGTTGGAGGCATGTTTTTAATATTGTAAGGTCTAATGACAAAGGGACTCTTCAGCACACTGAAGTGTTAAGGCAAAGAGTTTGGTTGAGACAGCAGGTTGAGCCCCACAGACCTAAGATGGGGATGGGAGAACATGCCTGAGTGACGCGCAAGCATGCTGTGAATGTGGTCACTTCTTTCATTTCATCAGCATCTGAGGATGGGTGTTCCACTTGGACGGGCTTTTGATGAGAAAACCAGCTGTCCCGTTGCCTGGGCCTCCCAGTCATATTCTGAAGGGTATTGCCTTGTTTATCTGGAGTAGCCTACATCTGAATTTTGGTAATTGTATGTATAAGCTAAAACACCTAACTGGTCTAAAAGCCTCTTTTTGCATATGTGGAAATGTTCCTGAACTCTACAATTGGTACCAGGGTGACCAGCCAGTCATTGAAGGAATGAATTTAGTTTTGAATGTTTTCATTTTGTGTATGTATGTGTATGAGAGAGAGCTCCTCAGACAAATATCATGCTCTACTTCAGTGTTCAGAGATGCAAATGGTATTAAATAGGCCAAATGCAGGAAATGAAACAAGGAAATGAAAAGCCCACACTTCTTTGTGGGATCAGTAATTTGGCTTAGGAATGGACACATTCTATCATTATTGAAATTGAAAGAAAAAACTGTGTGAGCTAGTTTGTTTGCATTTGATACTTTTGTGCCATTGTTTCAGAAGGAAATGCGGGTTTTAAATTTATCGCTAGATATTTCATTTGACACTTTTGATTTTCAAAAGAGAAGGGCCAAATGCATATTCTTCTCTCTTCTCCAGAGACCCAGGCAGACTTCTTTTTAACATCAAGAGATGTGCATACCTCTCCTGACAACAAATTTCACATAAGCGTTAGCCGTCTGCTTCGTGAGTGGATTTATGAAGCTGTTCTTATTGTTGACATAAATGATAGATGTTTATTTCTTCTGGTGATCTGGGGCCTTAACTGTTTCTGTCATAAGGATGTGCCTATCTACCTGAGTCCTACTTACCATTTTGTTCCCTAAAATACTCCTTCTAGCAGAGTAGAAGTTATGGTACCTAAATTTAAAGCAATGACATTAGCATGCATCAAATTGAGCAGTTGACTTATGGGTTGTGCATTTCATAACTAAATGTGCTTTTTGTTGAAATATCTATAACACCCTGCGTCCTCCAAAATGTAAAATTGGAATAATACCAGAAACTAAGACTATATCAATAATTGGTCATATCTTTAGGAGGAATTGCCCCCTATGCATAATCAAAATCTCATGATTGAAAAACAATCAGCAGTCAACTCACGGCTGGACCTCCAAAGCAGTATGACAGTCAGAATTAAAGGTGACAGAAGGTAGATTTCACCCTCCTGTACAGCATACACAAACATCAGAGACTTTGTAGCTATGCCAACAACCAAAATATCTGGCAGTAACCTCCCAGCAAAGAAAGTTGCTCCTTGAGCTGGCCAGAGACATCCATTGCCCTCCCAACAGTCTTATCGTACTCTTTTGGATTTGAGAAACTATACTTTCCAGTATCAAACTTCCCACACTAGATAAATGGGGATTTATTCATTAATTTATAATGTATTTGTCTTGGGTGACCAAGAGCAATAATCAACAGTTTTTGAAGACTTTCCCAAGATGGAAAAAAGATTGAGTAAAAAGAACACAAATAATGAAACACAAATTCTGTCCTAGATATCTATGTTATATTACATGTATGTTAAAGAAATAAAAGTAAAACACCTATAAGTATCTGAAGTATATGAACAGAAAAAAGCTCAAAAACTGGTTACTTACAAAGGAATAAAATCCATGCTGGCCTCAAACTTCCTGTCCAAAAATGATGTTATAGCCAAAGACTCTATTTGCTTAGGTAATATATACATTATCATATAGTCGAGGACACATGAAGTATACTTTTCATGTGTCTTTTTTGAGAATCTCACTTAAAGGTGTATACAAGATGACAGAGTTGAATTAAAATGAAGAATTTAAGAATTAGGAGATGGGATATAAAAGAACTATGGTGAGCACTGATAGAAAATTCAAAGTTTGAAAAGATACTTTAAAATGTTATAAATAATGATTCACTAATAATAACAATATAGATCTAGAACTATGTTGATTAAGATTAGAGATGGCAGTGTGGCAAGGGTACACATGTATTAAATTCCTTTACTTATTTGGAGGACTAAGGGAGGAATTAAGAGTTATACTGTATTCCTTCTGAAATCATTAATTAAGTAAAATATGCATTCAGGTTTGGTTTTAAACATTTAAAAATAATAAGTTACTAGTATAAAAAACAATGATGGCATACATTGTCACAGAAGAAAATACCCATATGGCACAGAGTAAGAGAACTACCAACCCATTTTTCCCTGAAAAATAAGTTAAAATTTATAGAACATTATAAAAGTTATTTTAAACAAATCACTGAGGTTTATTCTAAGAATGTTGATAGATTTTATATTATGAACACTATTAATAAGTCATAGCAATAGGTCAGATGTTCATCTCAATAGAGGTTGATAAAGCACTTGATGAAATTAAACATCTATCCCTGCTAAAAATGCTAAAAATTCTTTAGAAAATGAGAATGAATGGAGAATTCCATAGTGTAGTAAGGTATATATAATTTAGACTAATGGTCAGTATCTTAACTAGTGAAATACTGGAGGCAGTCCATTAAAATCTATTGTCATTAATATTTATCTTTATTTTAGAGGTTCTTTGCAGTCAATTAACACATATAACTGAAACAAAAATCTATAATTTCAAAGGAGGTAAAATTTGTTATATTCAAATATAAATCTAAAAAACAGATTTACATGAATAAGTCTCAAAATTAATGAGTATCATGAAGTAGATTGCATAAAGGATGAATATATAGAAATTAATATTGTTATCTATTACCAACTATAACCAGTTGAGAAATGACAATGGAAGAAAGGACTCCATTCATAACAACATTCCACACCTTCCCCCAACCTCTCCTCTCCCCACCTCTTCCAAAAAGGCAGAAAATACCATGCCTGAAAGTAACCCAATCGAGACCACAAAGGGTTCATACGAAGAAACAGCAAAACTTTATTTGGAAGCTAAACTATTATGCATATTAGAAAGACATGCCATGTTCATTGGAGAAAAGGCTAAATATTGTCCGTTTCCCTAAATTAAATTATAACCTTTATGCAATTCCAATCTAAATTCTAATGATTTGTGGAGTGTTTTTTTAACTAGTTTAAGCAGAAGAGGAATTTATTAAAGCATGAGGTAGCTCACAGAACGTTCAGGAGGGCCAGAAAGTGAGCATTGGAGGACACACGGCCAGGAAAAACACCCAGACCACACCTTGGCACTATGCCAGGGCATGTCCCAGCTACTGTGCCCCTGGGAAAGAACACTGCCATTCACACTGCTGCCACTGATCCCTGGATTCCAGAAACTCTGCCCCCACCCCCAGAGGGATGCCACTGCCACCACTTTTGCCACCAAAAATTGATTTCTTTGACACCTGCTTCCTCATATTGCCTTCTTTCAAGCTAACGTTGAGTTTATGCTTAAATGGCAAAGCCCACACTATGCCCCAACTACAAGGAAAGCTGGAAAAGTGGGTGGTGCCATCAACCTTGGGTAGGCAGGACTCATGATAGGGGAAATTCCTCTTATATACGGGGGAAATAATTTCTGAGCATGAAAAAGTAGAAGAAAGAAAAGACTGATAATTTGACTACATTAAAAGTTTAAATTCTGTAAGTTAAACTCCATAAACAAAATTAAAACACTAATAATAACTGGGAACATAGTGGCAATAAACATAATGGGAAGAGGGTTACTATTGTTAAGCCATAAGGATCACTTTTAATTAGTGTAAGAAAAAACCCCTGTGTCCCATTGAATAAATGGGCAAATAACATGATCAGGCAGCTCACAAATGAAGAAATAGAAATGGCAAGTAAACAAATGAAAAGTTTTCCTCTCCCTAATCAAATAAATACAAATCAAAACAGTGAAATAATGGTTTCAACCTGATTTGCAAATATTAAAAAGCGATCATGGTAATATTCATTTCTGATGATGGTTTATTGAAGTCACTACATAAATATAAATTCACAATCTCTTAGAGAGCAGACTGAAACTTTATGTCTAGAACCCTAAAAATAGTTCATATTGCTTGAGCTATTATTTGCACTTCAAGAAATATAAGGAAATAATCAGAAATGTTCTCAGAAATAAATATTTCAGGATGTTAATTGCAACATTGCTTATAATAGCATAGAATTGAAAACAGTTTAAATATTAAATAGTAAGAAGAATCGTGCTTAAATGGTATGGTAGTCTATCTGTAAAAAAAGGAATAATTTATAGCCATTAATATCACATTTATAAAAAAAATATTTAATGGCATAGGAAAATTATAATTACAACCAAAATACAAAGACCAGGTCACAGAATTGAATAAGATTTATTATACATACACACACTCTTCAAAAAATAGATTTAAGAAAGATACCACAATATTACATTGGTAGGGCTGCCGATTTCTTTTTTATAATATAATATATTTTCCATGTCCTCTGCCATAAGCATGTGTTACCTTTAGGATCAGATTTAAAAAACTTTATTTAAAAAGTGGTCAACTCCTTTTCTGTGGCTATTAAATGCTTCACCAGAAAAATCCCATTGCTTCTACCCTTACCATATGCCTCCAATTTAAAAGACTTTAACGGTTTTATGCTTAGGATTTCCCGATCTTAGTAGCGGTACTAAAGTTATCCCCTCAGTCTAATTCATCCTCAGTCAACTCCATGGTGGTGATGGACATATGCCTCTATCATCTACCTAGCATCTACCTAGAAAAGGTGCATGTGCCAGAGGAAAGCATAGAATCTGGGTGATGATTGAGTATAACTACTTCATGACATACATTGCTGAATGAAAATTTCCTCTTTTTTTTTTGGTCTTTTAATTACTGTGGAAAACACTACCAAATTATTAGCAGAATTTTTTCCCTTTTTATTTTTTAATTAAAAAATGTTAATTTAAAATGTCCTAAGTAAAGTTGTTCTGAGCTAAGATTCCAGAATCTTAAATCCTTTAAGCCTATAAGGGAAAGATTGAAATTTTGTTTGTTATAGCTTCATATCATAAAATGCAGATGCTAACTCCTTGCCTAGGCATTTTCTCCCACTGTCCATATGCTAGCACATTTTTAATATTAGATTTTAAGTCATAGTCTGAAACCAATAGCTATTATAGCATATTTGAAATTTTTAAAATTGTAACTTGATTAAATTAATAACCAAGTGTATGTATTGTGTTATTCATGATCTTTATTACATGCCCTGGTAAAACAGAGCCAGCAGTTCCTATTCCAGTACTCTTGGGAAATTGGCTCAGGTCTAATCTTGGTCAAGATTAACTGACAATGTACTCAGGCTTGAAACCACTCCAGTCCCACCATTCCAGTAAAATCATGGTCTCCCAGGGTCAAATCCAATAAACTCTTTGTAAAAAATATTATTCAGTCTGAGTATACTGCAGCATTTGATAACAGCAATCGTTTCCTACTTCTTGAATATTCTTCTTCCCCTGCTTCCGGTGATACTTTCTTCTGTATTTCCTTCCTTTGTGTTGGTCCCCTTTTGCTCCCTCATCCATTTTGACTATTGGGATCCCTTGGGTTGCATTCTCAAGTATCTTTTTACTTGTGGCGCGCTCTCCGTGACCAGGATCTTCTGCTCTCCACTCATGTGCTGATTTTTTTCACGGCTCTCTTGGGCTTGGACATTTCTCCTGAACATAGATGTGTATTTCTATGTACTGTATTTCTCACCATTTGAATGTGTCCCATCACTACCTCAAATCCAACTGTTACTCAATGCCAAACTTAATTATTACCAATTCTCTTTATTCTGTCTCCTTATTAGCAACATCACCCACCTAGTCACCCAAGCTAGAAACTTCAGCAGCATCTTCTGCCACACCTTCCCTACTAATCTTACTTTTCCTCTGAAAATGTGTTTTATAGCCTCCCCTTCTCCACATTACCACACTTACTGGCTCAGGACTTCTGCCCTAGGTTGAGAATTGGGATCCCTCTTTCTGTACGCTTTCACTTCCTTTGCCCTACCCGCATCTAATCTCTCTGCTATGTTGAAGCTAATTTTTCTCTTAAAGAAATGAATTTAATTATGTTTTTTAAAGGCTAAAGAAAAACATTTTGTGGTTTATCATAACACAGGAAAGTGGTGGTTCCCAAAGTGTGACCCCCCCCCCCATCCAGCAGCGTTTGCCTCGCTAATTCTCAGGCTCCACCACAGACCTACTGAATAAATAACTATGGGGATGGGGCAGTGTCCAGCAAGCTGAGGTTTAACACATCCCCTAGGTGATTCTGATGCACTCTTCTGCAGTTTGAGAATTACTGCACTGTAGATTCTAAGGCCTGGCTGAACATGAGAACCACCTGAGGAGCTTAAAAAAATACCCAAGCCCAAAACCAATTAAATCAGAAAAGTCAGGCGTCTGGCCTGACATCAGTGTATATCTTTTTAAAAGTTCCCCAAGGGATTTTAATACATAATAAAGTTAGAGAACAACTTAAATAGTAAAATTCATTTTCTTTAGCAGGATCTAAAGCAGTGGTTCTCAAACTTGACTGCACATGAGACTCACCAGGGAAGTTTTTATAATACTTATGCCTGCCTCCTCCTTCCCAATTCTGATTTAATTGGTCTGCAGTGTGGTCTGGGCATTGGGGTTTTCAAAGTTCCATAGGCTATTCTAATATGAAGTGAAGGTTAAGAATCACTTCTCTAAAGCTAGGATTCTGAAACTCTAGTGTGCCTAAGAATCACCTTGAGGATTGATTAAAAAAATAAAAATAAAAAATTGACCCTGGGCTGTCAGCTGAATTACTGTCCTAAAGGATATTTACACCTGGCCCCTAGACTTTTCTATTTTGAAATCCATCATCTTCTATCTTTCCACCATTTACTGCCCTGCCTTTATTTCCTACAATTCCTCCATCATATTACTTAGCATTCCTTAAATGTGCCTTGCTTAAATCACTGGTGAAAATGTAAATTATTCAGTCAACAAATGGTCTTGAGTTAATTGATTAGCCATTTGAAAGAGATTAATCGGACTGCTATGTCACTGCTTACACAAATATAATACCATATAGAGTTTAAAAAATTAATTTAAAAAAAGAAACCATTAAAGTACTGGAAGAAAATGTAGGTACATTTAGAAAATAATTTGGGATTTCGGAAGGCCTTTCTAAACAAGGTACAAAACCTAAAAGCCATAAAAGAAAATGATTGATAAATGTGGTTTATCTATCAGAAAAATTGCCATAAACAACATTAAAAGATAAACACAAATAGGAGAGGCATCTTTAGTGTGTTGACAGAAAGGACTAATTGTCTCAAAAAGCAAAAAAATAAAATTACAATTCAATAAGGGAAAAAGACCAACAACTCAATAGAATAAATTATGAACAAGATAGTTTGTATCAAAAGAGACACAAATGGTCAATAAACATATTAAAAGATGCTCATTTTCACTCATAATGTAAAGAAATGCATATCAAAACAATGTAATACCATCAATCAAATTACCAAAATCTTGGGGGGCGGGGAATCATTATTTGAAGAGCAGTTTAGCTAGATGTACCAAAGTGAAAAATGCATCCATCCTTGGGATCCAGGAGTTCTACTTCTAGGAATTCAGCTCTTATATATAATCACATAAACATTCAGAAGATATTCCTTGAATCATTAAAACACTGAAATCTATCTAACTGTCCATCAATTGAAAATCAATTAAGTACATTTTGGTATGGTATTATGGAATATTAATATTTAGCACTTAAAATGATGGAGATTCAGATGGACTCACATAGAAAGTTCTAAATAGACTATTAAGAAAAAGCAGCAAGTAGAGAAGATGATATATAGCATGGTATTTGGGGGAGAATTTTTTTATAGACATACTTAAGTGTGGATGCATGTATGTATTTCTGAATAAATATCTTCTCAAGAGTGGTTACATCAGAAAAGTGCAACTGGGCCTGGCACATATTGAGTTCATAATAAATATTTGAATCAATCAATCAATGGAGTCAGAGGTTGAGAGAGATTTTTAGTTCTTTATTTTATACTTCCTTAAGCTATATTTTATTTTTTACCATTTACATGTAATTGCTTTAATAATAAAATTAATACATGCAAAAATTTGCTATTCCCTTTTGGGCCTCTGTCCCTTTGCTCATTCAGTTTCCTCTGCCTCAGAAGCTTTCTTCCCTTCCCTTCCAGTTTTTCATCTACCACTGACTTTCTGAAGCCATTCATTACTCTCCTTTTGAATCATTGCTTCCTCACTTTATACAGACCACCATGATTGCGATGTACCATTATGTTTTATTGGTTTTTCCCTGCCTGGTGGGAGAGAGCCATGCAGTTAGGAATGGTTTGGCTCATCCTTCTTTCTCCAAAGATTACAAAGAGTCTGCCACATTGTAGCGAAAAAGAGGAAAACGGGGCAATACTTCCCTAACTGCTTTGCTTAGCTCTAGTCACATGTGACCTGACACCCAAAGTAATTGGCCATTTCTGCCCCCTTGAGTGTTCTCAGCATATGAAACTCTGGCTCAGTCTCTAGAATTGCCAGTATTCCATGTTTCATCCTTGTTACTACCAACATCACTTGAAGGAAGCCTCTCATTTTCACCTTTGAATCCCTGTGCCTAGCAGAGTGCCTAGTATATATCGGTTATTGTTGAGTGTTTGTGAAATGATTTATTGTCCCGAAATATGTACATCTCATATGCCTAATTTTTTAGATAATTGTTCAAAGAGGACCTTAAATACCCTGTTGCATTCTTCAAGAGAGAAATCATATCTATCTTTTTTCTGCCTCAACATACCTGAAGGGTTCAACACATTCTAAGCAGCAACTGTGGCTCCTTAAGGTAGTGATTCTCTAAAGGCTGATAATTGTGCATACAAAAATCTCAGCGTTGTGTGTGTTTTGAAGCAAGTTCCTTTTACCCAACTCATCAGTTGCTTCAGGACTTATGCCAAAATATGGACACACATACAGAACATATACAGAATAAGGACCTGAATAGAATGTTTCCCTATCAGGGAGAAGGGCAAATGATGTTTTCCCACAAGAAAGAATGATTCAAATAATAATCTTACTGTTGGCTTGAGCGACCCCATATGCCTTGAATGCCCTAATATTACATGGACCAAATAGACATTTGGCCTCTGATAAATGAAAGTTTGAAACACACAGATTTTAAATAAGTCAAATATCTCCTTCATGTATTGTTTGGTACTGATCAAAAAAAAATTTTGATGTTTTGACTTTGAACAAAAAATGATTAACATTAACAGTAAAGATGTAAACAAGATTATAGTTAATGAGTATTTTCTTCCTTGTGTTTTCCTTTTACAGAGATTTGTAATCTTAATCCAGGAACCTAGAAATAATACACAACTTGGGAGTTTCCTATTTTAGAGGAAGGGAGAGGTTGTAAATTTAATTGGATAAACTTAAAGGAGAATAGAAATAGGATTTGGGTAGGAAAAGCATACTAACTTACCTGATTAACCTAGTAGGATATTGATGGGATTTCAGAAGTGTTGACATAGTAGGATGCTCTATTTATTTGGATTGATAGGGAAGGGATTTCAGGTTTTAGTCCTGTTTTGAGATTACTTGGAGGTCAGAGTGAGGTGAATGTACAAAAGGAACATTGACCTAATATACCTGAGATGAGGAAGAAGGGAAGAAGGAAACAGGAAGTGAAAAAATCCAAGACTTCCTCATTAAGAGCTCTAAAGGACAAGTGGAAATTTTGGATTTGATTTACAGTATACAAGGAAATTCTAAGGCTGTGGTTTGCAACCCTGTTTTCATTTAAAAGAGCTCTTAGAAACCACTTACCCCAGACCAAATGAGTCAGAATCTCTGGGGCAATGTAGATCCTAGAGATCAGCATTTTTTTAAACTTTCCCAAGTGATTATAATATGCAGTCCAGGTTGAGAACTATTTGCTGATCCAAGGAAATGGAAGGTGAAAATGAGAGAAAAATATTAGAGCAGAAAAATTCTCAGGGCCAGGGAGTTTTCAAGACTTCCTTTATGGTTTATAGGAACTAGAAGTCCAAATTCTGATTTGTTAGATATTTGGTACATTACATTTCATTATATTATGGAACAATGGAATTGCGTGTCTTTCCTTCTCTTAAGTCTATAAACAGATTTGTGGAGTAAGAAGCTAAAAAAAAATTTGGATAATTATAAACAAAAACAAAAAAACTCAACTTACACATATTTTGCTTCTCTCAGATAGAATTCCCGTGTACCAGAAGCCGTGCATTTGTTAAATGGGACTACCTTAAATTTTTTTAATTAGAAGGAACTGAAAGGAAAAGGTTTATAATAGAGAATACATTTAGATTACATTTAGGAAGTTAGAGGATGTACAGCATTTCATTTAAATACTTCCTCTTTGACCAGCAATTACTCAGCAATTGAAGCAGTCTGAGGAAAACTAATTTCCTGATAGAATCCACCCGTCTTCTAGGTAAAAAAAAAAAAAAGGCGGGGGGGGGGGCATTTTTTATCTAATTATGTTAAAGAATTGAAATCGCTTCATGTAAAATAGAAATAAATAAATAATGAAAGTACACATTAGCTTGCATCCTTTAACTCATAGTGTTTTATCCAGATTCAGAAACTAATTAATTATCTAAGATTAATAAGATGCATTGTTTCATCAAATTGCATGAAATTTGGGGATATCTGTTACAGTGGCCATGTTCTTAACCTCCCTATCTTTGACCTTCTAAATTCTACTCACTAACATTAAACAAAGAGTAAAAATAATCTCTTCTCCTTTGCTGGGAAGATGAATTACTGTAGGTAGGAGGAAAATATACAACTAAAAATCAACTTTGTTCATCACTCTTGACATTCCCCAGTCTTTACTCAGGATCACCTTGAGATGTGACATCAATTCAAAGTAATAAGGAAAGGTCAATGAAAAGCTAAAACATTCTCATGAACCCATTATAACACATCTCTGTGGGATTCGTGTCAATGCCACAGCAATTCAAATACAGTACACAAATTCCAGAGTAACGGTTTCATGAAATGGAGACAACAGGCATCTGCAAGAGTTGTATGACATAGAAATTGACCTGTTATTGGGTTTCTCTTCTACTCTCTATGTGTTTTCCACCCTATAACCTTGTCAGTCATTCCTTAGAAAGTATTACATATATTTGTCAGGAGTCTATTGTGAAGATGTACATTCTCTATATTCCATAGTCATTGAAAGTTTGTTGCTTTCTTGTGTGTGTGTGTTTTTTTTTTTTAGTAAATTTGATAATGTTTAAGAAATTTGTTTTTCAAATGAATAAGGAATCTAGAATTAGTTATGTAAGATGAGACTAGAGGTGGTAATGTACAGATCTGCTTCTACCAACAGATTTTTAGCTCTTTGGGTCTTGTTCATTTATTTAATCTCTCCCACCAGATAGCTCAGAACTCTGTGAATAAAAGGAACTTAATATATCATTATTGAGTTAGAAAAACAAAATCAATACATTCACAAGACAGATTATAACAGGGACTAGGTTAGGTGCTGAGAATTCAATATACACTTTTTGTGTATATGCTCTGTATCTACACGTATAACCAAAGTTTATCCCTTACCAGCATTTAGATTTATAAATTAGTAAGAGGAAAAGAGACATGGAATATAGTACACATATCACTGTATTCAATTCATTTGTCTTTTATCATTTTGGTGACAAAAGACAGTACGAATGGAATTATCATTACCCAAACTTCAATATTTACCCTATGGAATTTTCCTTCTCTTCAAACCCTTGACTGGAGCTGTCAACTTGTTTGTGTGTCTGAAACAGATCAGGGCTATTAGGCACTAAATATGTGACTGGGGGAAGAAAACATGTTATTTGCTCTAAAGTATAATAAGAAAGCTAAAACAGAATGGTAAATGTTTAATTAAATAATTAAAATGTGACGTGAGGACTGTAACAACATGTAGCATCATTATATACAATTGTATAATGTAGAATATGAGTATATTTTAAAACATTTGAAATTATTTGAGGTAGAGCCTCCATAGGTAAAAGTGCCTAAAGCCTACCCAGATATTCAAGTTTTGCTCTTAATTCTCTCTCACACTCCCAAACCATATCCTCCCTCAGTCTTCCCATTCAGGTAATGTCACCACCTACCCGATTGCTCAGTCCTAACGTCTAGGAGTCTTCCTTGTTTCTTTCTCTCTTTCTCCCATTATTCCTCCTAATCCAGTTTTTCACCAAATCCTTTTGGCTCAACTGACAAAACATACTTCAGATCTGCAGTCACCCTATCCACCACTATCTCTTAACTATATTGGTAGCCTCTTAACCACACACTCACTGCTACCACTCTTCCCTGATGTCTTAATTTGCCAGGGCCACTATGACAATACACTGGTTGGCTTCAACAACAGGAATTTGTTGTCTCACATTTTTAGGGACTGGAAGCCCAACATCAAGACATTGCTTGGCCACGCATTCTCCTGGAGTCTGTAGCGCTCTGGTGAATGGCCTCCATCACCTGGCCATTGGGCTCCTCTGGTTTCCACTGACTGATGACATCCACATTTCCTCTGCTTGTAAGAACTTCAGTCATCGAGGCCTACTCTGATTCAGTTTGTCTTCATCCAAATAGGATCTTCACAGATGCTATTTTCAAATGAATACACACCCACAAGACTGGGGTTAGGACTCGAAAATGTCTTTGTGGGGGCCACGATTCAATCTACCACACCTGCCTATGGTCCATTGGCCAAGAGCAGTTAGAGCAATATTCTAAAATATAAACCAAATCATATCATTCCTCTCTATGTAGTAGAGTGTTAATAAATATTTGTTGATGAATGAGTGGATCAGTCAGTCAGAAATGACAGTGAGTAGTAGTGCTAGCTATGGAAGGATCAATAAAGCAACAGGATGGGTGGGGGAGAACCAAGAGACTCTGGGAGCACAGATATAATTAAGCCTTGGTTCCTTCTGTGAACTGCTCTCTTTACCTTGAAACCCCAAGCATATTAGTCTACTTCTATTCAGTGGCCTCCTGTGACCACTTCACTGCTTACCCAGAGAAACCTTCCACTGAAAGCCAGCCAAGGTTTTTCCTTGGCCACTAAGACTCTAAACAGCTGCCCAGGTTTTTAATGAATAGTCTATAATTAAATCTGGAGAGGAGCCAGTTTCCAAGACAGATGTCTAAATGAAGGGAAATTTTCTAACTCCCTTCCTGTATCACCTGCCTGAGTCCAGCGGGATAGCCTCAAACTTGTGTATGACTTGAACGATTATTTTACAAAATTCACTCAGCTCCATTCCCTGCATAACTGTCCCAGTGCCCAGTTCATCTGCTGACATTCATCTTGCAAGGAGACTCTGGATTTGAGTCTGCAGAGCTTGGTCCTAAGGATTTTTGTTTTTGTTTTTTTTTTTTGGCTTTTTTAGGAGGTACTGGGGATTGGACCCAGGACCTCATACATGGGAAGTAGGCACTCAACCACCCAAGCTACATCCACTCCCCAGTCCTAAGGTTTTTGTTTTTAATTTTATCTATCTGTGCCCCCCCCCTCCATTGTTGTGGTCGCTGTCTGCTCTCGGTGTCCATTTGCTGTGTGCTCTCTATATCTGCTCGTCTTCTCTTTAGAAGGCACCAGGGGAGAGGATATGGAGGAATAGGAACCCTCATCCACTGCTGGTGGGATTGTGGAAAGGTCCAGCCACTGTGGAGAACAGTTTGGTGGTTCCTCAGAAAACTAGCAATAGATCTTCTGTATGATCCAGCGATTCCACTGCTGGGTATATACCCAGAAGAATTGAAAGCAAAGACACAAACAGATACATGCACACCAATGTTCATAGCAGCATTGTTCACAATTGCCAAAAGTTGGAATCAGTCCTGGTGCCCATCAACAGATGAATGGATAAACAAAATGTGGTACATACATACAATGGAATATCACTCAGCTGTAAGAAGGAATAAAGTGCTAACACACGGAATAACATGGATGAATCTTGAAGACCTTATGTTGAGTGAAGCAAGCCAGGCATTGAAGGATGAACAGTATATGACCTCACTGATTTGAATTGAGGAAAGTGAGCAGTCTCTGAGAACCAGTGTCTGAAAGATAGGTTAACAAGGGAGAGAAAGAGAAGATTGTGAGCCATCACCCATATGGACATAATCTATGGTAAAGTGATAGAGTATAGTTGCATATTGAAGGATAGACAGGTGGGTAGTGATATTACTGGGTTTGGTGGTGCAGGGTTGACAGGTGGGTAGATTAGGAAGGGTAGGTTAGAATACCCAGGATACTGGGGGGAGAGATGGGAGGGGGACTAGGTGAACATGGGATTTGTGGGTATGATGTTGAAAGTGCAGGAGTGGGAATGCTCTTATGGCAGTATGACAAGGTAGTATCACTGGTTTAGGGTGTAGGTTGGGGGGGCATTCAGGAAAGGGTGCATCTGGAGTAGGCTTCTGGGGAGTGTGTGAGTGTTCATTCTGTCATAATGTGTTGTGTTGGGGAGTGGAGACCCACACAGTGAGTGGGAAAGAGATGGACCCCCGTCTTTGGGAGGACCGGTTCACCCAGAAATAGAGAGGTGGGTGTCTCTTAGGCGCAAGGGTGGATCCTAATAGGAGAGGATAATCAGCATGTCAAGACCTCTTATTGCTTGTAACTATGAATCTTGTCATCCAATGAGTCAAGACAGGGGAGTGTCATGTGCCCCAGGGGGAGGTGGGGGAAGGAACAGAAAAGATCAAACGGGGTATTTAGTGGTCATGGGAAATGTTTTTCATTACCTTACAGTAATGGACACAGGACATGGTAAATATCATCAAAAATTATTAAACTGTACCATCTAAATTCTAAACTGTACTTAAACCATTAAAAAAAAAAAAAAAAAAAAAGAAGGCACCAGGAACCGAACTCGGGACCTCCCATGTGGAAGACAGGCTCAATCACCTGAACCACCTCAGCTCCCTGATTTGTTGTATCTCTCACTTTCTTTCCTCTTTGTATCTCTCTTGTTGCATCATCTTGTTGCGTCAGCTTGCCACGCCTGCCTGCCGAACCAGCTTGCCTACTCTGGGAGGCACCGGGAACCAAACCTGGGACCTCCTATGTGGTAGGCGAAGCCCAATCGCTTGAGCCATATCTGCTTCCCGATCCTAAGGTTTTTAAGCAGTGCCTGTGTACTGTCAAGAACCTCCAACAAAGCAGGAAGAAACACAGCATTGATTGTTATGGTGCAGAATGTCATAACTCATTTAAGGGGATCATCAAGTAATGACAGCAAGGATTCAAATGGGGGTTTACTCTTTGATCCACCAGGAGTTTCAAATGGCAATTATCATTAATTCTTGGGTTCCCTGTCCTGATGGAAAATCAGGGCATCAGAAATTATCATTTTGTGAACAGACAGCTATTAAAAGCACATTTATAATCTATAGTGGTATAGCATATGCTTTTAAAAAAGATTTGCAACTTGCTTCTCTGTGGTAAAGACACGGGACTTCTCCAACCTAATTACAAAGCAGTCAAACAATTTAATTAATCTGGAAATCACTTTCTTAACAATAGCTGCTTCTAAAATGAGGCACCCTGTGCAGCACCTTTAGGTAAAGTATCATTTTGATATATTGCTTACGAGTTAACCAAGCTCATTCTCCCTGGGGATTGTGGAGTTAATTACCTATCTAATGCCTGACCACCGCTAGGGTTTGCTTTCCCAGGTCAGAAGCGTCAGCAGCCATACCAGCAGTCTACAGAGTGTCCTGGCACTCAAACATCCAAGAGCCCACAAATCCCTGGGAACAGCAGGATTTGAGTTATGAGCAAGTGCTGCACATATGGGCAGAGAATTAACTGGCACCCGTTTTCATTTGAGTGTCTCTCAGGTATTGTTTTGCAGATGGGGGCATGAATTCAGAGAGCAGTGCTGTGAGCAGTGAAGGTCATGTATAGGACTCTGGTTTCAATCCATCTTGCTTTCTCAGCCTGGGGAAGCGCTGTGCGCATGCCCAGCAGCCAAAGTTGCCCCAAATCCTCGTCTCTGAATTAAGAATATATAAAATGTACTTTATACTTTTGTCGGTTCTAAATTAGCAGTATTTTCAAAGCTGTATAACAAAATAGTGTCACTAACTCTTCAGAGACTGAGTATGTAACATAGAAATCAATTTTTAGTTCAAATAAGAACAAAGACCTCAAATATTGACTCCTACTTATCTAATCTGTTAATCTTGTAATTTCTCTCTAAGGAATATTGAGGCATTTTCTGTAACGCATGACACAAAAATCTACAAATTACTCAACAGCCCTTTTCCTCTACTACCAATCCCCCCACACCCCATTTCTCTTTCAAAATTCCCACATCAATTGGGCAGTCTTTCTTTCAGTCCTCTCACACTGGAAACTTAGTTTGTCTGTTCTTAGTCTGTTCTCTTTTTCATCACTATTTTCTAATATATCCCCATTTATGCTTGGTGTGCCCAGCCAAATATCTTTTCTATTGGCCTTCCATGTCTTAATCTAACTCCTCCTCCTCCACTTCCTGCCAGGTTAAAACTTTCAGATTCTCTCCTTTGCTTCTAAACATCTCAGTAGTTAGTACCAATAAACAATTCAAAATTCAAAGGCATTGCCAGTCTGAATTTCCTGCTGCCAAAGAGCTTTGTCTCTACTGCACTACCCTTGGGTATTTGTGTTTTTTCTGACCTCTCTTCCTGAAGTCCCCTTCCATTTCTCCCAGGTCTAAATCCTGCTGAATTGCCCTCAAATTCAGCTAAAGTCTCTTGTACTTAAATAACCAGGTATGCTAGCCCATAAAACCCTTTTCTCTGATCTCTCATAGCACTTAGAGCCTTTATGATCATTTTGTGCTTCACCAGATTCTGTTTCTGCATTTCAGTTTAGCCCTTCAATCTGACATGAAACAAGAACAAAGATCCTGGTAAAATAATACAAATGGCTCTAGAGTCTTGGGAATTTGGATTTGGTTTTACAGCAGTTGAGGAGTAGATGAGAAGCAAATGAGGAACATTTCAACTGATGGACCTGGAAAGGCAGTGCAAGGATGGGAAAGGCTAAATCCAAAGAATAGAAATAAT
Source organism: Tolypeutes matacus (assembly GCA_026826555.1). Lineage (NCBI taxonomy): Eukaryota > Metazoa > Chordata > Mammalia > Cingulata > Chlamyphoridae > Tolypeutes > Tolypeutes matacus. The sequence continues at coordinate 1,757,447 of JAKSZT010053784.1, read as the reverse complement.
GGCAGTCTTGAATTCTTTTTTTTTTTTTAAAGAACAGTTAAATTAACTTACCTCTGTAACTATCTCAGTCTATCTGTTTACAGGGTGATAGGTTGCCAAGTATTATAAGATGTTACATGGTTTCCTGGGAACGACTCATTAAAATCTCTAAAAATGAAAAGGGTTTTGAGTTAATTCCTTGTCTTTCTGTTCTTCTGATTTTAAAAATATTTAATAAACTCTCCTTAATTGTTCCAGTTGATTTCACTGTGATTCTCCAAGTGCAGTATTCTCTTTACAAAGAACACAGGACTTAGAATTTGATGCCAGGTTTTACTGGCCTTATTATTTCATTCTGAGTGAGTAGAGTAGCAAGGATTGTTCTTGAAAATGCTTTGGCATCAAACAATCAAGTGTTTTGAGGCTCCTAATAATTTATTAGCAGTTTATTCTATATGGGATAGAGCAAAGTGAGCCTCTTCCCAAAATCAAAATCAAGATTTCTGGCATTTGATTATGCCCTTTAGGAAAGAACATTTTTAGCCATCTTGTATCCACATCTCTTAAAGATGAAAAGTAATATGCAAGCTAACGTAGGGGTAGGGAATGAGGGCTGTTGAGAGAAATTGAAAGACCTTAGTTTAGCCATGTAGATAAATGGACAAAACCAGTCAAGGACTACTGCATGGTAAAAGCAGATTTCACTTCTCCAGGGGCCCAAGGAACAACAGATGCAAAGGCATGATAAATTTCATTGCAGCGGGGGTGGAGAGGATGCTTCTTGATTCTCTATCCATAAAGAAATGGGCTTCTCAGCGCTTCCCAGTTAAATAGCTTTGATTGTGCTGTCTGTCATCAAGTTAATGGCATCTGTTGAAGACATCACTATAAAATTTGAAACCTTAAGTTAATTGGAAAATTTCAGTAGCACTGTAGCCTGTCTGCAATTCCTCAAGGTAACACTAAACTTACCCTCCTTAACATGTTAGTCTCTTCTTTTTGCACACAGGTAATAAATTGCTTACCTTTACAGCAGGTACTGGCTTTAAACTGAAGTCTTGCATTCCTTACACCTAATTGCAACTGTCACATTCATTAAGAAACCAGTAATGTAGCAACTGGTTTGCTGTTAAGGAACCTTCCTGATTTATTTTCCGTTTTTCAAGAACATACAGGATTAGCTTGCAGCCTTTCTTTTCCTTATTTAAACCAGTTACAGTCCCATCTTGTCCTCAGACAATTCAGCCAATCTAATTAAATGAGCAGGGTGGTCTGGAGTGTCCTGAACTTCCCCTCACCAGCTGCCTGCCACGCTTTCTCAGTGAGCAGCAGCAGGTTGAATGAATGGTCTGATGGAGGAGGTAACAAGCCCCCAGTGGAGCTGCCCTCTTTGCCGCGAGCAGTTACTGCTCCACATCGCCTCTGAAGGAGGCCACTTCCTTACCCTATATTTGTCTCAGGTGTGGGGAAAGTGTGATCTACTGGCCTTTGTGTGGCTGTGGCTTTTAAAGGCTGCCTGGCCAGTCACACTCCAGCTGTTTGAGAGCAGAGGGATTGTCAAAGAAAACCTGACAAGAACTAATCCTGCCGGGCCACTGTGGCCATGCTGAGATGAAGCTGTGGCATTTTAGAAATAGGCCTGAACTGCTGGGCTCTTCCCAGTATTTTACAATGAATCTGGCACACCCACCTTTAAAGGATGTGTTTTGGAATATGGGGATTTATTTTCAAAAGCTCGGACTTTTTTTCACGCTTTCCTTAAATAAAAAATACTAAGGCTGCCTCCCGTAAAACAACCTCTACCTCCCCAATTAAAGAGATGCTCTTATCCATCTATCCTGTTGTTTGAAATGTTAGCATGGATTGTTAAATGTACGGAGGACTGCTGATTGGTGATATAGGTGAATGTATGTGTTTATATAGTTTTAACACTTAGAAAGCTATGCTGGAACTCAAGCATCCTTCTCTAACCCCTGCTCCAGGTAAAATTGAAACATTATTTGGGGGAAGGAGGAACAATTTACAGAAGTGTAAAGAAACTTATTACTCAGGAGAAGATTCTGGAAATGAGTAAAGGTAAAAAAACAAAATCATGTTGTAAAATTTTATCCTCTTTCTCTCTACAGGAAATAGTCCTCAAGATAGTCCAAGAAATTTCTCCCCCAGTGCCTCAGCCCATTTTTCATTTGCACGGAGGTAAGGACTTCTTGTATAGGAATATAAAGTGTTAAATTACATGACTTATGAAGTCCTGCTCACTATCACATAAGTGACTCTCCTCTGGCCAAAGATAACCCAGTCTTTCTTTATACCTCCAAGAGCTTTGTTAGGACACACCTATTTTAACAGTTTTAATAATGATTTCTGCCTTATGGTATAGTTATACTTCTCTATTGTACCCCTCTTGGTCCTCCAATAGATGGTGATCTCCTAATGAAGGCAGGGAATTACCATTTCCATCTTTTCTCCCATCCCTAGCCGAGTGCTTTCAACATGCTTAGTGTTCAAAAGATTTTTACTGAATTGTTTGAGTTTACATTATAAGAACTTGATTCATCTATGTGTAGTAGTGCAGTGGTTTTTTGTTGAAATACTTTTTACAAAAATGACCTCTCTTGGGATCACAGATATAAATTCTGAGATACCCTCTACTTGAGAGCATTAAACCAGCAAGTTAGTGATCCCCTGACAAAAAGCCAGGCGTGAACTATAGTATACCTTCGGTTTCCTCTTCCTATTATGGTTAGAATTGGGCACCCAAAAGCAAAGATTTATGTTCCTATCCATGTCATTAATTCAAGAGGAAACATTGTTGCACAGAGGATACTGGGCATACCATTTAATATCACATCTTTTAAATCAGGGATATTATACTTTGATTTAGCCAAGTCAGAAGAATCCATACAAGTCATTGCCTTTGTGTTCTGCATATGGAATTATTGTACTTAACCCTATCAGGGTCATGCTTTCACCTTCCTCTACCCCTTCATCCCTCTTAATGGGTTAGAAAATATACATTTGTTCTGATAGATTTTACTGAGCAGCAAAATTTATATCATCCTAATTACTGTTTGTCAGCATGTAATACATTTTATATTACTAAATCCAGAGAAAAGGATATTCTTGCAGCAACTTCATAATTCTTTATAACTCCAATTCCCTTTTAAACTGCTCACAAAAAAAGGAGTGTTTGTTCTTTTATTAGTTTAGTTATCTTGTATCATATGTTAAATGCATGTATGTGTACACTGTGCCTCCAACATGGGGAGGATACGGGAATAACTTAAATGTGACCTTCAAGGACTTATTGAGGCCCAGCCCCTGATTTTCCTGCAATTCAACTTGTATTCTCTTAGTTCCTCATTTTAAGCATTATAAAGGGAATGTAAGAATGAACTACCCCTGCAAAACCTATGTTCACCCAGTGAATATAATTGATGATGGTATTACTATTCCAAGTGAAAAAAAAAATCTTTATAAAAATTGGTAAACAAGAGTCCACCATAGTCTTTAAAACACACTCTAAAAACAGGGAGATGGGGAGGGGTAATGCATTTAATTACTTTAAGTAATAAGATAAATACAGATCTCATTATAGCATGCATTTAAACATGACAGAAATCAAGCCTCTTAATCCTGGCAGATTTATAAAAATGAAGAGAATCTAATAATTAAGTGGGTGATTGTAGAACAGATGAATCTGGTTACTGTGCTATTAAAAAATATACAAACCCCCCCAGGCATGTTAATTTTTGACAAATAAACCTTAAACCGTGACAGAAGATTATCACAGGAGACCTCTAGTTCATTTCACATGAACGTCCAGATGGCAGTCCCATCACACTCTTCAAAAAGTATTAATTTAGATTAGGACATTAGTGATAATCTTTTTAAACTTTTCTTTGAGTAAACAGAAACCCACGTTAGTTAAAAAAAAAAAAAAAAATTGATATATTTTCTATTTAACATATGGAGTCTTTCCCTTCTGATTCAGAGTTGACTTTCATTCAGGAAACATGGTGATTCCACTCACAGGTCTCCCTTCCATTCCATTCAGTATGAGTTTCTGAGCCTTTAGAATAAATGCCATTGTGAGACTCCTACATTCCATTATTTTGTGAATTTAGTTTGATAGAACATTGATATCAAACAAAATATTGCTCTGTGTTTGAAATTATTCTTGGGTGAGGGAATGTAAGTTGAGGCTTATTAATCTTTTCTGAACTTACTTGAACCAAGTGATAATGCTATCTCAGTAGACATCCCCTATGATACAATAGTCTATTTACAGATTGGAAAGCATGATGGCATATGCTTGCTCTCCATATTTTCTAATATATGTTTTAGTGTAAAATAATCCAGGCAACTTGTTAATAGCGAGTTAAAATAAAAGAATGAAAATGAGTACTATAATAAAGTATATTTTGTCTGGAGCAAGGAAACATTTTCTCAATGCTAATTGTAATACTGATTTATAATTCATCTGACTGTGGCATTAATTAACATTTTTTCCCTTAGTTGTAAGATGAAAGTTAATAACTTTGTCCTGCCTTTCACAGAACTTGTAGAGGGTTTACTTACTGTAAATTGCTTTCACTTCCATTGGAACTATGGACTCCTGTATAAAATAGCATGGGGCTTTCCTAGTTGCCCGAGTCATTATTCACCAGGTTAAATCTCAGAATATGTTTTCTCAAGCAAATTACTGGAAGGGCTACACCAGGGGCTCAGATTTGCCTGCTGGGTTCAGGTCATCAGATTCTTACTGAGCACACCTGATCAGAACAACCCATTCGTTACTCATGCAGAAATGCATTTCATTGGTTCTGTTATATTGCCAACATCAGCTAGGATACCAGCGTACTACCTGAGGTCACTTAAACTACTAAAGAAATAAAGAAATAAAGAAATATGCTTCTTCTTCATGCCATTGTAATAGCCAGGTTGATATTGGGACTTTTCATTCTTTCCTTATTGTCGAACATGTTAAGCTACATTTTTGTGAGTAGTATTGAAATGATGTTTTGTTTTGTTTTTTGCCAATCTTTTTTTTGTGTCATGTGTTTCCATCAGATGTTCCCTTCTGATTTTTCATTTAAATGTAACATTGAGATTTCCAAAGCATGGAAAAGACTTTTTTCAGAAAAGCCTTGTGGTTTTAGCAAGTATGTAGTCTTTTCTTCAGATTACATTTTATTAGCTACCACAAAGACAACATTGTTCGTAGAAGCAATGTCTTGTATGATGTCTTTCTTGGGGGCGGGGGAAGGACATGTTTTATCTTAAGTACTGTATATAGCAATATAGTAACTTATGATGTGCAGTTGTCATGGTAATGAAAATGCAGTGGTCCTGTGAGCCCCATTTGAGTAAATAGAAACGGACAATGCAGGTAAGTTTATAAATTATTTCTGGTCTGTGGCTGCACAGAGTACTGAGCACACTCTTGTTTAAACTTCTTTTAGTTGTGTTTTTCAGAGTAAGCAAATGTAATTTATGCTTAAGAAATAATAAGAACATGTCTCCTCTTGGAATTGTTCATTCATCTGAAATGTGTTCATTGATACCTGAGGGCAAGGAGAGTTAATGAATCACAAAACAAAATCATGGTGGGGGAAATTGTGTCCCTTACTCTTTCCAGAGACTAGTATCTGATAATTGCTATTAAACGAACTGAATACTTCTTTTAAAATCTTATTCTTTTCTTACTTTTTAAAATTGGTGGTGTTTTATATATAAAGTACAGGCATGGATTTTTAAGTCTTTCATGATTAGCCAAATAAAATAGGAACAATGTGTATCCATTTAATTCATAGTCAAATATCTTTATTAGCATGTTATAATTATTTTTTCTTAAGTCTCTCATCTTTTCAATTATTTAAAAGTATTTTTAAGCAACATGTAACTTAATTCTCACAATTCCTTTTATCTTGTATATTTACATACATCTTATTTTGCTTCTGTTTTTTATAACATACTTGATTCAATTGTACTCCAATCATGGGCACAGAAATGACAGGTAAAGTTTACTAAAATCTTAACATCATAGTAGTTCTGTGATTTGTCCACTTGAATTTCTCCATTTTGTCTTTGTGGACCATTCGCATTTATTGGAGGCAACAACTATGGAAGCCTATAATTATATTTTCCCTTGAATGTAAATTTAAGCTAAAATGAGATTTTTTTTTTTTTTTTACATGAACATTGTGACATTTCTCAAATTTAAGTCTAATGCTCTTCAACTCACTGACTTCAACTTATTGAGACTGCCCCAGAATGCCAGAGATTTCAGAAAATTTACTTTCTGGTGTCCCTTTTTCTTAGAAGCAGTGTTGTCTCCACTACTGCATTAAGTTGTCTGAGATCTGACCCTAATTTAAAACCAGAGTCCCACTCAGCAGCTACCCATCCTACGACTCTTTGTGAAGCCAGGTCTTAAGAGATTCTGAGCAAAAGGTCAGTCACTTTCTTAGTGCCAAAGCTATTTGCCACTTAAGCTTGAGCCTGCCATGAGCCCACTAATCCCTTCCTCCCTAGGTGTGTTGAGTAGGACTATTCCCACACAATAATAAGTAGAAAGACTTTAGGCTACAGTGAAAGTCCCCACAGGCTCTTGTGCCATGCTGTAATTTGGGCCCTTCCAAGGAGCCTTAGCACAGGTTATCAGTTTCCAGATAAGTGTGTTTTTCTTCCTCTCTTTTCTATTTTTATTCATTTGAATCTGCTGAGTCTGACAGTTGTAATTATTCCTGGTATTCATTTTGTCAAAGTGTGTTAGTGAGAGGTCAATAATATGGATCAACCCATTCACTTTCTACTTGTTTGGGTGTATTGATTCTGTTTAAATAAAAGTCAGCCCGCTGTATAATGTTTGTTTACCCTGACCCTTGCAGAACATTTCCACACCCTCACAGACTACCTTTGTGTCATTTGTTTGACTAAAAATACTCGGTTTCCCTGGGATTCCTGTGGAACAGTGCTGCAGTGTTGGCCTAAGCTAAACTCACTTTCTCAATAGGACCGATGGACGCCGCTGGTCATTGGCTTCTCTCCCCTCCTCTGGCTATGGGACAAACACACCCAGCTCCACAGTCTCTGTAAGTGCCTGACGTTTTTTCTGTTCCCTCACAATCACAGAGGTATTACAGTAATGTCTCTGGGTGTTTCCTGGTAGGAAGGAGAAGATAAATTCTGCATGTCTACCACTCCAAATAGTTTATGCATCAAAAGATGTGCTGACATACATAAAAAGGACATACTTTTGCTGCAAGCTTTTAAACTGTGGTGCATAAATTGAGAAAGTCACAGGATTGCAAGTTTGGAGGAGATTGGGAGCTTTTCGTTTTAATACCATTTGGTGTATTTTGGGGGGGAGAAATTCAATCTGGTTTTATTGCTTTTGTTCCATGCCAGTGATATTAGTGCTGGAAAATATCATTAAACTTTGATGGCATATGTCTTTTTTCATGGGTGGGTTAGATAAAGCTTTGTGTTTTTGTTTTTTCTTCTGCAAAGAAAAAAAAAATGGTAAGCCTTAAACTTGTCTGTACCTTCCAGGTAAGGGAGAGATTAAAAGAACTACTCTTAGGAGAAAGTTAAGATAAGTTATGGGACAAGATAAAACCATGAAAATAGGATAGAAGAAGGATAATCTTGCCTCAGACTATACATTACAATAAGAGGGCTGACAATCATTGAAAACTCTTCAGTAGTTAGATAAATGGTTTCTCAGTTTAAATTAGTGATACTGTGGGGTAGCTGTCTCTGCTGAGCTTTAAGAGAAGACACAGAATGTGTAGGTTTCAATAAATCCCTACTGTGAGGGTCTGGATGCTCTTGTACCATGCCAGGGATTTGGGCCTGATGGTTTTAGAGCCTCTCCTGATTCATTTCCTCTTCCATTTTGTCAAAATGGGTGATTTATTATTTAAGGGTACCCATCAATTGTTTTTTTTTTTTTTGCATTTTTAAATTATATACGTATTTTTATTAGAGAATTTTCTCTTATAAACTTATAAATCAATCATGCATAATATGCAGAATTCCCATACAACACCCCTCCACCAACACCTTACATTGTTGTGGAGCATTTGTTACAGATTAAGAAAGAACATCATCAGATATTATTACCACTAACTATGGTCTGTAGCATACATTTGGTATATTTTTCCATACCCCTCCCCCCATTATTAACATCAATTTTATTTATTTTATTTTTTTTTAAGATTTTTTTTTAAATTTATTTATTCATTTATCCCCCCCTTGCTGCCCGCGCTCGCCGGGTGAGCCAACCACGCCGTGCGGGCAGGCCCGCCCCCACCAGGAGGCCCCGGGAACCGAACCCGGGGCCCCCCATATGGTAAACGGGAGCCCCACTGATTGAGCCACAGCCGCCTCCCTCAATTTTATTTTTGACAGCAACCAACACTGTGCCAAGCACATAGAGTCAGCCACTTAGTAATACTTGAATTGACAAGAAACTACAATTAAGTATCTAAGCTCTAACTGCTATCATCATTGTTTTATATTTTGGTTCCAAAATTCCAGGTGTCACATAATTCTGGAAGACCTTTAAAGCTACTTTTTAAAATCTGTTGATTTTTACCATCTCCTTTCAGGATTTATAGTATCTTATTGAGGGGAGAGGTCATTTCTTTTCCTATCCATTATTCCATTTTGTCATGGCATATGAGTTTATTGTCCATTTAGATCATTTTTGAGATGCGTCCTGAGAACCTTGAGTAGTTTCAGTGGTACATCAGCCTCACATCAGGATGCTTAAAAATCCCAAATGGCATCAGTGGAAAAAATTGTCACTAATAGTGAAATCATCCTTGGTTTTTGTGGCAATAAACTTCACTGTTTATTGCCCTACACTTTAGATGTTGAAAATATGGAAAACTGAGTGTGAAAGTGAATGTTGAAATGGATTGACAAAAGAATGGGGTTATTTTCTAAGTTTTAGATACTCTTCTTCCCCAGACCCTTGGATGTCTGTAAAGAGAACCAAGCCACAAATAAATAGTGCCTAGGTCTTGGTTCTGTGACTTTCCTGAACATAGTTCATTTAACCTTCCCCATGCCAAAAATTTGATTTCATGTCTCCTGACTCCAAATCCTTTTTTCTTTCAACTGTATCACCTCGCATTGCTCTCCAGTAAATTTTTACTGCAGTATTGATGTAGAAATCTCTCTAGTATAGGATCTTCCTTCTTCCCACCTCTAACTATTAAATTATGTGCAACTCTTTAAAGTGAATCTATAAAGAAAGGGCCAGATCCCATTTGGTACAAACAATTTAAGAAATAATATTTTACAAACATTTATATCCTAGACTGTAATTTAACTACCTGAAATGCATTGACTCATTTAATCCTACCAACATACCATGTAAGGTAGTTGCTATTTTCCCCCTTTTATGGATCAGAAGTCTGAGGCAGAGAATTAACTGAGAGGCTGTTTTATCAATAAAGTACAGTAAGTGGTCTAACGCTAGTCTCTTTGCTCTTTTTAAGATATTTCTTAAAACTTGACCAGGCTGTCTGGCATAAATAGAATCATTGCTGCTCCTTACTTCCATATGTGTCTAAAGAAGACTCCTGAGACAGTTGTTCATCAAACTCACATACATATTCTGTGTTTCTAACAGCTTCTGACCAGGAGCAAGACAGCTTTTCTCTTAAGTGTTTATTTTATTGAAGAAGGTGGCATCAGATAACTGTTGATCTCAAGATTGCTATTTTTCCTTCAAAATGAAAATTAAGCCTTCAATATTACTTTCTTTTTTTGTCTAGAGATGTAGGAACCTGTTTAATCTGTGGACTGAAGATGCTATTACGGGGAAGCGGCTGTGGCTCAATCAGTAGGGCTCCCGTTTACCATATGGGAGGCCCCGGGTTCGGTTCCCGGGGCCTCCTGGTGAGGGCAGGCCCGCCCGCACGGCGTGGTTGGCTGACCCAGCGAGCACAAGCAGCAAGGGGGGGATAAATGAATAAATAAATAAAATCTTTAAAAAAAAAAAAAAGATGCTATTACGCAAAACTCCAGCTTTCTTTTCTCCTTATTTGTTGAAGTACTTTAAAAATATAGTTGAAATTTTACAGATAACTGTGTTTTTTAACTGAACTCCAGAACTGTTTGTGCTGAAATGTAAACATTATTACGTCTTTATTCTTTGGATATGGAAACTGAAAAATTGGGAGGTATTAAAATGGCTATATTTTGAAATCAGAAATATTTGATTACATGAAGTTAACAGTCCTCCCAGAGAATATTAATATGGCAACTTCTTTTTACTTCAAACTTTGCTGTAAAAATTAATTGGTGGAACTATTCCAAGATAATATTCAAATCATAATTTTTAATTTTAAATTAAGTTCATATGGAATTGCAATAGAAGAACGACATTCCCCCATCCATTTCTTACTAAATAAATAATTTTCTGCTGAGGGAAAGAATGGAAATAAGAATATATAGGAGGTATGACTATAAAATGATATACTTTTAATAAATAACAAGTCCAAACCTTATTGTAGGCATATGAATATTGTCTTTTGCCAAATGGTTGTCTTGAGAGACTAAATGCTTATTTGAATGATATCATTACTCAGAACATTTTTTTTTAACTCTTCTAACTAAACCGGAGTTGGAAACCGGAGGCACAGTATTTTGTGTAAATCTTCATTCTTTGAAAGTGGATTTTATTTATGGTACAGTCAAAAGTCCTATGCAGACTCCTCGGGCAATGAGACTTACTGGCACCACACTCAGAGAACATGCTATAAATATAAGGAGACTCAGTTTTATTGTGAAACTCCCAAACAAATGCTTGAAGCTCTTCTAGAAGTGGTATTCCAGGCTGTTTTGATTAATGCAAGTATATTTTCCATAAGCACATCAGGTCTTGGAGAAAGCACAAGCAGCTCTCTGTTCTCGCAGCCCTCCTCACTGGCTTTTTTTTTTTTTTTAAAGGAGGTACCGGAGATCGAACCCGGGACCTCGTACATGGGAAGCAGTCGCTCAACCACTGAGTTACATATGCCCCACCTCACTGGCTTTTGAAGTCTCCACGTCCCTCTCTTGTTCAACTTGACATCGCTTTTTTGGGTCCCATTTGGTAGCCTAAGCCATTTTGCTGGCCTACAGTTGTTCTCAGTAATACAGCTTCGTACCAGTGTAACTTGGGGTTTGGTGATGCCCTAATCCCACGTTTACCTTATTTGTTCCAAATGAGGTGAAAGTGGGCTCCCTCCCCAGAGAAACTCCTTGCTTCCTACTTTCTTTAACACTGTTAGGTTTATAACACTTACACCACTGTATCATTCAGTTTATTTTATTTTCCATCAGGAAACATTAGGCACATTCCTTATGAAGTTAAGTTATATGAATAAAATAAGTAATCACAAAATTTTCCTCTTAGTTTTAGCAGATGTTAACATTTTGCTAAATTTGGTCCAACTGTTTTTGTTTAAAATTCATTTTTTAAAAGTGAAGTTAAAGGTACAGCTAAAGCTCCTTCCCACCCAATGCCTTACTCCTCCCTTACTTTGCAGAAAGAATAACTCTCCTGAAATCTTTTGGAATCGTTTCTATAGAGCAGAGGCTCTTAACCCTTTTTGTTCCATGGACCCATTTGCCAGTCAGGCGAAAACCATGGACCCCTTCTCAGAATGTAGCGGCAGATAGTTTTATGGCACTCAACTAGCATCGGGTCTAACACCTACTGTAATTTTGAAGTATGGATGAGCGTAAGTGATTTTTCGAGATATGCAACAACTGTAATGTGATATGAAATGAATACTACTGTAATTTATTGCATACATTCATAAGTAAAGGAAATGCTAGATTTCAGTTAGAAGTCAGAGAAAATAAAGATGATAAGTTGATTTTTTTTCAATTCAAGCTCACAAACCCCCTGAAATCTTTCCACAGACCCATTGGGGGTCCATGGACCCTTGGTTAAGAACCCCTGCTTTAGAAATACAGGTACATAATCACTTATCTGAAAACAATGAGTCCCTGTGCGTTGTAGAATTTATTTTCAGAGTTTAGGAAGGTAACTTGATACCCATACTATGTAACAGCCCAATAGCTCATACTCAAATGTACTAATATTTCTACAGCAACCTGAGTGAGCATTCACACTTAGTGGATTAAATAAATATTTTAAATAACATCCTATCAGTTCAGTTGATACTTTGCCACCAAAAGAGATTACTGCAAAGTTATGAACAAGTTTCTGAGTTTTGGAGCTTTTGGGTTTTGAAATCTTGGATACAGGATGGTAGATATCTAATTACCTTTGAGATGTGAACAGATCCTTAATTCTATTTTTCTCTTTCCTAATTTCCTTATCTCTACTTTTATTACCACTACCTGTTTCCTGCTTGCATTGATTTTATTATTCTTTTTATGATTTGTTGAGTTGACTCTTTGGTTCACATATTTTATTTCTTTTTTCATGGTGAAAATATTTAAGATTCTACCTGTACTTTTTGAATAGAGCTTTGGTTTTATCTCCTAACTCTTTTAAGGAGTGTTCTCAATTTTATGATTTATGAAATAATCACATTACATTCTAAAATTCCATGTCTCAGTATGTACTTAATTAGGTGTTTTATAATTTCAAGGTATAAGTATGTTTTTAAGCCTTAGTCATTAATTTCTAGTGTTGCCACATTGTGGTGCATCAGTATTTAAGAAGTGTGTCTGAATGTAATGACAGATGTTTTTTTTTAATAAGAAAAGCTTACTAGAACTTACATTTTCAAATGAGTGGTATCTTTCAAATATGCTTCTTCTAACCTTGCTTCCATAACTCAAAAATCCCTTTTATTAGAATTGTTTACCTCTCACAAAAAAGTCTCTCTGCTTTATAGTTGTATATGTCAGATTGATTAAAAGCAAGGTTATTTAGTTTCCCCTTTTCTACCTTACCTCACTCCAAATGTTGAGCAACTGTTTTCAAAAAGCAAATCTATGCATAAGTGATTAAAAAAATACCTCAGTACCACTGAAGCTTTTTTTTTTTTAAAGTGGTAGTTTCAACTAAAAAAGAAAAGGAAAAAAAAAAAAATCTTTAAAAAAAAAAAAAAAAAAAAGCAATGGCACTATTGAAAAATTATATTCTTAATCTCTTCCTCTTTTTACCCATGGCACATATTAATGGTGATTGTTATCAAAGGGACATTTATTATAAAGAGGTCTCATTACCTTCTTCAGAATCACACATCAAATGATTTTTTTATGTGACCCAAAATTCGCAAAGTCTGATTATAGGCAGCAGTAAAAGCTAGTGTACCATACTCAGTTGAGAACTAATCTGTGATTTAATGCACCGAATTCTCACTCCAGTGGTCACTTTCTTGCTTTGACTTTGACTGGACCCTATCCATTTTCTGAGCCTTGGTTTCTCCAGAGAAGAAACTCTCTTTTGGAAAACTATGCTTACAGACAAATGAGAAAAAATTTGGAAGGCATTTTGACCTCCCAGAGAGTGCAATCAGGGCATACATTGATGCAGTACTTGCTGCAATTACAATATGAAAAAGAAACAGTATAAACTGGTGGAATCACCCAAGTTGAGTACTTTGATCTCCACTCATTTGAAGAATTTTTCTTCAATGTAGTTACATAACTTCACTCTGGTTTGTTGTAGTCATCCTGTTCCTCCCAGGAGAAGTTGCATCAGTTACCATACCAACCAACGCCAGATGAGTTACACTTCTTATCAAAACATTTTTGTACCACCGAAAGCATCGCCGCTGAGACCAGATGCAGGAACACGCCAATGCGCCCCCGCTCCCGAAGTCTGAGGTGTGTAGACCTGACCACAAACTTGCTTAATTGGATTGTCTGTTTTCACTGGTTTTGGGGCCCTCTGATTCATGTGTTTTGTTAATTGATTTGTGAACTACTGTAAAAATAGTGTGATTTTTCCAACTCGACTTACTTTACCATTGAAAGGCATTTCTTTTTGTCTTTTAAATCCTCCAGATTTGCTAATAATTGTAGTAGCCATATTCATGTTGACCTTGAAGGAGTGCCTATGAAAACTTCTAGCTATTAGAAATTTCAAGGAAGTCGAATTATGGTACAAGAACAGTTAATATTCCTATGTTAAGTGAGAGAAGCTTAGCTGAAAAGGAAGGACGGTAAGAATAGCTGGATTTTTTTTTTCAGGTTCCACATTATAAAAGTCCATCGAGCTCTTTTATTCTTTTTCCCCATCATATGCCTTACTTTCTCAAGGATTAGGAACAGATTTTTTGGAATTTCTGTCCCCTGAATTTTGTCAATGTCAAATGTAGCATGGGGCCAATTTCATTTTGACCTTGTTTCAAATCATGTGTATCACAGTTTGCTTCTTCAGGAAGCAGATTCCAAAACAGATATTAGTGTTCGGGCGTGCCTTTGGAATTAACTCTGTGGAAGGGAAGGAAGGAAGCACGATTGTGTGGAGGGAGAAGTTGAACTGCCATTCAGGCCCAACACCCAGGGCCTAGACCTCAGAAGCGATGACCTGTCAGAGTTGACTTTCTGGGGCAAAATGGCCAGGCCTTCATATCTCAGCCTCAGTCATTGGGTTTGTCACTAGACATGGATCCCTTTCTGCACCTAAGGCAGTCTCTGAAGGGGCTGAAAGCTGAAGGCATCTGCCTACAGCACTCCCAGCCACCAGGCGGCAGTAGGTCCTTCTGTGAATGGGGATCTGGGCAGTGCATCTCCTGGTCCAGCACAATGTGAGATGTGGGTGCTGCAGAATTGAGATATTTGGATATGATAAGGTTTTACTATGAAAAAAATATAAAACTTGTTTGTTAGGTGTTCTGTTGAGTATCAAAGATTACTGAGAAGGGTTTTCCCTTTGTACTTTCTTCTTTATTTAATATCACAAACTGATACAAATATAGCCACACTGGCTAATTGTGGGATGTGTCAGATTATTTAGAAAAATGGAATAAAAGATCAATTTTACTACTTCCTCTAGAAGCACAGTATTCTACCATTTTATGACATGGATGTCATTTTTGGTTTTATGAAAGAAGTTCCTAGGTTATCTACTACAAGCTGTATCTCCCAGGAATATATAATATTCACACTTAAGTTGCACAACTTATACCACTAGAAAGGAACATGAACCTTCTGTTGAAATAAAGAAAAACCCACAATGGTTGTATGCCTCTGTCTCATATTGTATATAATGCCTACCTCAGCATCCCAAATAAATATAGACTAGAAAATGGATTTCAATTATGATACCTGTGCCATGGGAAACTCTTCACCTACTTCAGTGGTGTGTGACAGAGCGCAGGTGTACAATAAAAGTGTGAAATTATACTGTTAAATGTGTCCAAGATGCTGCTGTTTGCTTAAATGTTTGAGGCTACTGATTTTGTTTTATATTGCAATTCATTAATTGGCTTGTCAAACTAGAGAATCTCATAGTAAATGCAAAGTGAAAATCTCAGTTTCGGAACATTTTCTATGCAAGTGTGTATTGTATTTATAATTATTTTGCAGCATTCCTCTTCTTGAGCCTTTGCTTTGAATCCTATTCAGGGTATCTGTGTTTGTGGGTATGTATGTATGTGTACATGTGTACTGACTAATTTTTTGTTTGTTTATTACCTAACATACTTTTCTTGTGAAGATTGCATAGTACTTTTCATGCAACTGATTGTTTATAAATAAAAAGCTTATTTTCATTCCATGCTGTGACAAGTTTAAAAGGGTAATTTGCTTTACTTGCAGCCCTGGACGTTCTCCCGCCTGCTGTGACCATGAAATAATTATGATGAACCATGTCTACAAAGAAAGGTTCCCAAAGGTATTGAATTGAATTTAAGAAGCCTAGCATCCAAACAAACAGGCAACATAGGTGTGGAGTCTGTGAGGTGGTTTTGTTATGGGAAGCAATGGTCCAATCCAATAATGAGTTGCATAAAATCGTATCAAAGCTTTATTAGAAAGATGAAATCACTAAAATTTTTAAACTAAAACTGGAATGGGTGAGAACTAGTCATTCTCTCTGAGTGCTGAGCTGGCTCTAAGTGGAGCTGCTAGTGGTGTGCCACCCACTCCACGAAGGATCTGCTTTAAAAGGCCTCCTTGTACCCCATTCAGAGCCTGCTGCTGTATTCTCAAGCAGATACCCTTCTCTCACTCAGAAGCCTGTAGTTTGGTGTGTCAGGAAAGATTTTTCTTAAACCCCTCCTCCTTTTTCTTTAGAACTGAGCCAGAAAGGAATTTGTGACAGGGTATTGCTGGACCCCCCTGGCTGCAAAGAACTATGGTCTATTAGTTCCCATCCCTTGGCTTCCACAACTTCCCCACCAAAGTGTTTCTGCACAGTTAGGAGAAAGTAGTCTCTCCATGCCATTCCTCCCCACCCCCACCTTTGTTGCCCTGGGCAAGAGAACAAAAGAAAATCCGTGGTTTCATAAATCAGTAGAGTACTACTTATCTTTAATGAACCCAACATTGATGTCATTAATTAAATTGGTTTTAGCTATTTATTACATGTATTGTTTACCAGGGAAACAGAGACTGCTATATCTCCTTAATGTTGGTTAGGATTTTAGTAGGGAGCAGGCAGAAGAAATCTCCTTATGTAGACAGTTCACTTAAGGAAGGAGTGATGATTAGGCAATAGTTGATTACAAAGAAGGAAATGAAAGTAGGAAAGGAAATTTTTTTTTTTTTTTTTTTTTTTTTACTAAGGGAATCCCCTTGACTTTATACATAGGGTAGCTTTTTGAGGTAGGGATAAAGATGATACAAGATGCTTGCTCACTCACAGTACATTAAGACCTAGCCAAGAAAAAAAACTCTTGGTTTACCCTGTGGAACTCTTGCAACAGTCCTGATTTTTGAGTAGGTAAAAACATAAAGAACTATTTGATATTTTTGGCAATCCATCTGGAATAGCCCAAGATCCGAAATAAAATCATACCAATCCCAATTCACAGATATTGAGTTATTTGAAGAAAGTTGCCTGAGCCATTTTATATTTAATAGGACATAGGAAAAAGAAAAGGGATTATCATCTTGGGACATTCAATTTCCCTTATGTACTTCACACCTTTCTTCTTTTAAGTTTAATTTCTAGAATTCTATTAAACAACTTGCGGAAGTCTCTGAAAATGCTATAAAGATGTGATGATTAAATTGTCCACATACGTGTTTCTTTGTATTACATCTGTGTGTGTGTGACTTCTCTAAACAGGCTACAGCTCAGATGGAAGAGCGTCTAAAGGAAATTATCACCAGCTACTCTCCTGACAACGTTCTTCCCCTAGCAGATGGAGTGCTTAGTTTCACTCACCATCAGATTATCGAACTGGCCCGAGATTGCTTGGATAAATCCCACCAGGGTCTCATCACTTCACGATACTTCCTTGAATTACAACACAAATTAGATAAATTGCTACAAGAGGTACGAACCAACCATCATGTAGCTGTCTGATTTGTTTTGTTTTTCCCTTGTAAAAAGAGAATGTTATGAGAACTTTTGCTTACTTTGTGACCATGAGATGGAGTTCATGTTCTAGGGAAGCAAATGGGGGGAAAAAAAAAAAAAAAAAAAGATTGCTACCTGCTATAAATTGATTCTGGTCATTATTTATAGTAATAGAAAGTTAATGTAATGACGTTTACAGAAACCTTGGGGGCCCAGTAATCTATGACTCTAGGATAAGTGAATTGTGAAGGATT
This sequence comes from Tolypeutes matacus, assembly GCA_026826555.1. Lineage (NCBI taxonomy): Eukaryota > Metazoa > Chordata > Mammalia > Cingulata > Chlamyphoridae > Tolypeutes > Tolypeutes matacus. Next base: position 1,739,753 of record JAKSZT010053784.1, on the reverse strand, counting down.
TTGAAGCAGTGATTTTACCCCCCTTAAGCATAAAGTTATAAATTGGCCGTGTGTATGTGTGCTATGTGATGAGGCTATCTAGTTCTAATATCGGAAAAAGCTAAATGGAAATTTGCAGGTTTCTTCCAGGCTGTGTGTCCTATTAATTAACCTGCATGGTGTTGGGTAGTAAATGGCAACTTATATTTTCATTAGTGTCAGTTCTTCTTCTAACAAAATATCCAATTTCCACAATGACAGATAAACACAGGACCTGTCTAGACCTAACACTTGCATGCATAGCTCCTGATAACACTCAGGACAGAAAGCCAGAATGTATGGTGGAACGGAATTAGTGCATAATATTGCTCTTCTGACTGAAATTGATCAGCCACAGCCTACCAGTAAAACCTATTTAGCCTATATATTTGGATATATTGTATTTCTGTATCTCAAAGGGCATAAATTATACACATGTAAACATAATTTAGATTTTTTTTTTCTAAGCATGAATATATAAATAATTGTATAGAACTGAAGGAAAATATAAGCATCCTAGTTTTCTAAAAATCCATCAGTCCTTCCCCCTACTGAATTTAGTTCTGGCAGGATGAGAAGATCCCTCTCTGGCTAGCAACTAATAGTTTTCTTCCCTGTCTCATCCAAACTTCCCAACAGTTTTCTATACTTTGTCTCCATTTCCAACATCTAAGCCTACACAGTCCACTGCAACACTGGCCCAAGGATAGTCAAACACATGGTAGTTTGGGTTTTGTTGTTGTTTGTTGTTTGTTGTTTTGCCTATTTCCAATCTTCCGTGGACCAATTCTCTTATAAACTAAACTTAAGTGAAAATGAATTTCTAGAAGAATGATCATGCACTTGGGTGTCATGGCAATGTGAACTGTACTTAATCACAGACTGGCAACAGTTCATGGACTGGCCCCAGTCTTTGGGCCACATGTTGAGTGGTACTGCACTGGAATATAAACTTAGTGTGGGCTGGGATATTGTCTATTTTGTTTACTTAGAATAGTGTGTAACAAATAGAAATAATAAATATTTGTTGATTAAATGGATTTTGACTTGACTTTCTTGCTGCCATATCCACTGGACATTTTACTGGAATAGGTCTGTTTTACTGGAACATTCTTGCATTCAGCAGTGTTAAAACCCTCTTCCTCTCTCCCTCCCCCCCCACCCTTAGGACACTCTTATTTTTGGTACATCTCTGACCATTTCTTCTTTGTCTCTCCAAGGGCTCCTCTTTTAACTCATGTTTTCTAAAAGTTCATTTCCCACTATTTCACTGCTCCTTCCACTCTCTCCTGTAGTCTCATTGCTGTCTTGGATTAAAGTTCTGTGGACTCCAGTGGCTTCCGATCTGTATCTCAGATAGTAGTTCTCTTTCAACTTTCAGATTCATGTGTCCACCTGCCTGCTAATTATCCTTCCACCTAGACAACCCATCAATGCGGTAGACTCATCCTTTCAACTGGACTCAGCGTTTTCCCAACCAAACCTGTTTCTCCTGGATCCTTTGCCTCTATCATTGGCACCACCATCTCTCAGTCACCTGCTAGAACTCTGAGTCATTCTAGACTCCCTCTTTCCACACCACCAAGCAACCACTAGATTCTCATAGTTTTCTTCCTTAATATTTCTCCGACTCCACCTTCCTCTTCTATTCTACAACTACCACCTAGCTCAGGCCCTCCTCCTCACTGATCTGCCTCCCTCCAGACCTAACCCTCAAATCCGTGCTTCTGTGCAGCTTCCAAAACATCTATCTAATACCCTTCAATGGCTCCATACTGCCTACAGGTAAAAGCCATATGTGGCAAACAGGGCCCGCAGTTGTACCCTCTCTCAGGGCATTTAACCACAATGTATTGTTATGATTTGTTTGTGGATCTCACTTCACCAGCAGATAGTGGGCGTTTTGAAGGACAGGGATCACATCTTAATCATCTCTAATTCCCAGTGCCTGGCACAGTACTTGGTATGTATCGGTTCCCCAAAACTGTGCAAGAAAGGGAAGACATGAGGGAGGGAGGGAGGAAAGAAGAAAGCATAGAAGAAAATACATATGCATGCATACCAGAATATTTGATCTATTGTGATTTATCATCAAGCAATCTAATTCTGCTGTTCTGTTTATTCAAATCAGCTTCCAGAAAGTGCTGGAAAAATGATGCATATTACTGTTTATGAGAATACCTTGAGAATTATAGTTTGTTAAATGTTGTGTTATTGAACAGAAGGCAGATCAGAGAAGAACTCTGTGGTCCACCCCTGTAAGATACTCCTTCCTTAACTCCAAAATCCTGTCCCAGGATACCACCAGAATTAACAGCTTCATTCTATGTTTCTCATTCCTTCATAGGCATTCCCTAAAAGGGGTAAAGTTGATATCCAAAGCTAATATATTGAAATCCCTTGCTTAATCATGATTGGTTCTGATGGCAAACTTGGCAGATTATTTGATGGCATTTTTTTAAAAAATCTTCAAAGACTATCTGAATTTGCCATATAATGGATGAAAAATCATTGATTTTTAGAAAAATTTCTCTTTTGGACAGAAAAGCATGTGTACTTGCATAAAGGTCATTGTTGGATGTAAATAAGCATGCTTTCTTGCATATCTTCACAGATAAACATTTTCCTTCAGTCCTTTTGTGAAAATTAAACTATCTTCAGAATCATATTGACAGTGTCCTTCCAGAGCTTAACCTTAAACTGTGGCAGGGGAATGTGCCCTTTCTCGATGGAGCCCAACTGTGGGGACTTGCTTTGGTTTCCCTGTGATGCAATTGTAGTCAGTTCTCAGCTGTGACATTCAGTGCCTGGCGGGCTAATCTCCCAGCCATTTTACCCATTGTCAGTATTTTACTTATGCTAGGAAAGGTCCCCCTGAGGTTTGAGCGTGATTTAGTTGATGCCTTTTTAAAGTCCTGAGGTCTAGGTCAATTCCAGATGAACGCTTTTATGTCTCAATCCTTTTTTCAACTTAGGTGCATTGACCAAAGAATAAAATACATAGAAAGTTATAACCTACTCTCAAATCTGGGTCACAGTATTTACTACAAGTGGCCAACACTTAAAATACAACACATACAGGATATACATTGGCACTTGCTGCCAGCAACCAGGAAATAATTTCTCTTCTCATGCTAATTGTGTGGTATTTTGTTTGATGTTGTTCTAACAAAGCTGTCCCCACCCTCACCCTCCAATAACTTTCCTAAGATAAGGTTGTGGTTGAGTTAACTCATTGTATGTTTTGACCTTTGTTGTGACTGATCTTTCTTACAAATAAGAAGTGAAATGAACTGAATAATTTTACACTTTTTAAAATGGAATTTGTATAATCTAAGTTGACTTTTACTTTTTTAAGATATAAAGTTCTTTGCTTTTGAAGAGACCACCCAAAGTTGTTCAAGCTTTTTAAGCCATTCTCTATATTCATTAATTTACAAAACTGTAGTAATTATAGTAAGAGTAAACTTCAGTGTCCAGCCTGAATTGTCAACTAAGAAGTTAGATGGTTTTTGCTTCATCTTTAAGGTTTTCTATTTAGTTTTGGTTGCTGATAAACTATAAAGAAGCTATTTAACTATTTCTCTTGGCATTCATTGCATCTTCCAAAATCTATTTTTATTACAAGACAAATATTGGAAAGAAAATTTAAAGTCAGTTTAAATATTTGATCTTTGTATATGTATATGTACTTTATATATGTATCTTTACATATGTATACTAGCGTCCTTACTGGTTACTCATATCTGTACTTATAATTACTAGTTGGTTTCCTTTTAACATATTCCATTCTACCATTATTCATTGATGGTCATTTTCCCTGTTTCTTTTAAATACTAGCAGTTTTGTTTTTGCCTGTATGGTTTCTGTACCTGTATTTTAGAAAATTACCTCTGATTTAATGACTTAATATCCATAGACATATTACTGCTATGACATATTACTGCTACCTATAGTTATTTTTCACAGATTGGTCTGCCAGTTCTTTTCTTGGGGGGGGGAGGGGGTGACAAGGGTGATGATCCTTGCCATTATAAAACACCCCTCAAGAAAGATTGTAAATGTTTATTACTGTCTATGAAATAATTTATATTGCACCAGCATCACCTTAATATATGATTTTAAATCCTTAGATGAAAGTAAATCATAAAAATTTACAAATTAAGTATGTCCAAACCTGAGCATGCCTAGAGGTTTACATTAAAACCATTAAACCTTTGGTTTTTATGCCTGCCTTGATACAGATTTACCTCATTCTTTCAAGAAGATGTCATTGAAAATAAAAATGGCTATTCACATGCTTTGCTCTATGAATATTTATTGTGCTTAGAAGATTTCACATGTGTAAAATTAAATTAAAATTTTAAGTCAGTTCAGTTTTACCGAGTTGAATACCTAGGTGTTGTTCAATGTGTGAAATTCAATACATATGTATATATCCAAGTATAAACATTATCCAGCTAACATTTGAAATAAGCATTGCCCACTTCTTCCATGTTATGAAATGACTAATATATTAATCATACTGTATATATGAAAAAAATGTGTTCAATGCTCAGGATAGCAAAGGCAGTCCTTTACTCTATTGACCATTTCATATATTTAAGATGCTTATCTGGAAAATCAAGGATCCCAACCAGCTGCCCACTCTGCTTGTACCATTGATTTACTGTGTCAAAAACTTGTCTCCTTTCATGCTTCACTTTCACAGCCCTAACATTTGAGTTTTAAAACAGATTTAAAAGACGTTTTGCAATTAAAGTTTAGCTAATAGAGTCATTTTGTAGAGATAGAAGTTTAATAGTGTCCATTTATGTAGAAATAATGCCTGCTTATCAATCTTGATCTTTTAAAAGTACTTTCTAAATCACTTATTTTTAAAATATTTGATGATCTAATTAGCATGCTTTGCTGATTTTCTTTTCCACTTAATGGAACAACTCTGTATCATCATTCTTTTCCTTGCTTTTTCATAGGCTTATGATCGCTCAGAAAGTGGAGAGTTGGCATTTATTAAACAACTAGTCCGAAAGATCCTAATCGTTATTGCCCGCCCCGCTCGGTTATTAGAGTGCCTGGTAAGTTGCTCTAGGATTTGGCTGCATTATTTATTGTTAACCATGGCAAGGCTAGTAACCATCAGAAAGCTCTGATTTCATTCATCTTCAAAAACCAGAGCTAAATGGAAAGAGCCAAGAGGAACTGCAACTTGTGAATCTTTATGATGACATCCATATGTGATTTTTTCCCCTCTGATTACAAGTAAGAACCCTAGGATTTGTGCGGTATTAAGTGATAGTCATATCACATTCTGGTCAAACTTGAAAGATGATCATGAAATAATGTGCTTGAGCTTATCTCATAATTACTGTATGTCACAGCTAATCTAAAATGCTTGCTGTGCCTCACTTTGGTGGAGTTGTCATGATGCAAAAGAAGAAAAATCAGGGATAGGAAGTTTTTATAATTACCCTTGGTTACAATTATTATTTGTCTTTGAAATATGTCACAGAAATAAGTACTAGCTAGCAACCCATTTGGGAATATGCAGTAGAGCCTCAAGCAGTCCTGAAGGGATGAGACTTTTAGAAATTAGTGCATCTTATCAATTATATATTTTTTTAATGGTGATCATTCTCCTTTTTAATTTTTTAAAATTTTATATAATTTTGATTGAGATGTCATTCAAAAGTATGAATAAATATGAAGCTTTGAACATATGAACTATATTAAGGGGCTTAATACAGCATCATAAACTTTTAAGTTCTACTGACCAATAACTATAATACCATATACAACACAGCTTTTCAGAATTATGCACATACACATATATACATGCATACATATATTCATAAATAGTTGTATTGCTTTGGTATTTTTGCCTATATTTAGCATTCATAACTTTTTATAATAGTGAAATGTTCACAGCCCCACCATAAATGCTGGGGTAGGGCTTTCCATCAGTGGTCAGGATGCTGGCCTGAATCATAGGATCAAGAAGTACCATTTGGCATTGAATATCTCTGGAAGGATAAGGAAAAAATATATACTGTGCATGCCTCTGGGTATAACTGTGTGGGGATAGAGGGGAGACTTAGTTTTCACTACTTCTATTGTACCTTTTGAAATTTTACCATATGCTTATACTTCCTACAATTGTTTAATTTGGGGGAAAATGTCATTTAGCGTGAAAAACCTGTTTCTCCAGACGGCACCAGTTATGCTAAGAGCAGATATTGCCTTAAAAGAGGAAATGAATTTTTTACAGTAATAACCCACAATCAGAAGAGAAAAATTTAAAGTAGAGCCTCTCAAGGATAGAAAGAAGTGAATTTGCAAGTAGCTTTGAAGATTTTGCTGTTTTCAGTACCATTCAAAACTCAGATGAAGCTGGAGTTCCAGAGTGATGGGGGATATTTTATTCCTATAGTTCCCAAGCTTGCCCTGTCTGTCATCGTACATTTATATAAAGAGCATTGAGTATATACATTTGCTTTTGGCCTCACTTCATTTGCAGCAAGTATTTTTATATGGCCATTAGAAACTCTTGTGTAATTCTTAGGAGAAATACTGATATTCCATATTTTGGGGGCATTAATCAAAATGAAAAAACAATCCTGGGGAAAAAAATTAGAAAATATTACTGAAAATAACAACTATGATTTAAATCTGTAAGCATAATTGTTTATAACTCATAAATCAATGTCTTTCAGGATGTGATCCTGAGGATTTTTTTTTTTTTTTCTTTTAAAGGTTTTATTTATTTATTTATTCATTTATCCCCCCCTTGCTGCTTACGCTCACTGGGCCAGCCAACCGCGCCGTGCGGGCGGGCCTGCCTTCACCAGGAGGCCCCGGGAACCGAACCCGGGGCCTCCCATATGGTAAACGGGAGCCCTACTGATTGAGCCACAGCCGCTTCCCGTGAGGATTTTAATTACATACCAGAAGCAACAGGCAGCCTCCCAAAACAAAATAACAGGAAAAATGTAGTCTCAGAGTTTTAAAGAAATAATTGGAAGCATTCATTTCATATTTTTCTCTTTTTCACATTATGTGAATATTAATAACTGAAGTTTAGAGTACACTGTCAAAAAGGAGTGATTCTGAGATTTTTTTCTTTCTAATATTTTTTTGGCACCTCTGTACTAAGGGAGTTTTCTGCAAAACCTTTGAGAAAATATGTATTCTGAAATTATTTCTTTTGTGGTTAGTTGGGTGGGGAGAGAAACTTAAGTCTTCTGGATGAGGTTCCCAGATTTTAGAACTTTGCTAAAAAGGTACAATAAAAAATTCAGACCTGTGCATTTTCAGTGACATAGATTGATGGACATGGAGCATTGTACCATCAAAGTTATATTAAAAAGAAATAGGAAATGTTTTTTTTATCTTGGAGTGACCAAGTGCATAAATGAATTGATTTTTGCCCAAGCCTTAGAAAATCAAGTGAGAATTCTAAGCTTTTAAAAACTGTTTGCTTCCTATTCTGCATAAATAACCCACAACCATGTCTATCCAGCCATTTGATTGTGAACAGGATTTGTGTAATAAAGTCTCAGAACATTTTGGCTCAAAGAAGTATCCATCTGTGTTTGTCTTCTGCTAGGAATTTGATCCCGAAGAATTTTACTACCTATTGGAAGCAGCAGAGGGCCATGCAAAAGAAGGACAAGGTATTAAAACTGACATTCCCAGGTACATCATTAGCCAGCTGGGGCTCAATAAGGATCCTTTGGAAGGTGAGTGCCTCAGCTGGGCTGACCTTTTACTTGCTGACTCACCATGGCTCATATAGAACTTAGCAGCAAGTCTTCGTTTTTTTCCTTTGCATTTTGGCTCTATTGATTATTCCATGTTTGGGGACCAATTGTGAGTTGAAGGAATTAGCCATAAGCTAAGACCAGAGGTGCAAATGAATATGATCCTATTTGTGTTTACCGAATGCAGAGACAGACCTTGAAATGCCTGAGTGTCCCTGAAGAGTTGACGGTTTCAATCTTCACAGAGCATTTTTACTTCTTGTGAAGCTCAAATGGGTTCTTCTCAAGGGCACTTTCAATTTTGAAAATGTTGCTAAAGAAATTAATTATCATTAATGTTTAAATGGCATTTAAATTTAAAGTAACTTGGGAGAAATATTAATGATCACAGATTACTTTAAATTGAGTACAATATTGATAGGTATATTTCTGCTTATTTGTCCCAAGAAAGCAGTAATATACAAGAGAGCCAATGAAAGAAATGTTTTTTTTAAAGCTTATAAATGGATTTATGGTTGATCCAAATGAAAACTGGACATAATTATATTAAATACAGGGAATAGAAATCACCCTGTTAGTAATTTTTTTTTTTTTTAATCTAATATTGGTAAGCTACCTCTCCCTCTCCTCTTTATGATGTTATTGTTTGAGATTATCATTTAATATACTCAGGTTATATATTGCCTAAAAGACTCAAAAGCAATCAGAGAACCCTTCATTCAAAACTGTCTTCCTGACTCATTGAGCTGAATTTGCAAACATTGTTTATCTTGCTAAATTGTTTGTAATGGTGGTAAACGTTGGCACAGAGAATTTTCCCTTCTAAAGCCAGGGAGCCTGCTGCTCGATGCCCTGCTCTCCTCTTTCCCCCTGCTTTGTTTGCTCTTATGGCCATCGTATCTTTGCTTCCAGTGAAATGATGCCTGTATTACCGGGAGATAATGCCAGATAAATTTATACTGTATTGAAAGCAATACCACAACAGATTCATCACTTATCAGAGACTGGTGGCTGCTTTGCTGAAAAGTTCCCTGGGGAGAGATTTTTCCCCATGGCTTTTAAATTACCATCTTTACCTTTTGAATCATGAGTCTTCAGAAATGGTTTAAATCAATGAAATAAAAAGGGCAGATGCTTAATGGTATTTAGATGAGTTTTAAAAATCTCTTCAGGCATTACAAAATGATGCCTTAGCTTCCTGCTTCAAAAGCTGACTCTTGGTTCCATTCCATTACTACCCACTGCTTACAAATAATATGTATTTGCCAGATAATAGTTATTTAGCAAAAATTCTATTTAAGACAGAACCAACTTTTAATTTGCTTTTTTATGAAAATAATTGGAGTGGGGGGAGGCTGTCAAAGTACATTACAGTGATTCTTCACGCTGATCTAGTGAAAGTGGTGTCAGCACTTGAATTGCAGTCTGAGAGAGCTCTTTAGAGTTTTCTTACCTGGCAGTAAATAACACTGCAGCCCGAAATCTGGTCGGTGAATAATCTGAGGCCCATATATGTACCTTATATAGACTTGAAAGAAAAAAGTAATAGTGACCAACGAGTTTGGACTTTGATAATTCTGTTAGTTTCCCAGGGCTGCCATAGCAAATTGCTATAAACTGGGTAGCTTAAAACATCAGAAACCAGTTCTTTCACTGTTCAGAAGTCCAGAAGTCTGATACCAAGGTGTTGGCATGGTTGGTTCCTATGGAGGCTCTGCAAGATAAAGCGTCCCATGCCTTTTTCCTAGCCTCTGGTGGTTGCTGGCAAGCCTTAGCATCCTTGGTCTTGTAGATACATCCCTCCAGCCTCTGCCTTCTCCCAGTGTCTCCCTGTGTCCTCTCCTCCTCTTAGAAGGACACCAATCATTGGATTTAGGGCCCACCCTAATCCAGGATAATTTTATCTTGAGCTCTCTAATTACATCTGCAAAGAGCATTATTCCAAATAAAGTCACATTCTGAGGTTCTGGGTGGACATGATTTTGGGCTTGGGGTGGGGAACGACACCCTTCAACCCACCATAGTAATACAATTTATCACTGGGACTTGTGTTTTTATCACTTGGCACAATTTTCTTGATTCAAATCTGAAGATATTTTTATATCTATTTGTTATCACTTAAAATTTGACTTCAGAATCTTGAATTTGTTGATTTTTATCTAACAACAATACTCCACTCTTGTTTCATATCTCTTATGCATAATCTCTTAAAGAAAAGAGGCTTATATTTATAAGATGAATACCTAAAATAAGAGCCTAAGAAATAATTTTAGAGGCTTACAAAAATATGTAACTTAAAAACTGTAACTCTTTATTAGACATTCAATTTTGAAAATTTGAAAAATGCATGTAATAGAGGAAAGTACAAATTACCTATGATTCTACCACACAGAGATAACTAACCCCTGTCAAAATTCTGGAATAAGTTCTTTCATGCTCTTTTTTTAATAAAACATGCTTTTAGAAAAAAAAGATATAGATGAAAATGAATGGTAAAATGAATTTGATCTTCTCATTTACTTATATAAACTTGGGGATGCATTGCAAGGTAGGATGAGCAATTAGACACCTTTGACTCTCCTAACTAGACCACCAGCATAGTACTTAAGATGGAGTCAAGCATGAAGTATACAGCCCAGGATTGGCTACTTTACTGATATATTTAATGATATTAAGTAATAGTCAACATTTAATGAGCACCCAGTTTTCGTTAGGCAACATGCTAAGGGCTTTCCATGCCTTACCACACATGATACTCACAGAAAGCTCTAAATAATAAGTAGTATTGTTCCCATTTTACAGGTAAGGAGCCTGAGCCTCAGACAGGTAAAAAGGTCACTCGGCTAAAAGTTGCTGATACTGGTTTAGCCCGTGTTTTCATTTCCAGACTTCTCGGAAAATTCTTAGTTTACTTGGCAGGATATTTCTCAGTGGCTATAAAGAAATGAGATGAGGGCTTGCTCTCCACAACTTGAGAATCATCTCCAAGCTGCAGTCACTATATCCTGGTTGCCTTCCAGGGCCTGGGAAGACTTGCCTCCCTTGGATATCTGATTATCAGCAGTCATTGACCCCCACCCCACTCCACGCCCCATACCCTTCTCAAACTGTGATGATTGCATTAGCCACTGAATGCTGCTAGCTGGAGCACAGACCCTCTGTCTAGTTGTTCATTAGAAGGGGTTCTAGGGAAGTACGAGTAATAAACAACTTCAAAGTGTTAGTTGCTGGTTCTTGCCATTTTGGATTTAAGATTTCCCAAGAGTACATTGAAATATAGGGTAAGTTGTTTTGTTTTGCTTTGTTTTTAATTCTGTATAAATTATTTTCTTCTGTTTCTACTTAGAACTTCTGCCTAATTGCAATTTTCCTATTTTACTTTTTTTGTGTGTGAACTTAGAAATGGCCCAGTTGGGACACTATGATAGTGGGACAGCAGAAACGCCAGAAACAGATGAATCAGTGAGTGTAAGTGTCATTCTTGATGAACTATGATGTTGGTTTTTCTGTTTGTTAGCTTTTGGAAATTGTGGCTGTTAATTACTTTATTCAGCAAATATATATTGTGCTTCAACCATGTGCAAGGCACTGTGCCAGGAGCTAGGCTCCCCCAAGAGAAACAGAAATTAATAAAAAGAAATCACACAAAATATACAAAAGTGATAAACATGCATAAGTCCTATTAAGGAAAAGGGGCTAAGTGCTACTAAAGCATAGCATAAAAAGATTTACCTTAGGCAGGTCCAAAATGATTTCCCAAGGAAATGATGGTTGAGCTAGGATGTGAGAAGTTCTAGGAAGAAAGCCTGAAACAGGCAGAGGGAACATTCCAGGCCAAGAGAGCATCAGGGGCAGTGGCTGCAGGGTGCCCCTGAGGGCTGAGAGCAAGAGAGACCCTAAGGGGTAAGGACTGGACACATGGTCCTTGTGGCTCATCTATGTCAGTTTTCTTCTTTTTTAAAGACCAATATGGCACCTTTGAGCTTTGGGTGAAGTGTATGTGTGTGTGGGGGGGGGGGGGGGCCGGGGGGAGGACAGTCAGAGTTATGGCTTCAAAAAACCACCACGATGTAGAACAGATGGAGTGGGGGAGAGCAGGCAGGGTGAGCATGGGAAAGCATGGAAAAGCCAGTGAAGAGGCTGCTGCAGGGGCACAGGTGAGAGGTCGTACATGCTGGTACCCATCTCCCTAACTGTGAACATGAAAGAGGACCCAGGATGGGGCAGGCAGCTGTGTAGCCTAAGAATCCAGACTCTGGAGTTAGATTGCCTGAGTTTGAAGTGGGCCCCCCACCTCTTATTGGCTATAGGATCTCTCTCTGCCTCAGTTTCTTCATCTTTAAAATCAGTACAGTCATGAGGATTAGAAAAGATTAAATGAGATAGTCCATGTAAAATGATTAGAACAGCACCACTTATTAAGTGTTAAATACATGATAGCTATTTTTGCTGTTTTTATTATCCTAACCACCATAATTTTGAATGTGATGAGACAGACGTTCCTTTGAAACATCCAAAAAGAGCTATCAGAACAGGCATCTGTTTATAAGATCCGGTATCCTTTGGTTCATGGAGGGAGAGTCTTTGGAGGCCTAAATGATTAGGAGTTATCCATGGACCAAAGTGAGCTCATGGGTAGGGAAGAGGGATTGAGGCGAGAGAGCCTGGCACAGAGCCTAGCAGCCCAAAGCCGTGGGAGAGCAGTCATAGTGCAAGCAGCTGAATAAGTAAGTGGTTCCAGTCTTGAATTATGTTTTTGGAGATAGGACATTTGGAGGTGGTGACTAGACCCAGGTCCTGTGGCCAGTGGCCAATGGGAGTAGAGGAGAAAGATAATCTTTTGAGTTGAGGAACTCAAGAAACCCATAGGCCAACACACTGAGTGAGTTATTCGTGTAGACACAGAAGTCACCCTGGATGGTGAGAAAACCTGGGCAAAGGGGAAGGTGGGAGGCTGATTGCCCAAGTCTTCAAAGATAAGTGGGATGACAGGTCAGCCAGTGACAACACAGAGCTGGGGCGGATGGCACAAACCTCAGGGTCATGGGGTTTTTCATGAAAGGATGGGAAGGGAATTCTGAATTCTGCTGAGGGAGCAAAGAGGCCATGAATATTCAATACTAAGACACTTGGGGTGTGAGAGAATTAAAAACAAAAACACCCACTTTGTCCTGTTAAGGTTTGAAAGTAAAGAAAGGCAAGAATTCTAACCCTGGGTCTTCCATTCGTTAGCCATTCCCTTTTTCAAACACAAGAGTTTGCCACAGGAATGGTGCACCTATGCTCTGGTCAGGGATTGAGGGGCCATGTCATCCTCCAGACCCACGTGTGGCCCCATGAGCCCGTTCTTTTTGGGCTATCTGAAACCAGGAGGAAGGCGTGATGTTTTCCACTAAAATTTTAAAACTTTAAAGGACTAGGATGAGGCTAAACTTGAATAGTTTACAGAAGGAAATTAACAATCTGATGCCCTTATCTCCTGGAAATAGGGGTTTGCTTAAATGAAGCTGAGCCAGTGTCATGAGGAGCAGTTTATTGACACTGCTCTGGAAAATTGAGCTTTAAAGCTGCCCCACAGGATCCTTTAGCTAGGAAACCGCACTTCAACACATTTCAACACAGCAGAGCATATCATTTATGTATTAATTTGCCATGAAAATTATTTTCTCAAATTCCAAACTTTTTTAACTTTAATATTTTGTTTTCAAGAGCTCTAATACTTCCCTGAAACTTCGAAGGAAACCTCGGGAAAGTGATTTTGAAACCATCAAATTGATTAGCAATGGAGCCTATGGGTGAGTAATTCAAGAAGAGTTCTCTGTTGTACTTTAACACACTTGAGTAATATGTCTTCATGTTTCTCTTCAGCCAAACCTAAGTTATGTAGGGACTTTACTTTGCAGATCACCACTCCTTTCTTGATGAGTATATATAGTCAAAATGATGTCTTACTGGATTCCCATCAGAAAACATATTCAGTGACCTAAAAGAAGTTATTTTAAAGACTTGGAGAAGAAGACTTTATAAAGGAAAGAAAAAAAATTGTAAAGGAAATATTTTATGTACTCCTCTTTCAAACTCCTTTACCCTGCTCTTTTGGATTCAGATGTACTTGACTCTTAGTGTGTGTATGTGTGTTTAATATGTAGCATTATTACTTGAGAATTAGCCAGTATTCCAGTACTCTCTGTCTGACCCAGAAGTCAACTTTGTGAGAGAAGTTTTTAAATAAGAAGGCTGGTTGAAAATTTAGAGTAATATCTTTCTTTTATTCTCTATATTATTCCAGGATTTTTACAAATTGAGCTCTAGACTATAATATCACAATAGTAGTGCTTCTTCCTTGATCCATATTTATAGAGACACAAATATCTTTCTCATGGCAAAGAGTAAAGAGTGACAGGATCCTTCTGAGTTATTAATAAATAGTTTGGAAGGGTAATTAATGCACAAACTATGTCCTGATCCATTTCAGACAGCCCAAGAACTTTAGTTTAATTAAATATTAATCCCAATTCCATCTGCATATGGAGAGCAATAAACAATCCCACAGACATTTACTGCCATTTATCACACATAGGAGCAGATGAGATAAAAGCGATTTTTGTTGTGCCACAAGGGATGTTTCCCCCTCACTTTTTTTTCACCTCTACTATTTTCCATACCATTAACTTAGTGAAGAACTCAAATATTTGTGAATGCTTTCCGTGCCTCACTGATTTGTTTTCAGGATTATGTCAAATGGCATATTTCCTCATGTGGCTGATAAGTGCTTCTTCCCGATTATATTTTTGCCATATTTTATTTCCTTCAAGGCCCTCGTTGAAACTTTTCTACCTAGGGAATATTTTCTAGCACACAGTTGTTTGTGGCTTTTTGTTTGTTGTTTGTTTTTTAGTGCTATTTAGTTTCAGAGAGAATCTGAGAATCTCTTCCTTCATTGGGAAGAAGACTGAACTTTGACTAGAAGGGTATAAGCACACATAGATCTTATTGGCAGTGTGATTCTGGGGTAAGATTATCTGTGAGGACCTGCTTATATGAAACATGGGCATATATCTTAGCAGTATTTGGAGTTTTAATTGGTTGAGTAAACTAATTTGCAGTGCAGTTAAACAACTGTATAGTAGATGAGGTGTATCACACTTTGGGGAATGGTTGAGAATATACAAGAAGTTAAACAAGCTGTGAATCAGTAAACACCCAGGACACAGGCCAAGTCATTAATGGGCTCACAGGCTGCCTGTGTGAGACTCTACTATTCAGCCAATCCTTTTTTTTTTTTTTCCCTCTATTGCTCTTTTTTGATTTAATCTCTTATTACATTTCCAACAGTTTTCCTCTACGTTTTAATTGTTTTTTTATTTGAAATTCGAATGGAACTGGTCCACCCATTCAAGATGCAGATTGCAGGCTTATGTGACTTGACTGAACAAATGGATCCTTCTATGGGTAGATGAACTTGAGCAATTACACACTTCCTTAGGCATCTTCGTAACAGAGCCTGATGCTCACATCAGTGTCTCAGAGTGACACCAATTCAGCGACTTCTCAAAAATTGGAACTAACCTTGTTAAGAAGACCTTTTACCTGTTCTACACGTCATGGTTTTCTTAATATCTTACATACAGACAATCATGTTATAAGGTTGATTTGCTAATTTGGTGAATGTAGATTTCCTTCTCTGTTTAACATATTGCAGATCCCCAGCTGAGAGTTAAATATCCCTTTATGCCAACTTAGCACTTCGTAGAGAGTTAACACTTATCGTGTGCATGACTTAAAATTTGTAAAAGTAAAAATATATATACAAGCCAATGAGGTTTATCCGAGGCACGATTATTGCTAATTGAAAACTTTTCCCAAGTGCCAACTGGCAACACAACTGGAAAAAGACCTTGAATAAAAGGGGGAAATGGTAAAGACAAATGAGTTCAAGTGGCTAAGAGACTTCAAAGAGAGTCGGGAGGTCATCCCAGAGGTAACTCTTATGCACACCTCAGTAGGAGCTCATAGAACATCTAAGTGCCTATCACTCCACTCAGGGTATATAGACACCCTGGTCCTATATAAGGGGGGATAGCCCCAGAGACTGATGCCTTATCAGTGGGTTCTATTTTGGAATCTGTGCTCCTGAGAGTGACAGAATTAGACTCAAATAAGTCCTCCCTGCACATGGTTCACCAGTCCCTTCTATTCAAACCTATATGTGATGCTGGAGTTTTTAGGTATACTTCCAGAGACTGGAGCCTCCCGCCTACCTATGTGCCAGGTGTGCATGAAATCTAGGTGGAGCTGCAACTTCTACCCTACAGCTCAATGGACTCATCCAAGTCACCTGGTGAGGAGACAACAATGGGAAATGGCCATCCCAGGGAATGGAGAGGGCCTGTATCTGCAGGCAGGATCATCCCACCCACCATATCCATGGGATATAAGCCCTCTCTCACTTGGAGTTGGAGTGGACATCACCATCCCAGTCCCCTCAGGATTGGGGGAAGAACTATGGACTAGAGTGGACTTGATGGTATTCTCTTGTTCACATATGGTGATTCTAGCAATGCAAGAAATTATAACAATGAGGTGGAGCCAGTGGCCACTTGACACTTTTGGGGTAGGGAGGGGACAAGCAGTTGAAATACAGGAGTTTCTTTGGGAGTTGGAGGTTGTCCTGAGTACTGTTGTGGCAACGGATGTAGGCCATTTTAAATCAGCACACACCACTCAGAACTGAGTGAGAGAGAGTGTGGTCTACAGTGTGAACTGTGGTCTATGGTTGGTGGCAAGGCTCCAGGATGTGTAAGTTCATTGAGGGTGGTGGGCCACACTGTGGGAGATGTTTGTGTGGGATGTGATGGGAGGTGTGGGAGGTGGGCAACATGGGAATCCCAGTGGGTTCCGTGTAATATTTTGGGTAATCTAAGCACCGCTTGAAATATATGTGTGTGTATATATATATATAAACAACATTTTTGTAAGCAAATACACATATATGCATATATATTTATATATCATTTTGCAAATGTTTGTATGTATTGTGAGAATTTTGATTTTTACCCATAATTAAAAATATATATATAAAGAAAAAAACTAAATTTGAAAGGCACAAGGTTTCTCTTCCACGTTGCTTTTCTTTCTGGCCTTGATGCCAAATAGGAACAGGGGCATTTACTAGAGAGACCTGTCTGTGCAAGTGGCTGTATGTCCCTGTTCCGTCACACTCTCCTTAACTTCTCAGCTTTCCTCTAACACATGCATCCTCATTCCTACATGCAACTTCACTTGCACAGATTCACTTATATTGGCTCTAAGAGTCATACGTAAATTTATACCCTCCCTCCATATCGCCTCCCAGCCTTGGCATTTCCTATTTCATGGGGAGGTCAGTATAAGAAGAGAGACAGAAGCAGCCTGCTCAGAGGAATTGGCCAGAAAGAGAAATATGGGGCCATGTCAGTTAAGTCCAGTTTATAACTTGGGAGGTTTATGGCTCTGCTTAGTGCTGTGGATGTCTGTCTATCGGCCACTATCTGTCTTTGTTTCTTTTCTCTCTCTCTCTCCCCCTTTGCTGACTTAAATACTTTCAGAACATCTGTTGACTTACAGAAAAGGAGGAAAGGCATGTGAGAGACAACAATTATTATTAAATAAACAAATTGCAGCATTAAGAATAATATTCCCAAAGCAATACAGAAGTGCAAAAAACCAGGAACATAAAGCAAACAATACAAATGAACAAATTGAAAAAACCCAGCTACAACAAATGCTAGCACAGTCCTTTTGCAACTTGATCAAGATAAGTGTGTCCTGAGGCAGTGATATCTCAAGCTGCCAATAGGATTCATTTCAGTTGGTTTAGGTAAGGTTTTCTAAATTAACTGATTAATTCTCTCATGGCAAGGGAAACAGAAATGCAAACAAACTTTTATGAACTGAAAAATCTAAGAATAAAGACTGAAACCATATTTTTTATATAGTGCCACAGAAAATCCTGATCGGAAAGATAGTCAAATTGGTTTGAGGCATCTTTCTCCTTTATTCTTTCATAAAACCATATACAACTCTGTTCTTCCTCCACTTTCTCATTCACAAACATATCACTGAGCAGTTATTTATGTGAACCTGAGTGAAAATAAAAATGGTAACCTCTGATAGTCTAGTGTGAACATCACAATATCATAGGTCTAAGAGCCCTCAGCACTAAGCTTACTCAATGTGAAATATGGATGGAAGATACAGGAAAGAAGCTCTGTTCCAGCTGACTGTCAAGATAGGCAAGTGATTTTGTAAACATACTGTTTTTTTTTCCTTTCAACATTTTGAATCCTAATTCCATTTTTTTATATGTGAATTTTCTATTTTAAAAATCTCTCTTTATGACGGTATTCGTTTACCAATGTTTGTCTTTAAGAGGAGCCTGCATTCTCCTTGGTATCTGTGCTGTTTCATCATCTGATGAGGAACCACTCAAAGTTTTCTTTGAATTCTTGCTTTTATCCAATCAATAACTGGGAAAAGAAAAATACAATAAGAGCTTTTAGTCTGATGCAGAGAGAACAAGTAGTTAATTTTGTTATTGGTTAATTTTTAAAGTCAGCCAAAGTAGGAAATCATAAAAAAGATACATACTTTAAATATTTTAATTTAAGATCTATCTGTCTATATATCTTATATATAATAATAATATATATAAATAATATATAAGATACAGATATAATCTTTAAATGTTTAAATATATATCAATTTACTGCTTTTTTGATAAAAGGCCATTCCTCTTTCTGACAGCCAGTACTAACCATACTTATAATACATTGTTTTTGTTTTCCTATTTTAGCTTCTTTAAAGGTAAAGCTAGAAATGAAAGCAAGAACTTGAAGCCATCTGATTGTAGAATTCTAGATTTTTATGATGTTCACCAAGTCTTTAAAATTTTCTCATCTACACTATATCAATAGGAATTTTATTTAGTAATGCACATCTATCGAGGCCTTCCAAATCATCAGTTTAGTTTTCCTATAAACAAAGCTCATATTTCATCAGTTTAAATATTTGTTTAAATTAGTTAGTTGTGGTATCAAGTCCAGCCAGCATAAACAGGTATTGGATAAACCTCAACCAGTGAGCAACCAAGTGTTGGGGCATCCTAGAGACAACAGTTAGCTGAATTCTGAAAGTATTTGGTACCTGCTGAGCTGGCTCCTGTGTGAGTTTCTTTTACAGGGAATAATAGCACCAGGTTATTCAGTGAATTGTTTATGTGGAATTTGGTTAAGAGACTTTTTACTGTATAGTGAAGGAAGAAGTAGAAAACCAAAGAAATGAGGAGAAAGGAAAAAAAAAAAAAAAAAGTAAAGCATCACACACACAAAGTAATCTTTACATAGAGACAAAGAAAACACATGCATTATTTTGTACGTGAAAAAGATGTACAATGAGAAGATGAAGGTATAGGTATACATACTTGAAAGAAAAATGACACACCCCCACACACCGGATAAGCCATTGATTCATTTTTACGTGACAATGAATATAGCTAGTGAAAAAATACATATCAGGTCAGATAACCTCTTAAGTTTTAGGAGGCAGGTCACTTGATATACTATACCATGATTGATAGCTTTCTAGGTAAATTTTTATTTATTTGATCATTGGCTAACCTGAGCATTCAAACCTGTTCTCCCATGGTTATGATAAATGAGGGCTGGCTTGTAGGAAATGAGCCCATCCAAGACATTTTTTTTATTGCTCATCATTTTTAGGTGAGCTTTAAAAACTCCTCTTCAATTCCCCACCTAATTCCTTGTCTTTCTTCTTCTTCTTCTCCCTCCTCCCTCCTCCCTCCTCCCTCCTTCTTCCCAGTCCTCAGGGAATCTGTTTTCTTTACCCAGCCAGAATTGTCTCTGTAGAGTATTCAGGTAGGGCTTTAGGCAGAAATTCAGTGCAACTTCCTCATTTTACAATAAAGTTGAGCACTCTTTGGCTAGGGGTTGGAGCAAAGGATATGCAACTGGGTCCTTGGACTCCTTTTAGCCCCCTATGTTGGGAAATGCATTTCCTGTTGAAACAAGAACAGGTGCATCAAATGTTGAAGTCCCTCATGAGAAAGGCACTTCTGTTTGTTGCAGGACAACCTCGTGTAACTTATTAGGCACTTCGTATTTATCTGGAAATTTCACAGCAAGTAAATTACTCTCAAGCCGCATGCCAGCTACCTTAAGAAGCTGTGGTCCTGTTTTACAGATCCTAAGGGTTGCATTTAGAAAATTACTGCTTTAATCAGTTGAGGAAGAGTACCTAACATATATCTAACACAAGCTAGGCTTTAGCTTGTGATATGTATGTAATTTTGTTAATTCTTTACTCATCTAACGTATATATTGGAATTTGTTTTGTTTGTGGAAAAACTGAAAACATCAGCCAGCTATTGGAAAATAGCTCACTCTGGGGAACGATCCATTTCCTTCTTTTGGCAATGAAGATGACTCTGATGCCTTATATATGACCTGTGACTTTCACTGAAATAATACCAAAAGACATCAATTCTGGCTAAAGGATTTTGGCCTGGATGGGAATGTTTGTAGCTGCTAGCACAACTTGTGTGGGCTGCATTCTGGCCGCACTGTGAGCTTCAAAACTTGATGATCACGTGGTTTACTGTGTCCCGGGAGCTTCCTTACCTCTTCTTTCCTTGTGCTCCTCTTCCAACACTTGTGTTCCTTTCCAGGGCAGTCTACTTTGTTCGCCATAAGGAGTCACGGCAGAGGTTTGCCATGAAGAAGATTAATAAACAGAACCTCATCCTCCGAAACCAGATCCAGCAAGCCTTTGTGGAACGGGATATCCTGACTTTTGCAGAAAACCCCTTTGTGGTCAGCATGTACTGCTCCTTTGAGACAAGACGCCACTTGTGCATGGTCATGGAATATGTGGAAGGTAAATCAATCTCTGACGCCAGGAACACTGCACCTGTCCCCAGAAATCCCTCTCTCCCTTGTGGTGTTGAAGCTCTCTTTATTTGTGCCACAGAATGGCTGTATCCACCTGGGGACTAAAGCTAGGCAATGAGATGGCTGTATTCCCAGGCATTATCTTCTGATAATTGCTTGTAAAGTGCCTACTTACTATTGTAGAAAAATCAGTGCTATTTGGGAAAAGGTTGTTTTTCTTTTTTGATCGCTTTTAATTCTAATTACCACCTAGCAATTGGTCATTAAAGTTGGTATATAAGCGATGGGATTTTCCTACTAATTTTATCACATATCATAAAAGCATTTGCTAGTCTTCTTAAAGAATGAATTAAAAAGTATATCCTTTCAGTCTTTAGTAATGTGTTACGGAATTAAGAATGGGTTAGTGGGAAGCAAATGAATTCGAGAAAATCCAGCCAATCTTCCTGATTTTCAACTTTTGTTTTTGAGCCTAATTAATAAGGTTCTGTGGGCTACCTTTTAAATGCTCCAGGTAATCTTATTTTCATCAATTTCACATTCAATTTCTGAGTGTTTGAATGGCCATGACTTGTTGACATATCTGAGGTTAATAAAATAAGTAGGTCAGCAAGGCCAAAGCAGCTTTCAAAGCATCTAACTTAAGCTCATGTCATTGTGCAAACAGAATTCCAAAACTAGAGAAGTCGAAGAAACATTAAATATCCTTTTCTTCAACCTTTTTATTTTGCATATGAGCCCATGAAAGGGAAACTTTCAGGATACTTAGTGGTTGAAACAAAACAAAAGCATAGCTTGCCTGATTTCCACCCATTGTTCTTTCCATTACCCCAATACTTTGCTTTATTAACCTTTTGTTGTGGTTATTTTAGCCACAACAACAATTGTAACTAACACTTACCATACGTTTAATGTATGTTAGATTAGCTCCTTTTATCCTCATAAAGATTCTAAAAGGATATTGTTATTCTCCTGACATTCCAGATGAAGGAACAGATATCCAGAGAGATTAAATAGTTTGCATAAGAGCTCTCAGCCTGTAAATTGCAGAGCTAAGATTCAAACTCAGGCCCCTTGATTCCAGAACCCAGTTTTTACACTGGCATGTTTTAAGTTGTCACCATGTTCCTAAAATTGTGCATTTCTTCAAAGTACAGCTCCACTTCAGAACCAAGCCTGCTCTCTTAGGAGTACCACTCTTAAATAAAAATCTGTATTTCACATCTTAATTAGAAACATGGTTTCTTAAAACACAGTCCACTTATGAATATATGATAGGCTGTATCTGTGTGGAGGGATGATTCTGCTTTGAAAGTTTGCAGCCTAAACTAATGGTCTTCTTTAATCCTGGCTGATAGTATACCTGCTAAATCTTTTTCTTGTATTTTATAGGGGGAGACTGTGCTACCTTAATGAAAAACATGGGTCCTCTCCCTGTTGATATGGCCAGGATGTACTTTGCTGAGACAGTCCTGGCCTTGGAATACCTACATAATTATGGAATTGTGCACAGGGATTTGAAACCAGACAAGTACGTGCATGGATGAAGAATACCAAATTCTTTTTTACACAATAAAAAGCTTGCTTCCTCTTTTCTGTAAAAATGTTTTCTTTTAATGCTGCTTTGTACATTTAAAAAGTCTCCCTAATGTTTTTTTTTAAACAGTATATATGGTAATTTTTTACTAATAGTTTTAAAATGCTATGATGCTTATAATAATAACTTTCAAGAAACAAGAGGAAAAGGTTAATTTAAAAAGTTGCTCTTACTCTCTAAACTTTTTAATATTGCTGCATGGAATTCTGCTAGTTGTTTTCTTGATAGTTTCTGCATCTGTCATCATACTCAGATAATCCTCCCTAATTCTTGATGTTATACTTGATATTCTATTCTATTTTGTTCACAGTTTAATTTTTTATGTAATTCTTAATCTATCTGGAGTTCATTTAGTGTCTGATTTGAGATACAGATAAACTATTTTTCACCAAATGACTAGCCATTTGACACCATTAGTTAAATGTTTCATTCTTTATTTACTAATTTGAGATGCCTCTAGAACCATTACATGTTAATATGTAAATGTTAAGCATGTTAAGTTTTTATGATAAAATTGACTCATATACTCTTTACTGAGAGTTTGGAAAGTGCAGAAAAACATAAAAAAGAAAAAAATTAATTTATAATAATACCACACAAAGACAACCACTATTAGAATTTTGGCATATTTCCTTCCAGTTGCTTTTACCCCCTCTTTTCCTTTAATTTTGTATGAAATGACTATAATACTGTATATACTATTTGAAATTTGATTTTCCCACTTGAAATGAAATTTTTAAAATATATAAATTCATAAAGCTGTGATGCAAATATTTATACAAGAAATGTAGCGTGTAAGGGTTTTGTTTTGTTTTGTTTGCTTAATTAGTTCAAATTTAAATTAGAGCTGGAAGTTGAAATTTAAAATAAACTCCAGTTTGCTGTCAGATGGATTAGTGCCTGATGTGTAGGTATTACTGGTAACCCTTTCTTGTCCGCTTCCTTATTCTGAAAATTGAAAGGAATCAGAGTTCCATCCTGTATTTCTGAAGAGTTTCAGTATGTTGTAAACGATGCTATATGGCTATTCCAACACAAATCAGCTGAACCTGGTCACTGGGTTCCCTTGTGAATTATACTCAGCTGCTAGATGCAAGTGCTTGATGGCTTTGTATGACTTCATCTTTTTCCAGACTAGATTTGGTAATGAAGTTGATACCAGTATATTAAATAGTCTTACAAACTGACGATGAGGAAAGGGAGGCAGGGAGGCTAAATAAAAGAACCAGCCCTCAATGTGATTGTATAATGTGTGTCCTTCTGGTTCATAGCTTGTTGGTCACCTCCATGGGGCACATAAAGCTGACGGATTTTGGATTATCCAAGGTGGGACTAATGAGCATGACTACCAATCTTTATGAGGGCCATATTGAGAAGGACGCTCGAGAGTTCCTGGATAAGCAGGTAAGCTTGGATAGATAAATGCAAAATACGGTGCAGGGAAATTATGAATCAACTTGTATAGGCCATCTTCACTCTGGTACTGGCGGCTTAGATGTCTTTATAAGCCTTACCTTTAATAAAGTATGAATTGCTCCCATTTTTCTCCCTGGGCCTCTTTGAAATGCCCACTCCCTCTACATCATTCCCCCAACATTATGGTCTATTAGCAAGACGAACGATCTAATTGCACACAAGTGAGAGTGTGAGAGAGACAAATGGAAAACTGTTTTGGCAAGTAATTCAGGAGTCTCGGTAGAGTACTTGTGAAACTCGAGATGCATTGTACAATCACGGGTGCTAAAATCGGAGCCATGGCCCATTTCCCTTTAAGCATGCCTCATTACCATGTGCCCACAATCTGTTCATTGTAAAGTTACTTAAGGTAAACCCATCTCACTGTCATGCTTTTATGAAATAACAAGGATATGAATATATATTTTGGTTATGTAAATAATCGAAGTATCTTTGACAGTGAATAATTAAAATGCATTCTTATTTTAAATTTGATTATAAATGTTTTTAAGATGGTAAAATAGGTAAAATTACCAAACAGGATCATATTTTTTATTTGAAATTAAACATAACACATCGTTTAACATTAGAGCTGACTTAAAACTTCCCTTCTTTGGTATTTAAGTAATCCATTGCCTTTGGTATTATAGATACCTGCTTATAATTGCTGTTGTTAAGTTCTTTGTCCATGTGGTTCCATGTGGTTGAGCAGGTGCACTGTGGGCAAAATAATTGGTGTTTGGCCCTCTTGCTCATTTTAATTCATGTCTAATATTCCAATTATTCTAATATTGCAATCATCTTCTAGGTCTGCGGCACACCTGAATACATTGCACCAGAAGTGATTCTCAGGCAGGGCTACGGAAAACCGGTGGACTGGTGGGCCATGGGGATTATCCTCTATGAATTTCTGGTTGGATGTGTGCCATTCTTTGGGGACACTCCAGAAGAGCTATTTGGGCAAGTCATCAGTGGTAAATATCATCAGGAATTATTTTTAAGCTGCTGTTGGGAAGCAGCTATTCAGTGTAAATCTGTGGAGTATCGCAGTTTTTTGCTACTAAAATGTTAGCCTTTATCAAACAGTTGAGCCAACAAATTAAAAGAACTCTCTCATCATAACACGTAACTGGCTTTCACAGTCTCCAGAGGACCATTTGTGTTGAAAATTGATCTGAGGAAGTTTTGTTAACATGGAATTTGGAAATGCATTAACAACGTAACCAGCTTTTATGGTGTGTTTTTTCCATGAAAGAAATTGGTATGGGATTTACAAATGATTTAATTGCCATCCAGTCTTCCTTTCCATTATAGGGAAGTTGCACCAGGGAAGAAAAGGTTAATGTGGGTAACATTTACATAAATGGGAAAAATGGCTAATGGCACAATGAAGAAATTAACAAAAACGCGATAAACTCTAAAACAAATGTCTACCAAATAATAAATAATGAGAATGAGAAGGAAGCAAATGTAATCCACAGATTGTTAATGCGTTCATTGGTAGTTGTTATGGTGTAATGTTATTTCTGTAACAGCTGTTCGTCTTTCATTTAAAATTCAATAACCTTTAGATCTTAACCTGCAAGCTGACCCTAACTGTTGTTATGTGGCTTGTGGCAAAACTAAATGATAATTAAATAGGATCCATCACTGCCTTACCTGCTGTTTTTATAAATTTCCCAGAAGCATAGATCAGAAAGGCCTTTTTGTTCCTGAAAGTTTGTCAGTCGTCACTGCCTCCTCCATCCCACCTTGGTTTATTCTCAACTGTGCTTATAAGGTCCAGCAGTGAAAATAGGGAAACATACATTTTGCGTGTGAGGAGGCTCTTAATCACAGCCTTATTCTCTGTCATTGACATTGCAAGCCAGGCATATTTGTAAACTTTAACGAAGTAGATTTGTGATTTGCCTGCAGTGTGTAACCCCTTTATACAAGAGCTGAGCTGTTTACGGATTTATAACTAGACTGTTTTCTGATCTACCAAGGCCTGAATGGCAGGGGGAATCAACTGTTTAATTAACACAAGCAGCAAATGCTGGCTTTGTTCTCCATGCCTTACGGCTCCGATGCATATTCATGTTGTATTTTCCAAATCAGATTTAAACTGGAGCAGAGGAAGCTAGAGGCAGGCACACACAGAAATAACTCATGTTTTTATTGCATTTCCATACACACAAGCACATATACCTATCTTCAGGCAAACTCCTTTAGAATGTAGAACATGTTCTAATATTTATGACAGGTTTTAAATACTTCCATTACTAGGCTTACTTTGAATGTTTTCTTTTCTTCTTCAACCTTAGCATGTTGACATTTCCTTTGTCTATGGAAATATTTATTTTTACAAACTTATTTTTTGGAGCTGAAGAACTCTATGGCTTATGGCCAAATGATCAGTTAAGGATAAGAGAGAAAGTCTTGCTCTTAGGTGTCCCTGAATGTGGGGGGCGGGGGAGCAGGGGGTGGGGAGAGGGGAACCTGAAACGCAGGTGTTTAAAGTTTCCATATTAAAACCTCCTAATATTTAGAAGGGACAACTTGTTGGGACCCAAGTCTCCCAAAGAAAAATAAATCAAAAAGGCAAATGAAATTCAGATACAACTCATTGAAATGTTTTCTCCCACCTTTATGAAAGCTGTTCTAGTCATGTCTTATAAAACAGCACTTCTCACACTTGACTGTGTCTGGGAATCAACTTAAAGGTCTTGTTAGAGCCGGGGTTCTTCACCTTTCTTGTTCCATGGACCCCTTACTAAGTCCACACTATACTGTGTATTATTTAATAAATATATCACACCCACACCAACATGTCCCCACAAGAATGTTTTTCTGAATTTCAGAAAAGCTCATGGACCCCTGGTTGAGAACCCCTGAGTTAAGAGTGTAGATTCTGACTCAGTAGATCTGGGGTGATGCCTCAATTTCTGCATTTTTAACAAGCTCCCAGGTGATGTTGATGCTGTTGGGATCAGACCACCTTTTGAACAGTAACTTTGCGAACTACATTTCTTCCTTCTAGATGAGATCAACTGGCCTGAAAAGGATGAGGCTCCGCCCCCAGATGCCCAGGATCTGATTACCTTGCTTCTCAGGCAGAATCCCCTGGAGAGGCTGGGAACAGGTTAGAACACAGTGTTTTAATTTTGCTAATATGCAAAAAATGACGTCTATGTCGAGCAGGCCAAGGCTTTTGTTTATATTTTGTTTTTGCGTACAAAACATCTGTTAGTTGATGTAAAACATGATTACAACACATTATAGCAATAGTATTTTTACTTTTTTCTGATTTAGAGCAGAATGGACACTGAGGGGTTTTTGTATGTCATCATTTTTTGTTTGTTTTTGCAAAGAAGAATTGTTCTTAATTTGTTTTGATAAACAATACTTCTCTGGAAGAAAACCTCAAGGGCACATATAACTCTTCTTCCCTGGAAAGCAAGCACCTTAAATAATTTGAAACAGGGGATTAGAGATGTGTGTGTCTTTTTTATAATAACATGTGGACCCAGACAATTACTATCCACAGGCTTTGAAATGGGTTCTCAGTACTCAAGCTAATTACTAGCAATGAGAGCCTGGGGTTGAACCCTGCTGTCCTGTCCTGGTGCTCAGCACCACAGCTCAATCAAAAGACTTAAAAAGCACTGCCTTTCAATATGAAGGAGATAGTAGATTTGTTTCTTGCCAATTATTTTTTTCTGACTGTTCTGTTACCAGTTTTTGTTTCTGCCCCTCTTCCTTTCTTCCTTATAT
Source organism: Tolypeutes matacus (assembly GCA_026826555.1). Taxonomy (NCBI): domain Eukaryota; kingdom Metazoa; phylum Chordata; class Mammalia; order Cingulata; family Chlamyphoridae; genus Tolypeutes; species Tolypeutes matacus. The sequence goes on along the minus strand of JAKSZT010053784.1, from coordinate 1,712,220 downwards.
TCTGAATGGACAGATCTAGAGATCCCAGGATAGAGTCCCAGGCTGCCCAAATATGTGACTTTATCTACATGAGGCTTAAATATTGAGCATAAACACCAACACACCCATAAACTCTAGCCAGTGCCCATAATTTTCATCAGGGTTTTTGATTCCCTGACTGGCTTTTAAAATAAAAATATCAGAAAATATTGAGGAAACATTTCCTTCCCCCAATTATTTTTCTAAAAAAAAAAGCATTTGCAACACTTACAAATATTCATCTTATGTTGTTCTCTACATTTGCCCAGATTCCCCTTTCGGAGGGTCCTGCTTTTGCTTTAAGGATGGAACACTGTGTTACTAGGGTTAATGATGATGCATTAGAGCAAGGATCAGCAAACTAATGTTCATGGGCCAAATCTTGTCTACTACCTGCTTCTGCAAATAAAGTTTTATTGAAACATAGCAGTCCCCATTCATTTACATATTGTCTATGGCTGCTTTATGCTACATTGCCAGAGCTGAGGTTTTGCAACAGGCTGTATGCCCAACAAAGCCTAAAATATTTGCTTTCTGACCCTTTACAGAAACATTTTGCCAATCCTGCATTAGAGAATCCAAGAAGATTTAAGATGAAGGCTGCAGTCAGGGTTCTTCAGAAAAACAGAACAACAGGATATACATACATGCAAATGTGTTTATCTATACTCGCACACATATATATGCATACATACATATGTAAATATTAATAGATTTATTATAGGAATTGTCTCCTGTGACCATAGGAATTGGCAAGTCTGAATTCTGTAGGGTGGGTTGCAAGTTGGGAATGCCAGTGAAGATGATAATGAATTCCCCAGGAGAAGCTGACTGGCTGAAATAGCGATAATTTTTTTTTTCTTTCTGACTGCTGCTTTAAGGCCTTTAACTGATTGGATGAGGAGACTTCTCTCCTTGCTGAAGGCGTTCTCCTTTGTTGTTTGTAGATGTAATTAGCCACAGATGCAGTCAACTGACTAATGACAAATCTGTCTATGAAATACCCTTACAGTAACAAACAGGCCAGTGCCTCTTGACCAAACAACTGGACACCATAACCTAGCCAAGTTGACACATGAAATTAGCCATCACAAGGGCTCAACTGCAAAAACTTACTCGAGTTGGCCTTTTACTGAAGTAATAGGTACTTTCATGCCTTTGTCAGTGAACAGATAGATATTTAAAACCAAAAGGTTATAATATAACATAGAGGCTTAAAGCACACGGGAGTCAGATTGACTGAGTTTAAATCTCAACTCTGTGACCATGGGCAAGTTACTTTTCTTTCTGTGCCTCATTTCCTCATCAGTAAAATAGAGCTGATAGTAGTGCCCTTGCTTATTGTGAGGTTAAAATGAGATAATCCACAGAAGGCACTTAGACTGAGGATGACACTGCTGCTGCTAGTATTGTTGGTTTTAATTTGCTGCATGTATAAGCCACGCTTTCCCTTTTGGACATATAAAGTACAGAAATGGTGGTGCTGCCCCTACCTTTGAACTGAGCACTTTTTATTTCTGCCCACCCTGTGTGATTTTCTACTTGTCTGAAGTGACTAGCAAACTTGTTATTTCACACCCTCTGTGGCCTGCAGTCAGATTTGCTTTGTGGTTCAAAGAATATGTGTAGCTGTCAAAAATTTGTCAAGAGTGTATGGGGCAGAATTTTGAAGAGCGATTTTTACTCACTTGAGCCAAATATGAGACACAGTGGCATTTAAGATTGTCCTGCAATAATACAAATATCCATGTATGCATAGTGTTCAACTGTCCCAGGAAATCATTGTCCTATATTTAACTAAAAATATATTAGAATGGGTACATTCCTTCAAAAGGAAACTCATAAAGTCACTTCCATGTTCAAGTGTCAAGTTTGGAGAGTTTTCTCAGTCTTGCCCCTGTTTTCCTCTTCCAGATACTTGGATTCTTGATTGAGCTTGATGTAGTAAGATGGGGTTATGATAATGGTCAGCATGTGTGTGTGTGTGTGTGTGTGTGTGTGTATCAGATGCTGCAAGTTATTTCTCTGCACATTTTCCCCTTAACTGCTACTTTTGGTCATTTCAGGATTTATCGATTTGAGGAACTAATCCCCTAACAAGCCCAAAAGAGATGTTTAAAAGACCCTGCCCAAGCTCTTAGATTTGTCGCGAAGTGCTTGCCAAACAGGCAGGTCCAATGTGACAGATCCCAGTAGGTTCTGGAGAATGAGGCTGAGACTCCCGCAGGCCTGCCACGCTGCTTCCAATGACAGCATTTTGTATTTAATGCATATTTAGCGGGCAAAATAATGCACCGTGAAAATGTGCAAATGCACATTTGCCCGAGAGACTAGAAAGACTGAGAAAAGGGGTGTGAAGAACATAATGGATGTTTGAGAAGCTTCCATGAAAGGAGAAAAAAACTCAAGGGAGAGTGTTAATGCTAAAACACAACTTGCAATTTGGGAACTTGTCCCACTTGAACTATACTTTTAAACTCGGAGTATTGAGTGGCATTGGACTCTAGAGCCACTCAGATGTGACTACCAGCCCTGTGCCAGCTGTGAGGTCTTGAGGAGTTTCTTCACTGCTCTGTGTCCCAGTTTCTTACACTGTGAAAAAGACCATATTATACACATCTCATAGGGCTGTTGTGGGGAGTAAATGCAAAAATTTCATGAATGCATCTAGTATATTGGTTTAGTACATAGTAGGAGCTCAAGAAATATCAGTTTCCCTTTTTCCTTCCCGTCATTGTTCTTTTTTAAATTCGTTGTGCACTTTTACAATAAGAGCTGTCACTCATGAGTTCCTACCTCTGGTGATTTGTATTTGGCTCATAATGCCATCATTCATATTTTACAAACAGCCCAGAGGTCATTTTTCTCCAGTTTGTTCCTTTAATTCTTTCCTTCCCCATCTCTCCAAAAGTGCATGAGAAACAAGTTGGAGTGATAACCAACTTCTCAGTGGAGGATAAAGGGCAAAGGATGAGAAATGTGAGCTGAAGCAGCAATGGGCTGTGACTCATATTTGTCATTGTCCACAGAGATGAAGAACAGGCTCTCACCAACTTGTGGCCCAAGGGTAGGAGGCAGGGGAGTGAAAAGCCTGACACTCTGGTCTGGAAGTACCCTTGATCCTATAGAGTAACTGCTTTTATGGGTAGAGTGGCGCAATCCAGGACTGTCAGACCTATATCATTTGGTCTGGACCCACAAGCAGCCACTGAAGGGTGGGTCTCTGTGGAACCAACCCTGGTCTAAGAGTCCAGAGATGTGTTGTGGACCACTAATTAAGGACTGAGTCTCTGGAGCTCAGTGTTCTAATCTAAGCAGTGAGGGAGTTGGATAGATGAACATTGAAGTCCTTTTTTGCTTCTGCAAGGAAAAGGCCTCTAGAAGAACATGATACAGATAGCTGTGTTTGGGGACACCGATTGGGGCTAGACACGAGTTGGCATGCAGTGTGGACCGGGGTCAGGCTCTGCAGAGGTACTGTGAGAGCATCAATGTGAATCGGGTATTACATTCAGTTCCCCAGTGTTAGCAGTTGTGAATCCATTTTCACTGTGATGCCAGAGTAGGGTCCACAGTAAAATGTGCTGCCTCTTCACGTGGTACGTGGTACTGTGGCACTGTGGCACTGAGGAAGGATGTGGGCGTTTGTAGACAGCCCTAGGATTAGACCCTCTAATGTTTATTCTCCATGAACTTGGTCCAGTCTCCTTTATTGTTTACCCCTAGTTTCTTCAACCAAAATTGGAGTTGATTATGCTTAATCCATGCGGCCCTTTATTTTCTGATTCAATTAAAGGAAGCAAGGTTCCTAGAGTATCTAGTGCAATATTTGCCACAAAGTCAGTCGACCCTCAAATCATAGCTTCTGGTGCACTCGTGGTTGTGACTAACATCAGACCTCAGCACGGTGCTATAAATATGGGAAGCGCCTGGATAGGAGCCTGGATAAGGATTCTAGTCAAATGTTTTGTAAAGAAGAATCCATTCTCCCTTTCTTTGGTGATTTTCTGCTTTTTCCTCCTTTCTGTTGTGTTCAGAACACCAGATTCCCTGGCTGGGTTTGGAGCTAGGGCAACAACAACACTGCACCTTGTGCTGGAGGGGCACCCGGGGAACTGAGCCCTCCCCACACACGTCCTTGAATTGCACAGAGAGTCCCCTCTTCCTGGGGGTCCACAGCCCATTTTCAGATCAGCTTGCATGGCTCATCCTATTCCCTTTGTGCCCCACAGAGGACAGGATGGGAGGCGTGGGTGACAAGTGCAATAAAGAGGCATTTACATTACACCTAGAAGAGCGGCTCCTGGCAGTAAGGCTGATTAGACTGTGGTAGCGGTCTTGTGAGAAATCTCTCTTCCCTGTGTTTTTTTCAGGATTCATTCTTAGTTCCTTCATCAACAGTCTGTGTGCTGGTGGCAGGGAAGGAACCTGATTCTCCTGCTATGACTTCACAAAATGTGTACATTCTTCTCTTTACATGCAATGAAGTGTTAATATGTTTGATGGGGCATGGCCTTCAAAATCACTCTTTAAAATCATAAGATTGAAAAAAAAAAACATTATTTCACTGAATTGTGCTCTCATGCTGACTTGGCATAAAGGAGCCTAAAGCTTAAGAATTGTGATTGATTTTCATCTGGTGCATTATAAATCTGTCAAGCAAGTATGTGTTTCTTACTTAAGAATCTAATGCACAGGCTCTAATTCCTACCTATAGTAATGAGCAATCCAATACAAGTGAATGGTAACTATTATATACCATTTAGGAAGAATTCACCATCATTTACCTTATCTCCAGAGGAAATATTGCAGTGAACACATTTTGTACCTTGTTGGAATTTCCTTGGGTTTGTACTGAGTAAAGTCTGCTTTGGGCCAACACATGTCCACATACCCAGGTTTGGTATAAATGTGCTTTTAAGTGGCCACATCATTAACTTTTGAAAAATGGAGGAAATCATGGAATAGTTAACAAAGAAAAACTGTGCCATAGCAACTGTTAGCAAAATCAAATCTCCTGCTGATAAATTATGTGGAAAAAATTAGGGTTTTGGTAGTAGAATGAAAAAGTAAGGTTTCCATGACTTTATTACTCTGCTGATAATTTTTTATGCTTAAAAACTGATATCTGTCTCTGCTTGGATGATAGTTTAATATTTTCCCCCTTATGCTCCCCCAGGTGGTGCCTACGAAGTCAAACAGCACAGATTCTTCCGTTCCTTAGACTGGAACAGTTTGCTGAGACAGAAGGCAGAATTTATTCCACAATTGGAATCCGAAGATGACACAAGTTATTTTGATAGTATGTATATTATCGGACATAAGACATTGTTTGGTGTTTTCTTTGTAGAAAGTTATCTACGCTTTTGAAGGAACCTTCCAATCTAGAACCCCCTATGAGATCTTATACATAATGTTGATTTGATATAAAAACTTATAATTAAAATGTCTAAATTAAAAGCTGAAATTTTGAGTAATTGGAACTTTTCCCAAATACTTCTCTGCAGCTCGGTCAGAAAAATATCACCATATGGAAACTGAGGAAGAAGATGATACAAATGATGAAGACTTCAATGTGGAAATAAGGCAGTTTTCCTCATGTTCACATAGGTTTTCAAAAGTAAGTGAAATTTGGCAAAAATGTGCAGAGTCTGTCTGGGAGACTCCTCCTGCTGGCCAGTTAATGGGTACCCTTAAATAGCTGGATAGGATTGTGAAAACCACCCACCAGTTTTGGGGGGGATTGTTGTCTTCTGTGCTTAAAATTCCTTTTTGTTCTAGGAAAAGTGACTCCATAGTCTTGGTAATGCAGTCAGAGTCCCTATACCCCACCCCCCAGAGTGTGTTTTTCAGCTTCGCTCTCCACAAATTAATACCTTTTTTCTTCTCAGAGGCATAGCCTTGCTCTTGTGGTTAGATCTTTGGAATGTATGATAGCCATTTCTATGATGACGTTACCTTGCATGCCACTCCATTTCCTTCATCCTTTAATCAAGAACGTTGAGCCTCAATGTGTGCAGTGGGCTCTGCTAGGTCCTACTCAGAATCCAGCACAAAGGAGAAGGCTTGGTCCTTGACATAAATAGAAGCACTAGGGGATAGCTGCCTGTGGGATGGGAAAGTTTTGTAACCAGTAATATAAATTGTAATTTATATATTAAACAGGCAGAAGGAAGCCAAGCTAGAATGGAAGATAATAAAATTGAAATTTGAGAAAGATGATTTTTTTAACTTACAGTGGTAAGATTTGGAAAAAAAAAAAAAAAAAAAAAAAAAAAAAAACCTGATAGTCCTGAGACAGGGCAGAGCCCCAGGAAACTGGGAATAAACCTAGAGGGCATCCTGCCTCTCTTTTGCTATTTTCAGTACCTACATATTTTCTGTTGCCATGGCATTTTGCATGGTTATTGTTCAGCCTTTCTATAGAAGTTAGTGACTTTAAAGTGATCTGTAGCTTTTTCTAAGTGATTACCTAGAGTGTACCAGCAAAACTGGCCATCACTACCATCCCCGTTTATTGGGATGACAGAGAAGTAGAGATTTCCCTGCAGAGGATAGTGGCAGGTCTGTCCTGGGTGAGGACAGAAGCATCAATGATGCTGAGTTGGGGGCTGAGACCAGCACCTGGTCTCTGGTCCACCGAAGTTGCTTCCTTAAACGCTATTAACTCCTTTACCCTTTGCATGGTGTTTCACGTCCCCTGTCTCCTGTTCTTTAGCCACCTTCCTCCCAGTCTAGGTCCCCAATCCAGGTAGATTATAGGAGGTCTGAGGGCCATTCCCATGAGAGCAGCAAATGGCCGAGTAGGGCAGTAGGGGGTGCTTCCTGCACCGGATGTGCAGTCCCCAGTTTTACCTTCCCTCTTCCCTGTGGGACAGCAGAAATCAGAGATTGGCTGAAATCTTGAGTTTACTTAAGCTCTGATCCCCTTCAGGCATCTCAGTACCAACATATGATGCTGTCTGTCTGTATATGTGATTTGTAAGCCAAACAAATATTTTATGACCAAATATGTACTGCATTCCCCTGCTAAGTCTTGAAACAGGCCATTTATTCTTCTCTTTGCAGTCAATTCCAACTCATTTTTCTCCTTCCCACCCCTGACTGGTTGCCATTAAATCTTTTTCTCGGTGATTTTCTTTTTCTGATTGACTTTATGGTTAAAAAGTAATCTAAGATGTGCAATGATCCCCAGGCCTAGAAACCCCAATGCATCTATGGATTTTATTTGCAGCTACAAAGTCCATACCGAGTTATGGTGAGAGAAGGGGATGAAATCATAGCTTTCTACTCCCCCCACCAAAAAAAAAAAAAAAAATTATACAATTGGGCCTTCATCTCAGAACTCAAGTAGACAGCATATGGTCTGAATACATGGTCCCAATTCAAAATTTAACTGTACTTTCAGGTTTTTCTCCAAAGATTTGTTGTTGCTTTTTCCTGACAAACTCTTTTAGAAAGGTACTAATAAGCACTGATTATTTGTTTTCCAGGTTTTCAGCAGTATAGATCGAATAACTCAGAATTCAGAAGAGAAAGAAGACTCTGGAGACAAAACCAAAAACACAACTTTGCTGTCCACAGAAACATTAAGCTGGAGTTCAGAATATTCTGAAATGTATGTGAAATGCCTGTTAAGTAATATCAAAAGCAGAAGCTATAGAGCAGTAGTTCAAATGTCAGTGAGCCTCAGAACCACCTGGAGGGCTTGGTGAAATGGCCAGGCCTCACTTCCAGAGTTTCTGCTCCAGTAGGTCTGGGATGGGTCCTGAGAAATGGCATTTCTACCAACTTCCCAGGTGATACTTGCTGCTGGTCTGAGAACCACTGCACTAGACCTGTCTTTGGTTAGGCTTATCCAAGTCCCGTTTTTACCTGGTTTATTCCAAGGCCCACCTTTTAACACTGCTTCCCAGTGTGTATATATGACTTTGTTTTTGTTTTTAATTAAGGCAACAGTTATCCACATCCAACTCTTCAGATACTGAAAGCAACAGACATAAACTCAGTTCTGGCCTGCTTCCCAAACTGGCTATTTCAACAGAGGGAGAACAAGAGGAAGCTGCTCCTTGCCCTAGAGACCCCCAGGAAGAGCCAGAAAAGCCAGCCCTTCCAGCCGAAGAGTGCGCTCAGGAGGAGCCTGAGGTCACCACCCCAGCAAGCACCATCAGCAGCTCCACTCTGTCAGGTAAGCTGCAGGGTGCGGCGCCTGCCATCCAAACATCACCGCCATGTTGAGAAGTAGCTCCCTGTGCTCTAAGTCCCGGGCCTGGCCAGGTGGTTAATGGTGGGTATTTTATACCACTAGACTCCACCATGGCTCCACTTCTTGGGCTTGGGGAAACCATCTTCCAAGAACTGAAATCTGATATCTCAGATCCCTCCTTACTGCTTACCCTGTATGGCCAAATATTTTTGCTTCTGTTTGACCTTAGAGTCATCCTTAGCTTTTACAACTGCATATCAGTGGGATCTTTTGATGTCAATCAGAACATGCTAAGGGGACACGTTCTCAGTTGTTGATGCAAAGGCAATTCTTAGGGAGTTGCATCTAACTCAGAGTTAGAAGTAAGGGGAAATAGCAAATAGTCAAATTGTTAGAATTACCTTTGACTCATCTTTACAGTTCCATAGAAAGTCACTTTTCCCTCTAGCATTGGAATGGATGGTTATTTTTTGAGGTAGTTTACTTTGGATAGGGGGCCACACAAAATGCAGCCAGGTGTTTACGTTGTGGGATTACAGGTGCCTTCACATGCACCTAGGACATGGGCTTTCTGAAGGGATTAGGTAGGGAGTGTCACAAATGCTAACACAATTTAAATTGGTATTTTGTGTGCATATGAAACAACTGGGCTGCAAACAAAAGTTACTCTTCCAGTTTGTGAGTGAATGGAGTGAGAAAGTCCTGAGGCATTGCTGTCTGTTTGGGAGGCAGCCTTGGCTAGGATTTGGGGTTTTCTTGGAAAGCATTTTACAATGATACTTTTTCATGAAATAACCTTCCTCATATCAGGAACCGTCTCCTCACAATTGTGTCTTTTTATAATTGTGGTAAAATATATATAACACATTTTATCAGCTTAACCATTTTTAAGTGTACAATTCAGTGGCATTAATTACAATCACAATTTTGTACAACCATCACCACTGTCTTATTTTCCAAAATTTTTTATCATCCCAAACAGAAACTCTGTATCCATTAAGCAATAGCCCCCTATCCACCCCTCCCCCAGCCCCTGGTAACCTCTAATCTATTTTCTGTCTCTGTGAATTTGACTATTCTAGATATTTCATATAAGTGGAATTATATAATATTTGTCCTTTTGTTTCTGGCTTATTTCTCTTAGCATAATATTTTCAAGGTCCCTTCATATTGTAGCATGTTTCAGAAGTTCATTCCTTTTTATGGCTGAATAATATTCCATTTTGTGTATGTACCACCTTTTGTACATCAATTCATCTACTGATGGACACTTCAGTTGTTTCCACTTTCTGGCCATTGAGAATACTGCTATGAACATTGGCATACAAGTGTCTGTTTGAGTCCCTGTTTTCAATGTGGGTGGGGATACTCAGAGAATTTTAAAGTACTCTATGTATCACAGATACTTACTTGCTTTTAATAATGTGGGTGTCCTCACTAGATAGCCAAACTTGCACTTCCCTCAGAGCAAGACTTTTAATTGCATTTAAAATATTATTTCAGGGAAGCGGCTGTGGCTCAATCAGTAGGGCTCCCGTTTGCCATATGGGAGGCCCCGGGTTCAGTTCCCGGGGCCTCCTGGTGAGGGCAGGCCCGCCCGCATGGCGTGGTTGGCTGACCCAGCGAGCGCAGGCAGCAAGGGGGGAATAAATGAATAAATAAATAAAATCTTAAAAAAAAATAAAATAAAATATTATTTCATTTATAAATATTTTTGCATGGCATATCCTTTTACAAAACAATATGCATTTGTGCTTTTCAAATAAATAAATAAGTAAAACATAGATGTCGCTTAGGGTTGCTACAATAAGTGTTTTGAGTAAGCCACAGTCAATATGTTGTAGTGATAACCATAAATGATTCCAAGATTTTTCATGAACACTTTTTTAATTGACTGAATATTCATGGTATGAGCTTTTTTGTGTTTTACAAATCATTTCAAGAAAACACATTTTTCAGGCTGGATTTATTTCAGCTTCACTAAAAACTTTGGTTCTATGGAGTTTCTCATGTTTTTATAGTTTACTATGGGAAAAAATAGTGTTGGATTTTCAGTTCCCTTCCTTTACTTCAGTTCTCCCTCCATGTTGGATAATTCTACTTCTCCTGAGTCTAACTCTATCAAGCCAAGAGAGTAGCAATTTAGAAGTAGTAAAGAGATAACCAATTAGTCCATAACCAGTTTTAGTTCATCTTGGTCTTCAAAGCAAATGTAGATGTCTCAGTATTTCATATTCCTGGCTAAGACAGCCTCTACCTGTTTCTTAGTTTCTTATTTTATTCTGAATAGAATATATTTACCTCCATTTAAAAAGTGTTCTTAATATGGTAAGTTGTTTACTCTCTTAAGCCTCCTCATTATCAGAAAGGTGGGAGGGAAGGGAGGGGAACAGTGTCTAAGCATTTGATTGATTACTTACATAATTAAAAAAAAAAATCTGCCTAGGTCCTGCCATGCTTTTTGATTAATAGATACAAAGCATCTTTCTCTCCCCCATGCACACACTAAAAATAATCAAAGACCTTGGGGGCTACAAAGAATAGAGAGGATCTGATTTGCTCAGAGCCAAGGGTAATTAGGGAATCTGAAAACCGTGACTGTAACAAAATTTAATTTGTTGATTTTTATATTGCTCCACCATCAAAAAGAAAGAACCCTTGACATTTAGGAAACATTAAGGTGATATTATCCACCACTGACAGAAAAGAAGCACGCTCTTCTCTACAGTACTGTGAAAGGAGAAGCCTGAGGCAAGAGGAAGGGCATGATGAAAGAGAAAACTGTATATTCGGTTCTGGTACTTAGGAAAGTGCAACTTTATACCTGGTCTCCTTTTTCATGACTACATTGTATTTGAATCAGTGAAGTAAAAGTCCTGAAGTCTTAGGTGTAGTGCTTGAAGGCATCCAACAATTACTCATCGTGAAGAGATTCAGCTTTTCAGGTTATACTTGTCAGTGATCCCATCAACACCCAAGTAAAAACAAAGAAAAAGAAAGTGAGTAACTTATATGAAGGTAAGCTTTAGTATTTTGAGATAAGAATTTTGACTCGTGAGGCAGTTTTAACCAAGAATGGATAGTTCTTTGGCAGTTGATTTCTTTATTTAGAGTGAATGGAATAGGTATATTCTTAAGTGAGATTGAGTTTGGCTGCACAAGTTCACAGATTGTTGGCAGTTATCTTCAGGTTGGCTTCTCTCCTTGGACAGATGGGTGTCACATGGAAGTCCATGAATCTTTACCTGTTCAGACAGCACAGTGCATGGCCGGGAAGTGGGCTGTGTCCACGCCTGCTCTCCCCAGTCCCAGGCTTCTCTTTGTTTGGATCAGACCCGTAGAGTCTATTCCACCTCACATGAAGCAGGGCCAAATCTCAGCTGTACAGTTGAGTGGTGTATATAAACCAGTGTAACATGAATGCTAGTTTCCTACCTCTTTCCCAGGCAAACAAGGTCTTACGGTCAGCACTTCAGTGTGCTGACTGGTCATTCAAAGGGTGCTTTCCAGTAGTGTTACATTCTCTACATGGATTGCGTTTCTTAAGTTATTGATAGAGTTGATGATTTTTAAACCACAGGGGACTTACAATGTAGCATATAGAAGTAAAAATCAGATGAGCGTAGTTTTTTCTAGATGGGCAAAATGTGTTATCTATCAGTACATGAAAAAAAAGAAAAGAAAGAAAATTAAAACCTGACAGCCTGTGAATGAAACCAAAAGGTATATCTGCTCAATTTTTCTGTGGGGGGCTCAGCGTGTCACTCCTACTTGAGAACTTTCTTTACTCTTGGCCTCTGCAATCACCAGACTGACATCAGTGATTTTTCATTCAAAAGTACCTCTAGTTTACACTATGGGTTAAAGAGAAAAATAAAGAGGTGTGAGTTAGAGGGAAGGGGCTTTTCTCATGGTCCAATAACTTCAGAGGAGCTCAGCCTATGACATAACCATCTAGATTAAATGCCAGGAAGATAGAGTGAGCTTTTGAGTAACATGTCACGTAACACCTTTGTCTTTTCCTATTAAGTTTACAAGGGGCTTAGAGTGAAAGGAGACAAATGGCATGAGAAGTAAAAGGAGACACTTAAGGTCCTTCTCTATAAGTGATATATCTGAGCCTAGGATGAGGTGTGTCTAGAATATGTTACAGGTATAAACCTGTGAGTTATTATTGCTATTACCGTTATTAACAACACTGGTGATGATAATCATAGCATAAAGTGGGAGGTCATGGTGTGCAGAAGGTGATGTTTGGTTCATAGCATGGCCTTTCACGATGGGGGAAAAGAGTCCTCTCTGCAAGGATTTTAAAATATAGATTCTAGAAAGTAATTCTTTGTGGTTCTTGTCTGTGAAAGGACTTCTGGTCTTCTAGTTCAATGGAGTTGTTAATTGAGAATTGACAGACTTGAGTACAGTTAGAACAAAACGTGCATGGACACCTCTTCCATTTCTTCCTCCTCCACATCACCTTTCTCAGACCAGTCATGTGTGCTGAATGTTCTCCTGACACCATATGGACTCATTAGCCACGTGGGAGTATGTTTCCCAGCTTTTGTCCTTCCTTCTCACTCTCTTCTCCACCTCTCCTATCGTAGATTTTCTTGAACATGTTTATCCCTTCTTCTTTGTACAGTTGGCAGTTTTTCAGAGCACTTGGATCAGATAAATGGACGAAACGAGTGTGTGGACAGTACAGATAATTCCTCAAAGCCATCCAGTGAACCCGCTTCTCACATGGCTCGGCAGCGATTAGAAAGCACAGAAAAAAAGAAAATCACGGGGAAAGTCACAAAGTCCCTTTCTGCCAGTGCTCTGTCCCTCATGATCCCAGGAGGTAGAGAGACGTCTACTCGCATGAAGTCGTGTGATGTGTGCATGCCATCCCCACCCCTCCCCCAGTTTGGAATGCTGACTGGGACAAGGTTGCTTGAAGCAAACGGGTGGTAACCCTAGCACAGCTTTCAAGAGCTTCTGCCCGCAGAGCCCCGAGGTCTCCTGCAGGGTCTCCTGAGCTCCCAAAGAGCACGTGCGGCTTCTTTCATCTCGCTTCTTTCTGTGTCCAGAGATGAGAAAGGCCTTTATTCTAAAAAGACTTAGTTTTGTTGTTTTCTTACCATTTCTTTTTTCCCCTCTCTCCACCCCAACCCCCAAATTAAGTGATAAATTTCCCTCCTCTGAATAATTTTTCTTCCCTAGACTACACAGCATTTATCTATCTTACAGAGCTGTTTATAGCATCTGTGTTAGAAAGCTAAGTACAGTTTTCCTCATCTAATAAAGGAGGAAATAGACACGGAGAATAAGCTTTCATTCCTGGGGATGCAGAGTCACAGCACAGAGAGTCCTGTCTGTTGAGCTATGCTTCCTCCTACTGGTAGGCAAATCGTTTTCTACCTTATACTGAAAAACTTGGTTTAATTGTTGTTTTGTTAAATTTCAGTGTATTTCTACAACCTGATCGGTTTTGCCTCTACCGATCACTAAGTCTATAGTAATTCTACTGGCAGAGATGAAATTTACGCCTTAGTTGTGACTTATCACTCAAATGAGAGTAAGAGAGTACAAGGAGGAATTGAATTATATTGCAGCTGGCTTGTATTTGGAAGAATACAGATGCTGTATAAAAGAGAGTGTTTACATTTTTTAAATTTCATATTTGTGCAGAAGGAAATTTGATATAAACAGATGTTCATTTGCAGATAGTGCTTGCTTTAGTGGATCCAGTTTTCTAGGGGACGTCACCATAAAACAAACACCTCTTTCCCTAGTTTGAACAACCATTCAAAACCCCAAAACAATGACTCCAATGCAGCTGCACAGTAGGGAAGATAAGTTAGATGTGGGCCAGTCCACTTTTGAAAGTTGGTGAAAACTCCACACATGGTAAAGTAGGGAAACTTATAGAAAGAATTGTGGATCTGGATTTTCAGCAGTTTGGATCTGTATGTGTCCACTCTGTCTTCTTTCTACTTGCATGTTTTGAAGTTCTCTGCCCACCAATGTGTTTCTCTTTACCTGGCACTTTGATCAGGCAGAAGGTGGCCAGCCAAATAGAACCAAGATGGCATATTAAATCAGAGAGCAGAGGAGCACAGGTAGTGATATATCTAGTTTTGTTCCATTTGGGACATACAAAAGAATCGGAATAAAAGATAGTATGGATACCTTTGGCTTACTTTGGCCACAGTGGAGCTCACCGCACCTGGTGAGTCTTGAGTAGCACTAGCAGTTTGTAACCTGAGCTCACATGTAAACCTCAGCACCTTTTGTAGATGATTCTTTTTCTCAGAAATACACATGCACAGATAATGTCACATGGCCGTTAAGTTCTGTTTAGATTCACGCAGACAGAACGGTGTTATGAACTACAAGTTCAAAGTGTGTTGGCTTATAAAACAAGGAAAGCAAAGACTAGAATTGGAGTTATAGGATATGAACTGAGTCTCTCTTAAAATTTCTTTCACTTACATAAGCTTCTCAGAAACCTTATTTTTAGAATGGCAGGTAGTATATGAAGAGAATCAGGTGTTACCATAGTTATAAGGAGGCACTCTTTTACAGAGAAGTTGCCATTTCAGTGTTTTCTTAAAGTTTTCTAGTCGATACTAGTTTAATAACGTTGTAAAAAAAACAGCTGGTAAACATTGCTTTCCTGACCATATGTGTTTGAAAAGAGCCATATTAAAGTTAAGTGCAAGATTTGGAGTCCCAGTATCTTTTACAATAGTCCATACAATCCTCTCTGCATGAGGATGTACTTGCAATAAATATATCTATGATTTATTTCTTTGATTAAAATAAAATATCTGGGGAATGGGTGTAGCCTGCTTCTCATGTATGAGGTTCCAGGTTCAATCCCCATTACCTCCTAAAAATAAAATAAAACAAAATATCTTAACTAAATATATCACAGGCAGAAAGGAGCTCATCTTTGTGAGTGATTTAATTAATGTAGAAAACTAAAAAGTTTTAACTTCATAGTATTAATTTTTAAATTATTCAAATAGAAACAATTTCGAAGTTGCCTTGGCCGTCTTCTGTTTTAAAGTCCACGCTAGGTGCCAACATAAACATTTTGGTATTATTTCTTCTTTATTTTGCATATTGGAAATGAAAGGACTTGTTGTGTGACTGGGCTCCCAATCCTGGCAGGGCTCACGTGGCAAGGGCTGGCTGCATGGACATTGTGTAACCAGGACCAGCTTTGATGACAGGCTTCTATGTTGCAGATATGTTTGCCGTTTCTCCACTGGGAAGTCCAATGTCTCCCCATTCCCTGTCCTCGGACCCCTCTTCTTCACGAGATTCTTCTCCCAGCCGAGATTCTTCAGCAGCTTCTGCCAGTCCACATCAACCCATTGTGATCCACAGTTCAGGGAAGAACTATGGCTTCACCATTCGCGCCATCAGGGTGTACGTGGGGGATAGTGATATCTACACAGTGCATCACATCGTTTGGGTAAGACTCAACTGCCTTTCTTACTTGTTAGTTTTCATTTTCCACCATCTTGGAGAACAGACATGTTGGCTAAGGCATAGTTCCTATCAAATGCACTTCCTATTAGGCTGGCATTTGGGACCTGTTTAATTTTCTCTTTAGTGTTTTTTCCCTTTACCTATGCGGCAGAAGTGAATTTAGCTAAAATCTTTAATTGTCCACCCTTGTGTACCATAATGGTGGAAATAGACAAAAGACAGTCCTATTTCCATCCTTGTTTCATTCTCTTTTTCTTAGTTCTTTTCCTGACCTTTTTAAAAAAAACTACCTTCTCAATTGACCAGAAACTTTTTAAGGAACCACAGGGATTATCCTATTTTAGAATGATAACTGAGCTGGAATAGTAATCATGCCCATTAAGAGTTTAAGATCATTTATTAATTAATTCAGAATATTCTACCAGAAGAAATAGTAGGTGCTAGCATTGTCATTTATTTCCTTCCTAATCTATACTCTTCTCTTGGACTTTAGAATGTAGAAGAAGGAAGTCCAGCATGCCAAGCAGGACTGAAAGCTGGGGACCTGATCACGCACATCAACGGAGAACCAGTCCATGGACTTGTCCACACAGAAGTTATAGAGCTTCTACTAAAGGTATTGTCTTTTTTTTACGTCATAGTCTAATAGATGAGGCAGGTTGCCAGGAGAAACCAGTATCAAAAGATTGATTTCTCTGTGTCACATCCACACATACTCAGTCTCATTACTGTGAAAGTATTCAGTAGTCCAGGCTTTAATGTAAAGCAGAGGTACTAAGAATTTTCTGGTTTTACATCATAAAAAAAGTATCCTTATATCTCCACACTCACTTCCTAATTCAGTTTTGCTTCTCATTCTCAATTGGTAAATAGTAAGAGTTCTCCTCTTTCTGTGCACCTCACATAGTAAATCTGTTGGGTAATTAGCTTTCGTAAAGGTGATTTTCTTTAGGAATATTCAGTAGGTTTTATTCTAATATATAGAAGACTGTGAATTTGGATCTGAGGGATTAGACTCAGAATTATAATTCCTTTGAAAGACAGAATTGTGGATAAGTACACAGGTACTATAAATTATAAAAATATGTGGTAGTAGAACAAGGGGTTCCAGCAATTATTAGGTCTGTTCCCCCCTCATACAAATGAATTTCAATGGAGAAAAATTTATACTTAAAATTTAAGTGATGGAGTAAAAGAATCACAGGAAGCATGATTATGAGTGAAGGAGAGAGAAAGTATAAATACTGATCCTCTCAGGCAGGTCTGTTGAGTTATTTGCTTTGACACCCAGAGCCTCTAGAATATAACGTTATAGCGCCAAAGGTGGAACTGATTTAAAACAACTAAAGATGAATTTGAGTATTGTTTTGTTTTTGTTTTTTGACAACTTTGCATTTGCTTTTAAATTTTTTTCAATAAAAGAAGACAGTCTATGATCAGAAATGCAGTCCCTAATTACAATATTATTTTACAAATGAAAGAAAAAATGTGGATGACCTCTTACTTCTCAAGCAGTCTGCTTTAGACTCTGTAAGGGGGCATAGGGACCTAAGCCATAGCTTCAGGGAACCCACAGCCTATTTAGGGAGACAAAGCGTAAATACATAGCCATCATATATGCATTCATTTGTTCTGTCTCTGGAGCACTTGTTCTGAGGCAGGTACCATAGTAGATGTTGTTGATAACAGAGGAATTAAGATATGGTCCTTGCCCTTGAGACTTACGGGATGTGCAGGTAAGCAGATAAAATACAACTTAGGGCCACAGCATAGGGAGGAATGAAATCGTTTTAGAGAGAACATTCTAGGAGTGGGGACAGGCATCACAGGAAAGTGACATAGAGCTGGAACTTGGAGGAAAACTAGGAATTTGAAAGGGACTATAGGAAAGTGGGTGTGCAAAAGCTGTCAGTAGCAAGTGCAGTTAAGAGACTTTTCTCCACCCTTCTCTGTCATTTCCCTAGCAGCACAAGCATATTCCTCAGACTATTTCAGGTCTAGCCCAGGTTCAAGGGGTAGTAAATAGCATGTATATCCAACGGTCCAGGGACAAGAAGTAGATCACAGAACACTTATTGCCATAGATTAATTTACAACATTAGTGAGGTTTTGGTCTTGGGCTCAGGCCCCATGGTAGTTGCAGACTGGCTTTGCTGTCTTCCACACCCATGGAATGTTCCCCTAATTCTAGCCAACTTTCTCACAACTGCATGCTATTGATCACCAGAGGGATGGGATTGAATACTGAGACATTGCAGAGTCATGAGCAGAGTTGGACATCAGGCTGAATACACGGCACATCTGAGGACAACCTTGCAGGTTAGATGTAGAATTACTATTCAAGCTTCCTGCCTGATCCCTGCCATATAGCCCTGTCTCTGATTCAAGAAATGTTTATGGGGCTCTCCTTTGCTTGCTGTCAAACAGTTACCATAGGGAGGAGCCAAGTAGCACATGGCCCCTTCTATTGTACCCTGACTCATCTCTTGATGCACATGCCCTTCAGTTTGGATGGCTGGAGTTTTTTCCTCTGGCTCCTGACTAGAAACAGATGCCGCTTCTCATGCCTGTGTGGATAAGACCTTAAGACCTGAGTCTTTAGTTTCATTCACCATCTGTCTCTGGTAATATTCTCTGTCCAACTGGGGTGAATCAACTAAGTGTCCAAGAAATGGGAGGCAGAACAGGGTTGCTGACTTGGAGATTCCTAGACTATGAAAGTCACCTGAAATGACCAAGGCCCCCAAGTTAAAATTCAAGAAAAAATATGATGATACTAGTGTCATCTCTTACCACACCTGATCCAGTGGTCCAGGGATAACCCATGCTGGTTCACAGATCCACCCTTAGTGAATAAGAGTCTAGAGACACTTTTTCCCTTTGTCCCCTATATCTAATCTATATCCCTTTCCATAGGGTTGTGGATCCCAAAAGTAGGCAGACAGAAGTTCCTACTGTCTAAAATGCTCCCTGTGGGAAACGGCTGTGGCTCAATCAGTAGGGTTCCCGTTTACCATATGGGAGGCCCCGGGTTCAGTTCCCGGGGCCTCCTGGTGAAGGCAAGCCCGCCTGCACGGCGTGGTTAGCTGACCCAGCGAGCACAAGCAGCAATGGGGGGATAAATGAATAAATAAATAAAAATCTTTAAAAAAATAAAAAAATAAAATAAAATAAAATGCTTCCTGTGCTTTCCTAGGAGCTCACCTTGACACTTTGTGTTAGAGAATGAGTGTATTCTGCAGGTGAGCTTTTCTTAGTTGTCATTCATCCTACTAGAACCTTTTTCCAAATCTTAGCACCAGGGACTAAAACAAGGTCAATGGGATTTTGAAAAGTAATACACGTTTGCCTTTCTATATTTTTTATAACAGTATTATGTTATAAGCATAAGAGCTCTTGCCACAGCATACTTTGTATCATATATCAGAATAAGAAAAAAAAACTGGAATAAGAAATAATAAACTGAAATATATATTTAGAAAATAGGCATTTGTTTATTTTGCTGAGACATTAACCATTTTCATGATTTATTTTCTAAAGTGTTTTAACATGATTCTGCTTTTTAAAACCTCTCTCCTTGATTCTATGAAATTCGAGTGTTCATTTCCCTTAAAGCTGGCAAGATCTCTTAGCAGAATCAAATGTTCCTATTTATAACGTCTTGCCCTTATCTTGTTACGGAGCACCTTTCACAACCTAAGCCCTTTATTTTTGGGTCTAGTCAGTGTGTGTTGCTGAGATTGCTTAAACTTCGATGTTTCGGTGGTGAACTGTTGGCACCCTTTGGAGCCATGTCGTGCTCTGTCACAAATCCAAGCAGAAGATCCTGCCTCTGGCTCATAAAGGAAACACTCAAGAGGGGTAATGAAACAAAGAGGCTACAAGGGATTTAATTATCTTCTCAGTGAACTGTGTAATCATGCAGTTTTCTTCCAAATTTAACCAACGATTCTGGGACAAGATGAGTAGAGTAACTGGTATCAGCACCAGGCTGCTCCGAGCCACCACTGGCCGGACATCAGGGCAGTAGCTGTGTGTGAGTGTTCCTGGATGCCGATTATATGTTTTATACTTGCAGGCTACTTTATAAAATTCCAAGCCAACCTTAGAAAAGGGTGGAAGATCCATCATCTGGGGATGTATGTATATGTTTGGAAATATATGTACAATATTTATTTATCTGTTGGAATATAAGAACATAGCAAGCATTTTCCATGTTTCACAGCTTCACATTTGGCCCTATTTGTCCTTATGTCTTCAAAGTGAACCTGACATGGAAAGACCAACTTACATATACAGAGAAACTCATCCTATTAGGGAAACCCTAAGTCACTCAGCCTCCTACATCCATGGGGTTATAGAACCTTAGGGTACCCAGTTCAACTCCCATGGGCTATGTGAATCCTTAAAATGTGTTCCTTCAGCTTTGCTTCAAACCTCTCCTGCCACAAGGAGTAAACCACCTCTATTCAGCTTTTAAGCAGCATCAGTCTTTACAAAAGAAACTTCTTAAATAGACCAAATTCTTCCTCTGACTGTTCCAGTGGTGTGTAGACGTCATGATGACCCAGTCATCTCCCCTGCTCATAGGACAACCCACCTGGCTTAACTTCTCTAATCCAGGACACTTCCAATCTAGTCAGCTTGCTTCTACAGTATAGCATTAGTTGAAATTCCCAGTCCATAAGAGAACCCCTAAACCTTTGCCAGCCCCTGCTTTGGAAATTCCTTTCCATGACCTCTGGGATGCCTCTCAATACTAAAATGGAGACTGTCAGATGGCAGCATTCTTATTGTCCTCACATATTTGCTGAGCCCCTGGTATATGCAGCATGTCGGGCTAGCCCCTGCAAGGCTGCCCAGCAAATGACACCTGAGGATAATAGCTTAGAGAAAGGGGGCACTTGCCGCCTGTCAGGCTCTGTTCTAAGCACTTTACACAAATAAATACATGTAGTCCTCACCATTACCCTGTGAGGTAAGTACAATAAATGTAATTGTCCCCATTTTACAGATGAAGCAGCTAAAGCAGGGAAAAGTTAACAAAGCAGCCCATGATTACCTGCTAGGAAGGAGAAGAGGGTTTGAACAACGCAGGCAGTGGAGCAGCAGAGCCTATGCTTTCAACTCTGACACCACGCTGCCCTGTCTCTGACTGCCCATAGCTGGTGGTCTAATGTGCACAGGGGAAGTCAGTGGTAATACCAGCCTTCAAGCAAAGTGTGAAACATAAGGGGCAGACTGGAAATACTACAAAAGTTCTGAAAAAGGAGAGATGACTTACCACCAGGGTGGGCAAATATAGCTTTGAAGAGTTGGGGGTTATCCAAGCAGGGCTTTGAAGGATGGGTGGACATTCAGTATATGGAAGGGGGGTGCAGGACAGTCTAGGCAAAAAAGAAGAGGGTGGGGAGTGGATGTGGCTCAAGCGGTTGAGCACCTGCTTCCCACATGGGAGGTCCCGAGTTTGGTTTCCAGTGCCTCCTAAAAACAAGACAAAACAAACAGCAAGCAAACAAACAAACAAAAAAAAACAACTCAGGGTTGCCGATGTGGCTCAGTGGTTGAGCGCCAGCTTCCCACATACAAGGTCCCATGTTCAATCCCTGACCCGGTTACCTAAAAAAAAAAAAAAAAGAAAGAAAATAGAGGATGGTGTGTAAAAATTCCAGAGCAGGAGGTACATGAGTAGCTAGTGTGGCTGGAGCCTGGGTTCATGGATAGAATAAAGTGATCAAGATGGCTAGGACTGCATTGTGAGGGCTGTGGATTAGGGCAGGGGTTCAGGGATGCAGAAAAGAAATATGAAAACAGTCTAGCTCAGTGAGGTACCCGAAGCCAGCTGGTAAGCTAACATAGAGCCAGGCTGAGAGAAGAAATTGAATATCCTGGTTTTTGCTATTGTATTCAGTTCAGCCAGCTTGAAATAATTGCCCTCATACAATGTACTAATCACACTATGAAAAGAGAATTTATTGAACATGTAACAGTCTACTGGCCCCAAGTTTTTGTTATTTTTTAAAGAAGTGCCACAGAATTTCTCTAAGAGATCGCTCATTCTTCAAAAGAAGTTGAGGCTAAACTGATCCAGGAAGCCCCACTGAGCTCAGGTAGCCCTCGCTGTGGCTGAATGGATCCACCAGGTGGCAGGCTTCACAATTCTTGCTTATTCTTTATAAAGTTCTTTTTCCAATCATTTAGTGCTGCCTTCACCATTAATGTTTCTAAACAAATATTTGCACTTTGCATCCTTTGTGTCTGTATTGCTCTTTAAGGAATTCATCTTTTTTGTTTATTTCCATAAATCAAAGGAACAGTCCTCTGGAATGGTCATATGGAGAAACAAGAAAGAAAACTGGGATTGGTTTTTATAGGGGCAGGGGACATTTATACAAAGCATAGTGATTTACTCTGATTTAGCAAGCCCTAGCCTTACTAATTTCTGATAAGAAACATTCAGTATTTATAGTTGTCTTATACAGTGTTTGCAATACTTTTATATCATTCTCATTTCTTCTTGACACATTCTGTCACATGCCTAGTTCATTAAGTACCTTTGGGCTGTGCACTCTGCTGAGTGCAGGAGAGGTGGAGAGAGTCGGTATTCCCTGCCCATAATGCGCGTGGTTTGGTAGGAAGGGCATTGGGATATGGGGGGCAAGGGAGTAAGGCTGGGGCTTCCATTGGGCTCTCTGAACTTGGGGAAGGATATCAGTGTCCCTGCTTTCATTTTCCTCATCTGTAAAGCAAGGGTAACAATCACTTCCCACCTTTCAAATCCTTTCAAAACAGTCCTCATGAGGTGGTTGTGAAAATGAAATAAGAGTATATGTGGGAAAAATTCTTTAAAAATCAAATGTGTTTTTCATGTACTAGGTGGCTTTGTTAGCCACTGACAGATAGAGACCAAGTCACTGCTGATTATATTAGAAAAGGGTAGAACTGGATTCAGCTTAAGTGGCTCATGCAATAGATCAATTCCAATGATCATTATTGCGCAGTATGTCCATTCTGTGTACTGATATTTGTATGTGGCTGAAAAAAAAGAACAGCAGGAAATACACTGAAATATCAGTAGTAACTGAGTAGGAAGCTTCTCAATGATTTTTATAGTTTTATTTATACTTTACTATTTTCTTCTTACAATGGGCATGTATTACTTCCCAAATCAGGAGGGGGAAAAAAAGAGACTTTAGCTTTAAAACAGTCATCCCCTGTTCTTCTGGTCCCTGATCCAACCCTGTTTAACTCTTCATCACTTAGAACCACTTGGAACTGAATTGCTAGGTTTCCACCAGGCTTAGGCCTTTAAAAAGGCCATTCTCCTTATACTTCTAGTATTTTCAAGGTAATCAAGGCCATCTCTGACTTTGAAAGGACACATTTCTCCCCTGGTTATTAAGAAATTCAAGAAGAGGTCACTGACACTGGGGCGGCGGCGTTCAGTCCTGCCCGCCATCCCTGAGCACCCTTCAGCCTGGCTCCTGGCTCCACTCCCAGATCTGTCCCCAGGGCCTGCCAAGCAAGCCCCTGCCCCGGGATTGAGTGAAAGGGCCAAGGAACCCACCAGGAATTATCTCACCACATGTGACCTGGTTAAAAACAGGCAGTTTCATACTGACTGGCATAAACATCCCAGCTCTGCAAGCTGACAGATTTTATGGCAATAGCAAAAGGAATCCTTTAAAAGTAAAAGTCCCATTCAGTTTTGCTGCTTTATGATTTCTAGGCTAAAGGCAATACGTAAACAAATAGAAAAAAGAGAAAAAATAAATCAACCAAGAGCAGATAGTCCCCTCCCCAGGCATATTCATACTTGATACATATGGACGAAGACAACTGTTTTCTGTAGAGCCCCTTCCATGTATGATACTTGGTGCTAAAGGCTTTACAAACGTTACCTCATTAATCCTCAGACAAGCCCTATGAGGTTGGTCGGATTGGATTGTTAGGTCGTACAGGAAAGGAAGGTATAAGGAGGAGGAACAACCTGCTAAGTCTGATCTGTGGACTTCAGAGCCTACCCTCTTGAATAAATTTCACATTTGCCTTCCACACAATTTGTTAGTAGACAGGATTGCACTGATTAAAGGGTTATTAAAGAAAGGAATGTCTTTTATATATGTTCATATGTGCATGTGTCTTTGAATCCCTTATCTCTGTTCTGATCGTGTTTTACTACAGCATTCTCTTTAATACCACCTCACACTTTTTTTTTTTAAAGAGTGGAAATAAGGTGTCAATCACTACTACCCCATTTGAAAACACATCAATCAAAACAGGACCAGCCAGGAGAAACAGCTATAAGAGCCGGATGGTGAGGCGGAGTAAGAAATCTAAGAAGAAAGAAAGCCTAGAACGGTTAGTTAAGTCAGTATTCTTTGAGAATTTCGTGTATATAACCATGTTGGAGAAAAGTTATTTGTTACTTAATTTAAATGCTTACATGTGAGAAAGATGTATTTATCTGTGAGAGATTATATGGTACGGTTCACCTGTATTTATACATTAAAGTTCATATTCCTAATAGCATTCCTTTTCATAAGAGCACTTACATGTTTACATTGTAGAAGGATTTAGATTGCTCTTTACCCTATGTGAATACTATGAAAAGCTCTTGGCTGTTTCTTAAGCCCATAGACCTCATTTCGGTGCAGTTGGATTTGAGGAACTGGATCCTCAGGCAATTTGTAACTTAGAATCTACATTTAATAATGTCCTTTGCATTATCTGAAAACAAACAGTTGCTACTTTTTAAATGCCAGATATTCTAAGATAACTATTTCTTTAAAGATTCCAATAAGCCTAGAAATCAAAGGACTTTATTTTGCTGACTGAAAATCTAATTCAGTGTTTGCAGCCTGGGAAGCAATGCTGAGTATCTTTGTATGCTACACAGACACTAGTGAGATGAGTGTATATATTCCTAGCAGGAACATTTCTCGCAAGGCAGTTCTCTGGATGTGCTACCTGTACAAAGCAAAGCATTCCTTTTTTTACCCACTTGAGTATGATGCATCAGATCACGTGAAGAGGATTTTTGTTGATAGAAATGTATAAAAATAGCAAATGAAGAAGGAATGCTTTAACTCCAGGAAAAACAAAGTTGTACAAGAAAGGAAATACAATTATATTTCACACAGCCAAATGTGAACTGTATTTATAAGTAAAAGAAAGAAAAGACCAGCCTTTTTTCTAACCAAAAGTTTTGATCTAACTCTATTAGGAAGAATAGAAAAAAGGAATGTGTATTTTGTGAGAAGTGGAAGGGGGGTGTATCAGAGAACTTCATCCTCATCTTCTATAGTAGGATATCTACAGATAATTTCTAAAGCTGAAAAACTAGAAAGCAGCAGTCTGAGCACACTATTGAGCAATATGCAAACAAATAGGAGGAAAAACAGCTAAAAGAGTAGAAAGTGGTTTCTCTGGGAAGTGGGGGAAAAAGCAGAGCAGGGGAGTTGCTGTTTTTCATTATAAACTTATGGAATGATTTGACTTTTTAACCCAAGAACATTTATTACTTTGGTTAAAATTACACACACACAAGTTCTGGGATCCTTCTCTTTTATGTTGTGTTTTATATTTTGATTGCATGTTAAGTTATATAAAATAAATTGTTTCAAGGGGTAACAGTGTTTAAACTTTCTGTTTAAGGTCACCAGGGATGAGCTAGGCTTATCCGAGAGTAAAAGAACTGAGTGCAGCCATGCACACTTATAACCCTTCTAAAGCTGTGCCTTTTGATACAAGATGTGCCCATTGAGGACTAACTGCACAAGTGCTTCTGCGTGGCTGCTATCCTGCCAACATGATAAGATTCAGCTTTATTTGTCTCAGGGTTTCTGTTTAAGTGTACAGCCTACATTGTCATTAAGAATATTCATGAGTCTACAATGAAATAAACACAGCACACGGGCTTTAGCAGATAAAGCCCCTGCCCAGGGTATGGCTGCTAAAGAATTCTAGTCCAAGATAATGGTGTATTATCTCATAATTAAATTGTTTCAGTGTATTTAGGGGTATGTATTCAGAGGCTTTCAGGCAAAGACTATTCTCTTCATAAACCTAACAAATAAGTAAAAAATGTATTTTTAACATTTTAGTTTCTATCATCCCAGTTCTTTTTTAAGGGTTTGAAATTGAAAGAGCCTCCATTGTATGCTGTCAAAGAATATTCCTTTGTAAATCATAAAAGCAGTTTTTGAATGTGAAAGTGGATTCCTGTTCTTTAAAATGACTGGGCCTGCCCTCAAATGAATGTCTCCGAATCAGAGTTAGCTGTTGAACTGAAGACATTGGTATTATGGGAGGCAGGAGTAGCTCTGAAGGCAAATTTGGATGAGATGGTCTGGTGTGGCTTCCAATCATTTTCCTCCTGTTTTCACTCTAGGAGGAGATCCCTTTTCAAAAAACTAGCCAAGCAGCCTTCTCCTTTACTCCATACCAGCCGAAGTTTCTCCTGCTTGAACCGATCCCTCTCATCGGGAGAGAGCCTCCCGGGCTCCCCCACGCACAGCTTGTCTCCCCGGTCTCCGACGCCAAGTTATCGCTCCACCCCTGACTTCCCATCCGGTGAGTGAGTCTCCTGGCCTGGACAGCAGAATGAGTTGAAGGGAGGTGAAAGGTATCCCCTCAGGCTCTGAAATCATAATGCGTATTCCAGCTTCAGGAAAGCAGGTAGAGGATGTAAGTGATATAGAGTAGGATTTAGAGTGAGGTCCTCAGATATTCTGACCATTAAATTAAGACAAGAAGCACTGGGTTAAACCTTGGTGTGGGGGAGGATTCTCTGAACAGCATTTATTTGATTAGAGTGATGCTGACACAGTTTGCTGAGCCCTACTTGACCTGACCGAAAATAGTCTGGGCTGGGGGTATGGAAAGAAAAGGGAAAAACAGTGTTTGCTTTTCACCTGCAGGTACTAATTCCTCCCAGAGCAGCTCCCCAAGTTCAAGCGCCCCCAATTCTCCAGCGGGCTCAGGACACATCCGGCCCAGCACTCTCCACGGCCTGGCCCCCAAACTCAGTGGGCAGAGGTACCGGTCCGGAAGACGTAAGTCGGCTGGCAGCATCCCACTCTCTCCCCTGGCCCGGACACCCTCTCCAACTCCCCAGCCTACCTCCCCACAGCGGTCACCATCACCTCTGCTGGGACACTCCCTCGGCAATCCCAAGATCACCCAGGCCTTTCCCAGCAAGATGCACTCACCGCCCACCATCGTCAGACACATCGTGAGGCCCAAGAGCGCGGAGCCCCCGCGATCCCCACTGCTCAAGCGCGTGCAGTCGGAGGAGAAGCTCTCTCCTTCCTATGGCAGCGACAAGAAGCACCTGTGTTCCCGCAAGCACAGCCTGGAGGTGACGCAGGAGGAGGTGCAGCGGGAGCAGCCCCAGCGGGAAGTGACCCTGCAGAGCCTGGAGGAGAACATGTGTGATGCGCCTGCCCTCAGCCGGGCCCGGCCTGTGGAGCAAGGCTGCCTGAAACGCCCCGTCTCCCGGAAGCTGGGAAGGCAGGAGTCCATGGACGACCTGGACCGAGAGAAGCTGAAGGCCAAGGTGGTGGTGAAGAAACCTGACGGCTTCCCAGAGAAACAAGAACCCCACCAGAAATCCCATGGACTCAATAGTGATTTAGAAAACCTCGCCACCTTGAGGCTAGACGAGAGAGAAAAGAAGATATATCCGAAGGCTTTAGAAAGATCGAGTCATTTTGAAAACAAAGCTACCGTGCAGGAGGCTCAGTCCTCGGGCAGCCTGTTGAAGGATGCTCTGCACAAGAAGGCCAGCGTGCGGGCTGGCGAGGGCAGGACCTCAGATGTGGCCCCCGCCAGCTGCCAGGGCGCCTGCGACTTCAAACGAGTCTCCCCTCCTGGCACCCTCCAAGATGGTCTCTCTCACGCCACTGACCGGCCAACCTCTGGGAAGGTTGAAAACCCAGAGAAGGCTCCTCAGGCCAAGGAGTTCCTTCGCTGTGAGAAGTTAGACAGCAAGCTTGCCAACATTGATTACCTTCGAAAGAAAATGTCACTTGAAGACAAAGATGACAGCCTCAGCCCCGTGCTGAAGCCCAAGATGACATCCAGCCCCCATGAATGCCTGCCAGGGAACACAGCCAGGGCTGTGGGTGGGCAGCCAGAGACCCCGCCAGCTTCTGAGACCCGAGCATTTATCAGCAGTGCCCATGCAGCTCAGATTAGCCTCGTCTCTTTTGTTCCCCTCAAGGCCTTAGCTGGCCGCGTGGAAAACGGAGCAGAAAAGCCAGGCTTGGTTGCTTCTGAGTCCCCGGTCAGGAAAAGCCCCTCAGAGTATAAGCTGGAAGGTAGGTCTGTTTCATGCCTGAAGCCAATTGAGGGCACTTTGGACATTGCTCTCCTGTCTGGACCTCAGGCCTCCAAGACCGAGCTGCTTTCTCCAGAGCCTGCCCAGAGCCCCAGCCTGGACAGTGACGTGGGGCCTTCTGGGCCACCAGCCCTCCCTGGCAGTGCCAGCAAGGGTAATACTGCCAGCCAGAGGGAGCCTTGCCCTGCCAGCATAAAGGTGAACAAAACCTATCTGCTTGAGCCTCGGTTCCAGCCTCCCAGCTGGGCTTTCCAGAACTCTCCAGCAGCTCCTCAGCCTGACCAAGAGCTAAAGCGGGACAGGAAAGTTTCCCATCCTGCTGCCAGGAGCCCAGCGACAGTCACCGAAAGCCATCCTCAAAGGAGAGAGGGCGGCCCCTCCAAACACCAAGACCACACCCCTGGCACCAAGCTCCTCCCCTTCCCAGGCCAGAACCTCCATGGTGCAGTGGGCTCCAACCCCACCCTGCCCTGCCGCCCTCTGCAACCCGAAGGTACCCCCTTGAGGGAGAAGCTGAGCTCAAGGGAATCATCTGAAAGGGATCCCCCCTCAGCCAGAAGTGAACGGTCTGCCGTGAGGGCCGACGTCCAGAGAGGCCCCTCCACGGACCTGAACCCTACAGAAACTGCTAAAACCAGCGACCACTCCAAAAATCTTCCTTCTGTAGGAAGGGCCCACCCAGATCTCTACCCTCAGGCCCAGGTCACAGAGAAAGCCTGTGGAAAAGCAAACCTCAAAGAAGGCCGGGATGAGATGAGGCCCCCAGCCAGAGAGGATTCTTCTTTGCCCTCTGCTGGGACTCCCTATGAGAGGTTGCCGAGTACGGTGAGAGGTGTGGAATCCAGGCCTGAAGGCCCTCCCACCAGATGGGCACTGCAGCCCCCAGCCACCGAGAGCAGTAAGAAGGAAAAGGTCCCCAGTGTCCCTTCTTTGCAGAAAGATAATCCCAAGGAATCCGAAAGGCAACCACCTCTACAAAGACATCTCAACAGTAGCCCTCAGCTCCCACTGACCACCAAAGAACTCCCCGGGCTGGCCACACGGCAGCACTGTCGTTTGCCAAGCCGCTCTTCCGGCGGAGAGCCCGGGATTCAGCCCTCTGCTGCAGAAGCCAGCCAGAGCCTCCGGGATGCTCCCAAACCTGCCGCTGTGCCTAGTGAAAGCAGCAGCTCCAAGCCCTGGGCTGGCCCTGAGCCTGGCCCTCCAAAGTCTAAACATCCAGATAGGCCCCTCTCCTCTCAGAAGCCAAGCACTGGAGCTGCTAAGGGCAAAGATTCTCCCCCTCAGCCCCTGAGTGGCTCCAGCCCAGAGGGGAAGCGCTGCGGTAAGGGGGAACTGGATGTGTCCCCTGCCATCTCAGGCTCCCAGAACAAAGCTAGCGATGTGATTGGCCAGGGAAAAAGTGGGCCCTCCCTCCCACTGCAGACTGAAGGTGGTCCTCTAGACACCACGCTGAAGCCCACCAGTGGTGTGCGTCCCCCGGAGATGCTGGAGAAGCCCATGCATTTGCCAAGGCAAGGACACCCAGGTTTCAGCGAGCCGGTAGACCAGAAATTTACCACTGTCGGTGAAAAACAAAACCTATCTCCAAAGCACCCCAAACCATTCACTGTGAAAGATTGCCCCTCTCTGTGTAAACAGACAGACAAGAGCCCAAGTCAACAGGCCGCCACAGCAGACAGGAAGTCCGAAGGGAAAAATTGCACCGAAGCACTTTACTTTGCAGCAGAGAGTGGGAAGCTTGAGGCCAGCCTTTCCCTCGCACACGGCGAGGTTTGGCCAAAGGGCACAGAGAGGCCAGCGGTGGCGATCGGGAAGGGTTTCCCAGAGGCCAGGGAGAAAGGGCTCAGTTCCCAGAAGCTGCTGACCGAGTCAGGCAAGGCTGGTGGCATGAAACGGTCACCCTCGGCCGCTGGACAGAGTTCTTTGCGGTCTGCCACCCTCCCAGAGAAGTCTTTGAGCTACTCCTCCGGCTTCCCTGAAGCCAGGCCAGGAGCTCGAGAGGCCTCCACACCCAGTGACACCTCTTCTGCTAAGTCTAAGGCCATTGGGGGCATGGCTGAGCCGACCATCCCCAGCAGCAGGGGCCACAGGAAGTCTCTGCCAAGGGGGGATGGTAAAACCCAAATGACAAAGAGCGACTCTTTGCCATCCTTTCAGAGCGCCACCATCACTCTGGAGTCGCACCACCCCGACCCGAGTCTGGCGGGGGGAACCGGCCACCAGGACAGGGCCCTCTCAGTTACCGCCACCATAGGAGAAACCAAAGGGAAAGAGCCTGCCCCAGCCCAGCCGCACACAACCAGGAAACAGAACATGGTCAGAGAAGTGACCAAGCCAGGCCCAGCTGCAAATGCTGACCGTCCCGTCACCCTCTCCTCTGAGAAGGACTTTGTGGTACGGCAGAGGCGGGGAAAAGAGAGTTTGCGTAGCAGCCCTCACAAGAAGGCCTCGTAATGGGGCAGAAGGGCGGGGCAGGACTGTGGACACCCAGCCTGAATGTGTAACTGTGTCTTGACTACCTTTCGAAACCAGCACTGTGTGGGAATGTCTGTGAGGCAGAGCTCGGAGCTGCATTAAGGAAGGGGAGAAAGAAGGACAGAAAGAGGGGACCTTCTTCCAAATGCCTTCCCAATTGTAACCAGTAAAACTGTTACCATATAGTGTTTGTCTAAGAAATACCTTTACGGTTGAGGGTTGTTGAGGAAAAAAGATTCTCTCTGTAGATATCTAGCAACGTGTTTGGTTTTGAATGTAGAGTCTATACCTTGCTGCTGATTACGTCGTTTACCACAGCTTTTTTTTTTATATATAAGATTTTTGCTTTACCACTTATCATAATATAGTAATGAAGCAAAATGGTTAAAACTGGGTGTATGTATAAATACAAATATATATAGATATACACACCCATGTTTGTGTACATACACATCCACACATATGCTTTGGTCTGTGTTTGAGGAAATTTGAAGGCTACATTTTTATAAGTTAAAATATTCTAAGTAGAGTTAAAGATGAAAGAAATCCCTAAATACAGTAGGTTGTGAGTTTTTATGTGTATTTTTAACCAGAGATTTTGATAGTACTGTATCTGGCTACCTGTATTTCCAGATCTAAAGCAAGAACTACTCTAATCGCTGCATTTGGACTTCTCCTTCATTAGGAATGGCCAGGGCAGATGGAGCTAGCCGTTTTCATTGAACGGTCATCCTAATGGGTCTTTTGATCCTGGGTCCAACTGTCTGAAAGGCTAGTTGTCCTTGTCTATGGGTGTGTATGTTGGGTCTTCACCCTGGGTGGAGCGGGGACTGTAGACACACATCAACTTTACTTCTGTTCTTTCTTTCCCTTCTTTTCGCACTCTTAAACTCAGGCCTTTATGCTGTGAGTCACTAGTCCAAGAAGCACACGTTTCGTAGTAGTCCTGCACCAGCCCTGCTCTTGAATAAAAAGGAAAATTACTGACCGCACACAGACCCGCTAGTACTTAGGTCGAGTAATAAGCATCAGGTATTGGAAGAGGTTTTAAATTTGCTTTCTTGAGGGAAAGAAAGGGGGTGGATTTTGGCATCATAGCATAAATATTAAGGAATAATCAGGACATCAGATACATTTTAATACATAGCTGGGGCCTTATGTTGTAGATGAAGCTTGCTGTTTTTAGCAAGTTCCTGGGTTTCACATTCATCTCTGATGCATCGAGTAGCTCCATACATTTCATAACATGATCTCTTTATTTGTATGCAAAAAATACTGTAATAATAAAGAGCAGCATTTTTGTAACAAAGAGACTTGGAGCTATTTGGTGCTTGAATGTGACTGTTCTTTTTACTTTTGCTAAGCCTTATTTAAATTTTGTATACTGTGGGATACATAGAGTTTGTCAAATCATTTTAGTGCTGAGGTTTTTCTTTTTTGTTTGTTTCTTTCGTTGCAGTTTTTCTGGTGGCTTGTTTTGTGTTGTAAGAGGCACTTGCTGACATAAGTACCAAGGCACTACAAGAAAATACACACAGATATGTATTTATAAGATGCTTGGGATCTATAGCAGATTGCGGTGTTTTGTTCTGTTTTGTTGTAGGAAAAAAAAAAATCACCAATAAATAACTAATCCAGCACCCAAACTCCCTCAAGGATGTCTTAGTCTCTTCAGGCTATCAAATTGTTCCTCTAAGCACAGCGTCATCTTATGGCCCTGTGGATTGTAAATCATTGAGCAAGGCCGTAAACTCTGCTCCTAAAACAAAGGCATAATTTAATCGACAGTTTTGGTTGTGCTTTGTTGTAAAATGAGTTGGCTATAGCAAAAAGGAAAAGAGTCTCCTCCTTGCCCATAATTTTTTTCTTTTCAATGTGGGTCCAGCCATTTCCCATCACAACTTTGTAAAATTGTAGAAGAAACAAATATTTTACAAGAACTTAAATGGTTTCACAAGTGGTCTCAGCATTTATAATACTTATCTGTGTCTGGCGGTTCTCATAGCCCAGTCTTTCTGCACTCAGACATCAAGACAAGTCTATCGGGGAAGTAGTTCATAGTTTACAGCCTTTGCTTTTTAACTGTCCAGTTTCCTTTAAAGCACAACTAGCTGCTTGTTTACAAATGATATTTTTATGTATATTTTGTATAGTGTATTATCATTTTTGCCAAATATGTTTTTTGCATTTTGGATGAGTAAAGAGTACTTAAGGTTGCATTCATGTGATACCTGTTTGTTGTTGTAAACCTTTCCAATCAGCTGGTAGAAAAGTCTCCTAACTGTGTTCTATTTGGTCAGTCTCTGTGTGATTGTAAGATGTGCTCCTTAATAGTACTCCCAGCTGTAGATTTACCAGCTTAAAAGTTTGTTAGGATCTGTGCAATAAAGTGTTTGCAGTCTTATTTTCTCTTAAGAAATTCCCTATGGATGTCATAATTGTTGTATATTGAACAAATATTTATACTTATGCAGTTGCATAACATTTAAATAAAAACTCAGCATGAAAAGATAATGCCTAATAAGTTTTTTTTCCCACATGCACTGATACATACCAGCTCCAGAAATATTACTGAATATGACTATATTATGAAAAGTATGGATTTTTGCAGATTGTTTTTGCTGAGTGGAATGGTTTGCTAATTTTTAACATACACAAACACAGTCCATTCCTCAAGATTAAGTCCTCTAACGCTGTCCTCTTTTTCTACCACCCTCCTTCCTTGCCCTCATAACTTAGCAACTTTCACATCCACACTTGCCGTCTTCCCTGCCATCTCTTTCCATGTGACACCACCTCCTCTGCTTCCCCTGAGACCTTGCACCATCCCTTACCATTGTCTCCTTTCTCTTCCCCACCCTTCCTCTTTCCTTTCAGAGAGCCCTTTCCTTGACTTACCTTTCCCCTCCTTTCCTTCTTAGCTGATCCCAAAAGAATAGTTAACAATGAATATTTTCAGCAATTCATAGCCCTCCTCACCCCACTGAAAGCTGGCTTCTGGCCACCACACCACTGACATTGCTTTGGCAAAGGTCACCAGTGACACCCCCCTTTCCAGACATCACTTACAGTAGACCATCTCCTCGGTGAAAATCAGTCTTCCTTGGCACGCCTCTCTCCCAGTTCTCAAACTTCTTTAACCTATTCTATTCTGTCTCTTTTGAAGATTCCTATTCTTCCTCAGCATACCTGTCCCCTTAAATATTGGTGTTTCCCTGAGTTCACTCTTGATCTGTGGCATTTCTTTCCACACCCTTTGCTTGGGCTTTCCATTCACTCATGGGTGTTTCCAACTTGGCACTTCAAACTCAAAATGGGCAAAAATGACCTCGTAATTTTCTGTGCCCATTCCTATTTCATTCAAACCAGATCCAAGCCTTCTGCCTAACCTCTTTCTCCCTTCACATCTAAATAATCACCACGTCCCACTGATTTCACAGACTATTCATCCCTGTGCTCCATCCCCTTCACTCTTCTGCTACCAACAGCTTTAGTTTAGGCTCTCATGTTCTCTCTCCCAGGTTACTTCAGCAGCCTCCTAACTGGTTTTCCTGCCTCCACTGTTGTCCCCTCCAGTTTGTTCTTCACAATGTCCCCAAGGAGAGGTTTCTCAAATGCAAATCACACCATGTTACTAACCTGCTTTAGCCATATAATTTCCCATATTTTTTAAACATTTTTTTAACTTTATTTTGTACATTTAATAATTGAAAATATAAACAATTAAAAACTAAAAAGTAAACACAGATGAATAAATATATACATTTCTCAAATGTAATGGATATATATAAATTTTTTTTTTGAATCAAACAATATATTACACAATATATTTGGTTCATAGTAATGCATTCATACAGTATTTGTCCTTTTGTGTCTGGCTTGCTTCACTCAACATAATGTCCTCCAGGTTCATCCATGTTGCCATATGCTTTATGACTTCATTCCTTCTTACAGCTGCATAATATTCCATCGTGTGAATAGACCACAGTTTGTTTATCCATTCATCTGTTGATGGACACCTGGGTGGTTTCCAACTTTTGGCAATGGTGAATAATGTGGCTATGAACATCGGTGTGCAGATGTCTGTTCGTGTCACTGCTCTCAGTTCTTCTGGGTATATACCCAGTAGTGGTATTGCAGGGTCACGTGGCAAGTCTATATTCAACTTCTTTAGGAACTGCCAAACAGTCCTCCTTAGTGATTGTACCATCCTGCATTCCCAGCAACAACAGTGAAGAAGTGTTCCTATCTCTCCACATTCTCTCCAACACTTGTAGTTCTCTGTCTTTTTAATAGTGGCCATTCTGATAGGTGTGAAATGATATCTCATTGTAGTTTTGGTTTGCATTTCCCTAATCATGAGTGATGTTGAGCATTTCTTCATGTGTTTTTTTGCCATTTGTATTTCTTCTTCGGAGAAATGTCTATTCAAGTCTTTGGCCCATTTTTTAACTGGGTCATTTGTCTTTTTATTGTTGAGTTGTAACATCTCTTTATATATCCTGGATATTAAACGCTTATCAGATATGTGATTTCCAAGTATTTTTTCCCATTGAGTTGGCTGCCTTTTCACCTTTCTGTCAAAGTCCTGTGAGGTGCAAAAGTGTTTAATTTTGAGGAGGTCCCATTTATCTACTTTTTCTTTTGTTGCACGTGCTTTGGGTGTAAGGTCCAAGAAACCATCACCTACTACAAGGTCTTGAAGATGTTTTCCTACATTTTCTTCTAGTAGTTTTATGGTCCTGGCTTTTATATTTAGATCTTTGATCCATTTTGAGTTGATTCTTGTATAGGGGGTGAGATAGGAGTCCTCTTTCATTCTTTTGGTTATAGATAACCAGTTCTCCCAATACCATTTGTTGAAGAGACTGTTTTTTCCCATCAGCGTGGGCTTGGTAGGTTTGTCAAAAACCAGTTGACTGTATAGGTGAGGGTATATTTCTGGATTCTCAATTCTATTCCACTGATCGATTTGTCTATCTTTATGCCAGTACTATGCTGTTTTGACCACTGTAGCTTTGTAATATGTTTCAAGGTCAGGCTGTGAAATTCCTCCCACATTGCTCTTCTTTTTTAGAATACTTTTGGCTATTCGGGTGCACTGACCCTTCCAGATGAATTTGGTAATTGTCTTCTCTAATTCTGTAAAGTAAACTGTTGGGATTTTGATTGGTATTGCATTGAATCTATAAATCAGTTTGGGCAAGATTGACATCTTCACGATATTTATTCTTCCAATCCATGAACACAGAATGTCTTTCCATTTGTTTAGGTCTTTTTAAATTTCTTTTAGCATTGTTTTGTAGTTTTCTGCATATAGGTCCTGTACTTCTTTGGTTAAATTAACTCCTAGGTATTTGAGTCTTTTTGTTGCTATTGAAAATGGAATTTTCTTCCTGATTTCCTCCTCAGATTGTTCAGTACTAGTGTACAAAAACATTACTGATTTTTGCCTGTTGCCCCATATTCTTGAGAATAAAGCCCAGCTCCTTAAAACTTGCTTTTCCCATTTTAGCCTGGCTAACTCCAGCTCATCCTTTATGCTGGGCTCAAGCATCTGTAGAAAGCCCAGGATGACCTATGGGCCTATCTGTGGCTCCCTGTGCATCTTCCCTGTGGCACTCACTGCAGTGTTTTGGAATTATCTCTCTCAGTGAGTTTTTCTTCACTAGACTCCAAGTTCCATGAGTCTAGTTTGTCTTTATTTCTAGGACCAGCCATATAGAGAATGTCAGTAAATGTTTGCTGAACTGAATTGAAGGAGAAAGGAAATGTTAGTAGTAGATGACATTTGTGACTTGTTTACCATGTACCAAACATTATCTCATTTAATTTCCATGCCCTTTGAGCTGTGTGTTCTTGCCTCATTTTATAGGCTAAGAAACCAAGACTCAGGTTAAGTGACTTACCCTAGTTATTGCAGGGCTGGGACTTGGACTCAAGCAATCTAACCTCTACCATTAGATTAGATTTGCCTCCTCCCACACTCTTCTCTACTACACTATAAGTTACAGGATGATAGAGGACTGAATCATAACATCATGAATTTCATTGCTCTCATAATATAATATCCTGCTTAGAAGAATCCACTCTGTTAAGGGTCACCTTTTTAAAAATGTAATTATGGAAATGATCATTTTAATGGTACTTTATATTATGCTATGCAGAAAAGCCAGTTTTCACCATAAAAGAAAAAAGTCCACAAAAGATATGAAAGACACATATTATAATCATAGCCACAGCCATAGCAATAGTTCTTATATAAGCAACCAATTCAGAGAGAATGCAAAAGATAAACTTTTTAATGAAAATAAGCTAAAAGATTAAAGTTTTAAAAGCATTTAGCTTGGTCTAGACTAGGTTAAACTACTGCAGTCATTAAAGGGCTTGCTGACCCTGGCCAGAGCATCCTCTTGTGGATCTGACCACTCTAAGGCATAATTTCTTGTACAAAATTCGAAGCATCTGCAGTGTTATTTTATACTAGTAGGGATATATTTTAATGCCAATGTAGTTAAATATGTGTTTGCAGGGATAGTACTTTCCTAACAAACTGTGAGGAGTACATCTTTTCTTTTAAGCCCAAGGCATTATTTTTAAGAAATCTTTATAACTAAATGTAAGTACAGTGGTGTGCAGCCTACAGAAATGATTTTTCTCTTTTGGAATGGGATTGAGGGGATGTGGGGCAAGACTATCCAGAGGACCAGCAAATTCATAAACTGAATTCAAAATTAAGGAGAAATCACTTCTTTCTCCAACTCTAAGTTACACACAATTCACATGGGGTCTGGGGTGGGGCCGAAGATTCCGAGAGTCTGACAAGCTCTTGGGTGACTCAGATGCTTGGCCTTTGACCAGGCTAATGCCCTGCAGGCTCCACCAAGCAACAATAATAAAAACAAACAACCTCCTCAGGTGTTTCCAATGTGCAGCCAAGCAAGGTTGGAAACCAAAATAGAGAAGAAATTCCCTACCCAGGTACTTTATTCTGCTTAACTCCCTCAAAGGGAAACCATTACAAACAGAGAACTTGAAGAAATCTCCCGTGTAACTGCAGGCCCAGTATCTGAAGACCTTTGCCAATTTAGAGTGTGGTCCTCAGACCAGGAGCCTACTCATCACCTGGGAGCTAGTTAGGAATTCACAACCTCAGCCCCACTCCAGACCTGCCGATAAAAATCTGCATTTTAACAAGATCCCCAAGTGATTTGTTTGCCCACTAAAGTTTGAAAATCTGTGTTATCACTATTCCCCAAACTTTCTGGAAGATAAGAATTAATTGGGGTGTTTGTTAAAAATCCTAGGACCCATTCCAGATCCACTATTTAAAAAATCTCTAGGGAAGGTCCTGGGAAGCTAAGTTTCTAGAAAGTACATGGGAGGGTCAGGTAATTCTCATTGCAAAGGCATGGGAAATACTCTCATAAGAGAATATTATGGGAAGCAGGTGTGGTTCAAACGATTGAGCTCCCACCTATCACATGAGAGTCCCCTGGTTCGGTTCCCGGTGCCTCCTAAAGAAGACAGATCTGGCACGACAGGCAGGCATGGCAAGCTGATGCAACAAGATGACACAACAAGAGATACGAAGAAAAAACATAGAGAAACACAACAAAGCAGGGAATGGAGGTTCCCGGTGCCTCCTAAAGAAGGCGAGCATGACAGTGAGCTGACGTGATGGGCAGGCATGGCAAGCTGACACAACAAGATGATACAACAAGAGTCACAAGAAGAAAAACATAATGAGAAACACAAGAAAAAGCAGGGAATGGAGGTGGCTCCAGCGATTAGGCACCTCCCTCCTACATTGGAGGTCCCGGGTTTGGTTCCCTGGGCCTCCTAAAGAAACAAGGAAGACAAACAGACACAGCAAGTGCAAACAACGAGGGGGTAGGGATAAATAAATAAAATAAAGCTTAAAAAAAAAAAAAAAAAAATATTACCTGCATCTTCACCCAAATTTGTCTACAGCCAAAGTAGACCATGATGATGAGTGTTTCTTCAATACAAAGCTACAGAAAGTTCATATTTAAAAACCACTGAAACTATCAGGAATGAAGGAGCAATCTAAACATTTCTAGGCTACCTACTATATATCTCTCTAGCACTGAGAAAGATGCTTCTCAGTCACCATCTCACGTGAGCCTCAACACATCCTTCAAACCAGCCCCTGGTGGTGGTGGTGGTGGTGGCGGTGGCATCCCCCATTTACAGATGAGAAAACCAAGGCCCAGGCAGGCTGTGGTTTGCTTAATGTGCAGCCTATAAAGAGAAATTGGATTAGAATCTATATCCGTCTGGTTCTTAGAAGCTCTTGACCTTTCTAGATATTACCATGTTTTATGTAACTGAATTGGATCCAGTTTCCTCTCTGCATGATCCAAACCTTTTCATTTCTTCTCCCTTGGCATGCAGAAAAACTTATTTGGCTTTAAATCTATGAATTTGGTGATTGGTGGGAAACCATGAGCCAAGGAAGCTAATCGTTCTCCCCATTAGGGCTCCTTTATTAGTTCTAATTAATCAGAAGGCAATTTCCCATCTACTATTTTCAGTTCACAACGCAAATGTAACATGAAAATGTGCAGCTATATTAACTACAGAGATTTGCTTCCCTCAGCATAAGCCAGGCATTAAGGGACTCCTTGGGAGGGTGGTTCTCAAAATTTATTTCCCTTCTCCTAGTATGTTTTTAAATCATTCCTCAAAGCAATCATTTTGTGATATTCCTTTCTTTCACTGCCTTCTATTCTGGTTAATATTGTACACATCTCATATGTCTAGAAAAGCTAGATATGACCAATACTTTGTTGGACCTTGATTTCATTACTTTTCACTTATTGATAGCTAATCAGCCTGGCCCACGTTCAAATCCTATTACATTTCAGCCACCTCATAGCTCCTGTCCTCATAAGAAAATATGGAGAAGAATCTCACTGATTTCTGGGACCGTGTATTCCTAAAGACAAAGTCATCATGTTTTATAATATATGCTGACAGTGGGGCTGTCAATCCCAATACTTGTGGGCAGGTAAGCACTTCAAAAAGGGAATCTGTTCTCAAGATTGACATCTCTTTGCGACATCCTATCCAAGTCTGTTCAGATGTGGAAAAATAAAGATCTGTTGCATACGGTTACAAGTTATTGTCCCACAGTTTTACAAAAAGTCTGTTTAGATTGTAAAGCTGAAAGCCTCTAATAGTCATCCACTGTTTCTTTAAGCACTGCGGGAAGCAGCTGTCAGCAGCCAGGGGGGTGAAGAATGAAGATGTGTGCCCAGCCTGAAGCAAGCATGTTGTAGCTCCAAAGTCTTCATATGTCAGGCTGGCATCACCATATCCTGAAGCCCTAACATGCCTAAATAAAAATCTTTTGCCTAAAAGTTCTGTCCCTCTGGAATACATATGTTGTGTTCAACAGTGCTACGCTAAGGTAATTTTCCCGGGCTGTAGTCAGATCTTCTCAACTTGGGGCCAGAGGCAGTTTCTGTGGAAGCCCACCCCAGGGGCCAGGACAGCACCTTCTGGAATGGAGTCTCAGCGACTCTGCGCATTGAAGTGGGGGTCCTTGAGACAAGTAGGACTCCCTCAGGCTTCTCAAGGAAAAGGCAGACTTCATAGGGCTTGGGCTTAGTAATTTGCATTTGAAAACACAAAGCCTTAGAAAAAGACTACCTGTACTCTTTCAGTATCGGTGAAATCTCACAACTAATGACCTCTTTTTCTTCTTTCACCTTGGTAAAACAAACCAAAAAAGAAGTCTTCCTTAAAAAAAAAAAAAAAAAAAAAGGAAAAAATACGAAACTCATTTTCTCTTTATTACCCAATATGTGGTAATGAAAGCAAATTAAAAATACAGATAAGCAAGAGGGAGGAGCGAGATGGCAAATGAGTAAGGAGCTCCAAGAGTCAGCCTGTCCTGCAGGGCAGTTAGTAATCACCCAGAGCTATCTAAAGCACCTGTTTGGGAGACCCAGGAGAGCATCCTTGAACATTCTTGAAAGAATGGAAGGGGGAGACAGTGAAGTTGCATGAGGAGAGCATGCCACACCGGGAAGGCCCGTGCCCATCCTCCACTGACAGCACAAGCCACCTCAGGAGCTATTCCATGGCTGGACTTGGAAGCTCCATTTCCTGAAAACGGGAGGAAGAGACAGTTGGCCACCAACTTCAGCTACTAAATTAGTAAATTTGGCTGGCTGAAGTATAATCCTAGGAACAGCTAAAATTTGAAACTGTCCAAGTCAAAAAGAGGCTGGTAGCTGCCATTTTCACTCTGCCCTGGTATGAGAGGAAGTGTGGCTGATGGAAAATCACAGTGAAGGTAGGGACTGGCTTCTTTCCACCCAGAATGGACTACAGCTCTAGTCTAAGCTCCAGCCCTACCTCCTGCAGAGCAGAAGCTGGTGGGACCTGCACCAGCCTCTCCAGGTAATTGCAGGTGCTCTTGGCCAGCACAGACTGAATAGTCAGATACCTGGGGCTCCATCCCCACACCCCAAAGGATAGGAGAGGAGCTATGTTTCCTTGGCCTATCTGGGCAACTGCAAGTGTTTTTGGTCTGCCCAAAGTGGTTTGTTGAGCACCTTCAATTCCCTCTCCACCCCTCCACCCCCATAGGATATAAGCGGGCTAGTTTTTCTTCAGCCTCTCTAGGCAACTGCAGGCATTTTTG
Organism: Tolypeutes matacus; assembly: GCA_026826555.1. Classification (NCBI taxonomy): domain Eukaryota; kingdom Metazoa; phylum Chordata; class Mammalia; order Cingulata; family Chlamyphoridae; genus Tolypeutes; species Tolypeutes matacus. The sequence continues at coordinate 1,671,015 of JAKSZT010053784.1, read as the reverse complement.
GCCCACACAGACTAGATACTCAGACACCTGTAGCTCCATCTCCACCCCCCAATAGGATAGGAGGGAAGCTGTGTTTCCTCAGCCTCTCCAGGCAACTACAGCCCAACTGGTTTGTTGCGCACCTTTGATTCCATCTCTATCCCCGCCAACCCCCCCCATAGGATAGAAGGGGGCTGGTGTTTCCTCAGTTTCTCAGGGCAAAAAAAAATCACATGATCCTATTGATTGACACAGAAAAGGCATTTGACAAAATATAGCATCCTTTCTTGATAAAAGTACTACAAAAGATAAGCATCGAAGGAAACTTTCTCAACATGATAAAGGCCACATATGAAAAACCCACAGGTAATATTGCACTCGTTAGTGAAAGACTGAAAGCTTTTCTTTTGAGATCAGGGACAAGATAATGATACCCTTCAATATAGCACTAGAGGTTCAATATAGCACTAGAGGTTCTAGCTAGAGCAATCAGGCAAGAAAAAGAAATAAAAGTCATCTAAACTGGAAAGAAGTAAAACGTTCACTATTCACAGATATGATCCTATACCTAGAAAGTCCCGAAAAATCTACAACAAAGTTGCTAGAGCTAATAAATGATTTCAGTAGAGTGTCAAGATACAAGATCAATATGCAAAAACCAGTGGTGTTTCTATGCATTAGTAATATGCAATCTGAAGGGAAAGTCAGGAAAAAAAGTCCATTTACAATAATGACTAAAAGAATCAAATATTTAGGAATAAACTTAACTAAGAATGTAAAGCATTTGCATTCAGAAAACTACAATACATTGCTAAAAGAAATCAAAGAGGCCTAAATAATTGGAAGATCATTCCATGTTCATGGATTGGAAGACTAAATATCATTAAGATATCAATTCTACCCAAAATGATACACAGATTCAATGCAATAAACATTAAAATTTTTTAAAACAAATGGAATACACAATTATCAAATTTATTTGAAAGGGTAAGGGACCTCAAACAGCTGGAAACATCTTAAAAAGGAAAAGCAAAGTTGGAGGACACTCTCTTCCAGACTTTAAATCATATCACCTAGCTACAGTGGTAAAAACAGGATAGTACTGGCATAAAGACAGACACATAGACTAATGAAACTGAATTGATGGTTCAGAAACACCCTTACATCTATGGTCATATGATTTTTGACAAGCCTGTCAAACCCATCCATCTGGGTAAGAACACTCTATTCAACAGATGGTGCTAGGAGAACTGGATATCCATAGCCAAAAGAAAGAGGACATTTCACACCTTATACAAAAATTAATTCAAAATAGATCAAAGACCTAAATATAAAAGCAAGAATCACAAAGCTCCTAGAAGAAAATGTAGGAAAACATCAAGACTTGGTGGTAGGTGGTGCATTCTTAAACCTTACACCAAAAGCACAAGCAATGAAAGAAGTCATGGATAAATGGGACCTCCTCAAACTGAAACACTTTTGTAATTCAAAGGATTTCGTCAAGAAGGTGAAAAGGCAGCCAACTCTATGGGAAAATATTTGGAAACCACATATACAACAAGGGTTTGATTTCTATTCTATATAGAGGTCATACAACTCAACAATAAAAGAGCAAGCAATCCAATTAAAAAACAGGCAAAAGACTTATATAGACATTTCTCCACAGAAGAAATACAAATGGTCATAAAGCACATGAAAAAATGTTCCATATCACTAGCTATTAAGGAAATGCAAATCAAAATGACAATGAGATGTCATCTCACACCACATAGAATGGCCATTATTAAAATAATAGAAAACAATAAGTGCTGGAGAGGATGTGGAGAAATAGGAACACTCCTTCACTGTTGGTAGGATTGTAAAATGGTTCAGCCTCTGTGGAAGACAGTTTGGCAGTTCCTCAGGAAGCTAAATATAGAACAGTAATATGATCCAGCAATTCCTCTACTAGGAATATATCCAGAACTGAAAACTGTGACACGATGTTCATAGCAGCATTATTCAAAATAGCAAAAAGATGGAAACAACCCAAATGTCTATCAGACAATGAATGGATAAACAAAATGTGGTATATACATATGATGGAATACTATGCTGCTATAAGAAGAAATGAAATTGGGACACATGATAACATGGATGAATCTTGAAGACATTATGCTAAGTGAAATAAACCAGACACAAAAGACAAACATTGCATGATCTCACTAATATCAACTAAATACAAAGATTAAATGCATAGAGTTAAAACCTAGAGTATAGGTTATTAGGAAGTAAGAGGAGGGCTGAGAAGGTTCTACTGATTCTTAATGTATGTAGAAGTTTTAATTAACTTGACGGTAAAAATGTGGAAATGGGTAGAGTTGATGGTAACACATTATAGTGAGTAGCAGTTGGTTTATAAATGGGATTGTGGCTGAAAAGGGTAGTCTAGGGATGTAAATGTCAATTGAAAGAAAGCTAGAGAATAATCTAGGGACTGACTAACTCAGTGAACCCAGAGGTGGATGAGAATTGTGGTTAATGGTACAAATGCAAGAATGTCCTTCTGTGAACTAGAACAGATGTACATCACTATTGCAGTGTGGTGGGAATGTGGAGAAGCATGGGAAAACTACAATTAATGTACCCTATGGGCTATAGTTAACAGAAATATTATAATATTCTTACATCAATGCCAAAGAGGTACAGTGTCAATAATAGCGGGGTAAGGAAATAATATGCCAAATGTATGAAATCAGTTGGTTTTTATAAAGGGTATTTATTTGGGGTAGACGCTTACAGCTACCAGGCCATAAAGCATAAGTTATTTCCCTCACCAAACTCTGTTGCCATGTGTTGGTGCAAGATGGCTGCCAAGGTCTGCAAGGGTTCAGGCTTCCTCTTCCCTTTAAGGCTCCGTGATCCCAGCTTCTTCTAATATCAGCTGTAGGCTGGGATGAGTCTATCTCTCTCCTAGAACTTGTTTCTCTCCAGGCTCAGCTGCTCTGCTTTCTCCACAAGGCCAGATGTAAACTATCAGACGAATGGCTCATCTCTCTTCCTGGGGCTTCTGCCATGTCTAACGGAGCCGTCTCTCTTTCCTCACATATCTGCTTCTCTGCGTGTTTACTTCCCCAGCTCCAGGATCAAAACGCCAAATTTCCCCTCTGTCATGTCGTTTTCTCCTACTGACATGGCCCAACCAAAGCCCTAATCATTTTTTAATCAAGTAAAAGTGAAACTTCTGAATCCAATCCAATCTAATATGCCCAGAGGAACAGACCAGTTCACAAATGTAATCCAATATCTATTTTTGGAATCCACAAACAATATCAAACTGCGACACCAAATGTACTCTGTGGACCAGAGTTAGAGGTAATAGTCTGATGATATTATCTCATAATTTGTAACAAATATTCCACAACAGTGTGGTGTGCTGGTGAAGGGTTGTTGTATGGGAATTCTATACATGTGCATGATTGTTTTGTGAGTTCACAACTTCTGTAATAAAATTATATTGGGAAAAAAAAATAAAAGGCAGTTTTAATTAGTCATTCTCCTACTGCCACAGTATATTCAAATCTCTTTTCCAGACTTAAATAACAACTCTTACTCCTCATGCGCAGTCTTGTTCCCTGAAAAATCCACACTCATGCATCTTCTTTGCTTTTGTGCATGTTGTTCCCTCTTCCTGCATAGGCCATGTCCCACTTCAGCACCCAGTTCAGAGCTCACCTCTTTTGTAAAGCCCTTACCGACTCCCCTGGGCAGTTGGGTGGCACTCCCCCACAGGCCCCTATGGTGTGCCTCGTAGGCCACATTCAGTGGTTTGACCATAGGTCCCTGAGAATGTAACATAACAGCTCTGTGCTTCTCTACACTCATCTGTAAAATGGGGATTAATAACAATACACACCTCATGGAGTTTTTGTGAGGATTAAATGACATAATATGCTTAAAGTGCTTAGAATAGAAACCAAGGAATATCTACAACTACAAGCTCAACTATTCCTTCCATCTGCCCCATAATATCTAAGTCCCCTCTCAGCCTGAAGCAGGCAGAGCAGACATCATCCCAAATACCTCAAGATAGAAGAATGAATGAAAATAAGGGGGGAGCTTGACTACAATCAAAGAAGATGTATTGTTATTGTAGTTATTATCTTTTGTTAACGGAAGAACTAGTAGCATTGATATAAAGATAATGGTTGCCAGGGGTCCAGAAGGGAGGTGGAGGGATGAATAGGTAGAACACAGGGCATTTTTAGGGCGGTGAGATTGTTTGATATGATACCACAATGACGGACCATGACATTTATATATTTGTCAAAGCCCATACAACTGCACAGCACAAAGTGTAAGCCATGATGTAAACTATAGACTTTGGTTAGTAGCAATGCTTCAGTAGTGGGTCACCAATTGTAACAAATGTACCACGCTAATGTGAGATGCTAATAATAGGAGAAATTGTGTGTGTGGGTGTGTGTAGGGAGTTACATGGGATTTCCCTATGCTTTAGGTGTAATTTTTCTGTAAATCTAAAACTTATTTAAAAATAAAGTTTATTATTACAAAATAAAAAAAGAATAGTGCTCAACATAGAGTAAACAAACAAAAAAATGCACATAAACATAAAGAAAAATGAATCACTGCAATCCCACCAGTCACTCTGTCATTCTATAATTTGTGTATATTTTTATTTTTCCAGAAACTGAAATAATAGTGGCATGCTCTTTTGCTTAAGATTAAATCACATCCTGATTTTGTGATAATCAGGGTAGGCTAAACATTCGCTATATTAGAAACCAGGCGTGTGTCCCCAAACCTAGTTTTTCTCCCTAGGTCTGGTTTTTAAAATGCTGGTGATAAACTAAGCCTGATTTATTATATGACCATCCTGTATGGGAAAAGACTAACTCTAGGTATCTTTGGTCAACTTTAAAAGATATAGCAGAGGGGCGGATGTGGCTCAAATGGTTGGGTTCGATCCCCAGGACCTCCCAGTAAAAATTTTAAAAAGTCAAATATAGAAGACGTGTGAGCCACCAGGCCCCACGCGTGGGTGCGCCGTTAGACCTTGGGGTGCACCGTCAGGCCTCGCAAGCCATACAGCAAGATAATGACGTAACAGGAGAGTTACACGAGGAAGAGCCAAGACAAGACGTGCTGAAAAACCAGGAACTAAGGTGGCGCAGGAGGTAGGACATCTCTCTCCCACATCGGAGTTTCCGAGGATTGAATCCCAGTAAAGACAGGAGGAGAAGGATGAGAAGAGAGGGCAGGAAACGGACACAGGGAGTTTCCCAGTGAATGGACACAGAAACAGCTAAAATGAGGGGTGGAGGTGGGTAAAATGGATAAAAGTAAATAACTAAATCATTAAAAAAATGTATAGGGGAGTAAGATACGGACTATAGTTAGTAGTAATACTTTGACGATGCTCTTTCATAATTTGTTAACAAATGTTTCACAACAATGCAAAGTATTTGTGGTGGAGTGATGTGCAGGAGCCCTGTATGATGTTATGAATGTTTGTTTTGTGGGTTCACAATGTTTCCTGAACACTTATAGTTTGTGTATATTCATGTATGAATGATATACTTTAATAAATTGTTCAGTAGGGCTCCCGTTTACCATATGGGAGGCCCTGGGTTCGGTTCCTGGGGCCTCCTGGTGAAGGCAAGCCCGCCCGCATGGCGTGGTTAGCTGACCCAGAAAGCACAAGCAGCAAGGGAGGGATAAATGAATAAATAAATAAAAATCTTTAAAAAAAAAAAAAAAAAACATTAAATCACAAGTATATGTTTCAATGCCCATAAATTTAAACTTCTGCTATATAATTTACAATGGTTGCATGACATTTCATTATATGGATGAACCATATTTTTTTCTTTGGTGTGAGTGTGGGGGGTGTGTAGGGGAGAGTGAGGTGGAGAAGCTCAGGTGCATATGAATGAAGTCATCCTTTTCAGTTTTTGGCACAACCACCTTGGCCCATACCAAGTTTCATTTCCTTTATGCCCATGCTCCCTTCTGTCCCCCTCCCCCATCTATGTTAATGGCCCATCTTTTTGTTTGTGTTCTTGCAAAATACAGGTATCAATGTTTCTGTTGCATGCATTTCTAATTTATGTAAATGATCATGTTACTGTATCATGTTGGGTTTTTTTTTCATTGAGACCTATATGTTTTAGATTTAATGATGTTGCTCATGACAATATCTACTCCATTGCTTCTAATTACTGTATAATACTCTGCAGTGTGAATCTTCCACTATTACCTACCCTCTCTCCTAGTGATGAATACTCAAGTTGCTTTGTGCTTCCCCCTCCATAAACAAAACTACAGTAAATATCCTTGTAGTCATGTGAACTTTCTCAGTATATATACCCAGAGCAGAATGTGTGGGTCACATATTTAATTGGACTAATTATTGCCAGATGGTCCTAGAATGGCTGTATCATGCCATGCATGCAGCTCCTAAAACCCTACATCCCACCCATGCTGAATATTATCTAGTTATGTCTTTTTGAAATGAGGTATAAGAATATGTCTCATTTTAATGTGTATTTCTCTAACTGCTAATAGAATGAACATGTTTATAACATTAAGTTATCCCACTCTAGAGCCTGAAATGTCTCCCCATTTATTAAGATCATCCCTAATTTATTTAATAATTTATTTATTGAATATTTAGGTTTCCAAGGAAGGGAGAAACAGAAGGTCCATGAACGAGCATGAAAGGCAGTGGTGGAGAAGGACATGTGCTCTGGTGGGCACCTGTCCTCTATTTACCATTGCAGAATCAAGCATCATTTCTTAAACAGTCAAGTGCTTAGAGGATATGAGCTGAAGAGGGGGAGGAGGGGAAGAGGCTATTCAATAAATTCACTGCTGAATCTTTGGTTCAAGTCCCACAAAATTCAGCAAGTAATACCAAATTGTCAATAGCTGGGAAGGGGTAGGAGTGAGTGGGGTGGGTGGTACAACAGGGAAGTGTTAGGAGCAGGGTCGCATTGACTGACAGCAGAAGAAACTAACAAGTTACCTGCCTAGAAGTTTTCACCCTGGGATTCGGGACTCCCTGTCCCATTTTAGCCATTTTTTAAGGAAAATTCCTTTCAAGGTATGTGGAGAAGTTCTCCAGCCCATTCAACTCATGTAACCTAACACATGTTTCTGCTATTAATTGATAAAATTAAGATTAAGGAAGGATTTTACATGAAAGCATTTGGCTGAAAGTTGAGGGCCCAGCCGAGTCTAAAAGAATCCCAGTGTCTAGGTGTGAGGCTCAAGAATCTATTTTATCAACACTTCTCCAGGGGATTCTGGTGATAAGCCAGGTTGGGTTTCTGGGGACCACACAGGGCTGGCGCACTCCTCAGCAGTCTTCAGGCTGACCTGCCATGTCAGACATGCAGACTTAAAATATCAAGACAATGACTCTAACCCAACCCAGGAGCCGCTGTTGTGACTTGCTGTGAGCTAACCCCACCTCTCTTGCTATAATTCAAGCTAATTGTCTCGTCAACATTCAGGGCAAATAGAAACCCATGTCATCCACCCCTCATGCATCCTATACTAATATATTGGAAAGATAACATTAAAAAGCCATTTGTTTCTTACTTTTGCAAACTTCAAAAATGCAAACGACACTTACTGGAGAACAGGACAAGTAGGAATGATATGACAGTTTCTTGTCTTGATATTTTTTGGAATATGCCTGTGCTGGTTCTGTACCGTGCTCAGTAGGCAGTGATGGGAAAGGTGTCATTTGCTCCCAGATTGTAGGAGTTGCAGCTCATGCAGGGAGTCCTCTGTGATGGAGGCCAGTCAGCTTTTATGGACTTCAATGCCATTTGCTTCAATACACTTTGAAATGCAGGGTCAGCTCACTGAGCTACAACATGCAATAATAACACATTTTATAGGACTACCTTGTCAGAGCAGCAACAACATGAGATACATAAAACCAATAAGCACACCATGTCTACGGATTCTATCCTAGTAACCATGATAAAGTAATAAAATTGACAGCAGCCATCAAAAAGCTCCCTTTCTGACTTTGTGCAGGGAATTTACTGTTGCTTAAAACAGAGGAGCTGTCGCAAAGCCTTAGATCAGTGAGAAGTTATGGACAGCAAGTTGCAGTGTGTGGAAGGAGGAGCACGCCCGAGAAATGAAAGCAAGGTGAGGCGATTCCGTTTTGCTAAGGCTTGGGACCCTGCAGTCTTTCATGTAATGCAATCTGCATCAGAAATTTTCTACAGAATGTTGCTGCTTTTCCAAATTATACATTTAATATTATGGAGGACTGTGCGGCCATGGGTCAGCAAGTACTATTTCCTCACTCACCTTAAAGCCCTAAGGCAGGAAAGAGCTTAAATTCAACAGAATACACAGGGAACCCAGCGGGTTGGGGCTGAGACTGGAGTCTTAGAGCTCATGCATCTCTGACCTGCCACACTCAGAGATGAGAGAAGTTGGAGGATTAAAATTATCATTAAAAATAGGGAAAGATTTTACATGGAATCATTTGTCTGAGAATCCTGGGCCATTTGCATTGCAACAGAATCCTAGTATCTAAGGGTGGGGCCCAGGAATCCATTTTTCCAGATTTCCCTGGATGGTTTCTTAAGATAAGCAAGTAGGATGCCCAGGAATCAGTGGAGGTAGAAATGGAGGCTGAGGGGAGGTGGGGATGGACATGGGACAGGATTGGGAGCTATTAAGGAAGGGTTTATGATCGGACTCCAGGCAAAATGTCAGCAATTATTAAACAAAAACATACTGAAACCTTTCTATATTCCAGGCAACTTTTGGGATACCATTGGGTAAATAACACAAGCAAGGACCCTGCTCTTATGCAGCATACATTTGAGGGAGATGGGAAGAGACTGATAATAAGTGAAAACAAATGAAAAAGGCAATTCCAAACCCTGATAGGCATGTGAAGACAATACAGCAGGATTCTATGAGAGTGAATTGGACATGGTATGGGGTTTGGTTTAGACTAGGTATTCAGGGAAGAACTCCCCTCCGTGGGGAAAATATTAGGGCTGAGATTTCAGAGATATCACGGAACAGCCATTTGGAGACCAGTGGCATCATCTTCCAGGCAAAGGAAATGGCACGTGCTAAGGCCTAGAGATTTCTGAGGCTTGGAAGAGCTTCATTTCGCTGTTCTTCCCCTGCCTGTCCTGCTTTTCTTGGACTGGAGTAAAGAGATAAAGGAGAGTTGTCCCCAGGTTTCTACTCTATTATTATGTCCCACAATTTTGCCCTCAGTCTAAGGTTTAATGAATTCTGAATGAATATCAAAGTTAATCAATTTTTACATTGATATCCAGCCAGAATTTCAAAAGTGTAAATTACCATTTATAACCTCAAATTGGGTCTAGAACTTCTCAAGGCCTTATAAACACAAAACCTGAGTGCAAGAGCTCTCGGGCCCCTTGCCCAGCAACCAGACTTCAGGAGATGGAGTCCTGCATGCATGAGTGTGGCCCTCTGGGTCTTGGCAAGGCTGAAGGCATCATATTGCCTGGCTCTCTTTTATCTATCTGCATTCAATGGTCCTGGCCCCTGTCTGTTGCTGATCCAGGCTTGGCTCCCCAACCTCAACCAGAAAACACTTCTCACTAAGCCGGCGTTGTTGTCCTCCTGACAGCTAACGTGCAGTGATGTTTCCTTCCACTGGTTTTCATTGTAGATGGGCTGTCTCAAAGGGCTTCTGAGAGCCAGAGTGGGAACCAAACCTCCATTTACTTCCCAATTCCTGTGGGAAAGAAGCCTCCAAGGACCAGAAACCCAAATAAGAAGAGCATTTGGACAACAGCCCACCTGTAAATTAGGATCTGGAACCTGAAAGTGAGCTCTCCAGCTAGGCAGAAGAGAGCCTCCTTAGCTTCAAAGTAAGTGTGACAAATGTGGCAGAAAGCCTAAACTCTGGGGGAGGGAGGACCTTTTTTATTTCTTTATTATTATTTTTTCAATTTGGTAGCTACTTGCAGCCCAGGGGCATGGTGGAGACATAAGGATCAAGGAGATCAAGGGAGTCTATTTGATGGCCGGATTCATTTCTCAGCCTTTTCTTTTAAATTCATTGTGTTTTTCCTTTTTTCATTTAAAATAAGCATTGAGAGCGCATCCTCAGCTAAGTTTCCCAAAGGACAACATTTTGCAGAACCCAGATCCAAGCACAATGCCCAAGCTGTGCATGAGATTAAGTGAGTGGGAGAACTTCAGTAGGGCCAAGGTCTGGGGGTGCACCTACTTTCAGGGAAGGAGCTTGGTAAGCAGAGGGAGTGTTACTTTCCTGGTCTCCCCCTCCCTACTTCCACCCCCTCCTCTGTGAGGAAATGGCTCTGCAGCTCTCATAGCAGCGTTTGACCCCCTTCCAGTTGCCTGCCAGGGATACTCATTAGCTCTGGAACTCACAAGGGGAAGACGCTCAGAAAAGCCCAGTGAACCCCTGCCTAGCCCTTGAGAAAGAAGTATGGCCAGCAACAAACAACAGTTTCTTCACTTAGGACAGTTTTGCTAAACACATTTATTCATTTATTTACCTTCTCTGGAAGCGTTCAGCACTAAATGTGTTGGTATTTCCACCTAAGAAGGAATTTAACTGAAAAAATGAGCAGAATGGCAAACGAAAGTAAAAAGACAACGAGAAAGAAAATGCCCACGGCTGTAATCCCACAGGACAACTTGACAGCCGACAGCTGAATTCCCCTTAAACGTGGGGGGTTTGTACACACCGTCTCCTCCAAGCCCTCAAATTTTTGCAGGTTTTCTTTGTACCATGTTAAGAAAAGAATATTGGAACATGTGCACTCCAGGGGATTGTGACTTAAATTAATGGTGTCCTGCTGGGACAAGATGGGGACAAGATGGGACGGAATGAGGCGGATGCTGTTGGCAGCCAGGTTGAGGTAGATCCCCTTTAGATGACTAAGTGCCTCAATGCTCTTGCCCGCCAGGTTGTTGTGGCTTAAGTCGACATGGCTTATTTTTTCAAGGCCATGGAATGCTTGCTGGTCTATGGAGAGGAGGTCACAGGAGGATAAAATCAGAGTCTCCAAGCTGCCCACAGGCTGAAGCAGGTTGGTCTTTGGGATGCTCCCATGTTGAAAGCTATTCCCCTGTAAATTCAGATGCCGGAGGTCAGGCAAGCCTGCTAGAAGATGCTGATTGCTTGTATCAAGGGAGCAGTAAGAGAGATTGAGAACCTGCAGGAGACGGAGGTTTTGGAAAGGACTTTGTGGAGTATCAACATGTAAGCGAGTAAATGCCAAATCCAGGTGTTCTAGCCGAGGACATTCTTTGAATGCCTGACTCTGGAGACCCAGGGGTTCGTTGTAGCTCAGGTTGAGGCACTGCAAGTGAGACAGGCTTTTGAGTTGCAGATTGCAGCAGTTAGAAGCCTCTATGTTACTGTGGCTTAAATCAAGTTCCTGAAGATGTTCGAGTTTTTCCAAACAGCCAGCACCAAGGTCCAGCTTCTTCATGTTACCTTTGATGTAGAGGCGTGTAAGAGAGGGAAAACTGGCAGCATTGATTTGACACAACTGGTCAAAATGATTTGCATTGAGAACTAATTTCTTGAGTGAGTTCATACCCTTAATCCCAGAGGGTAACTCTTGTAAGTGAGTAGCCGTGAGATCCAGTTCCTGAAGTTGGGTGAAGCAGCGAAACATGGAGGATGAGAAGTCAGAGAAATGGTACTTCTGTAGGTTGATGCTCTCAACAGACATTTCACAAAGTCCCTGAAGCATGTCTGAACTAAGATCTTCAGCATCTAGGTCCTCAAATGTGCCAAGCCAGAGAGACTGAATAGTAGAGTTTTGCAGACCTTTTAATAAAACAGGCAAGTCAAGAGTCCCTCCAAAGTTCAAACTTTGGAAGATTTTTGAGTGGAAAGCCCCAGGCTCTATAGCTTTAATGTTGTTGCCGTTGAGGTTCAGGCTTAGGTTGGCGGCTTGCTTCAGAGAGCCCGTGTCCTTTGCTGTGAGGTGGTGTATAGCATTATTCTGAAAATCCAGGACTTTCAGATTCTGCGTTGGGAAGTTTGTTGGGAGGTTAATGGAGGAAATATGGTTGCTACCAAGATGCAAGCTTTCCAAATGTTCCAGATTGTGCACTGGGATAAAATCGAGATTGGAAATTCCTGTTTGGATTAAAAAGAGATGCTTCAGAGACTTGGGCCCGTTAAGTGATGTCTCTGCCATGAATATCAGTGGATTTCCAGTCAACACGATAATGCTCAACTGACGATGGCTCTGAAATGTGTCTTCATGTACCCAGTTAATCTGGCACCTTAAAAAGATAGTAGTATTTAACAGTAATGAATTTGAAAAAAGAAAAAAAAGACAACTCTGTCACAATGATATATGCTACAAAGCTACCTTTGTGGATAGTAAAACTACACAGTATTATTCAAAGTCAAACATAATAAACTTTCTTCAGTACTCACAGATGGCCTGTTGAATTCATTACTGAATAGCCTCAGTTCTGAACACCCTGAGTTGGAATTATTTCCAGATATCATTTACCTTCAGACTGAACCCTTATTGGTTTACGTTTGTAATCTAGGATACAGTCAGTGGTTTGATTGAAGGTAAAACCAAACTATTATTTACTATTTTAAATAGTACATAATATGTCATATGATAGATAATATATCACAGATGAATCTGTGCCAGCCTGGGCAAGTCATGACTTTTCTCAAACTATGTTTTTTCATCTATAAAGTTGAAAAACAATAGCTACTTTGTAGGACTATTGTGAGTCAAATGATAAAATATATGTGGGAATGCTCTATAGAAATATGGACCACAAGGTTCATTGGAAACTGTTGGGTACTTCACACCTGAAAATATCAGAGTGTATATATATATATATATACTTAGCTTTCCTGGAGACCAGTAAGGTAATTCCTTAGAAATGCTTAGTTAAAAGGAAAGGCAAATCCATAGGAGTAAGTGTAGCCTGAAACTAGACTATATCTGGGGACTATCTGCTTTATTTGGTGGCTTACGGCCTGTTTTTTGTTGTTGTTTTTTTTAATTAGAGAAGTGATAGGTTTACAGAAAAATTAAACAGAAAATACAGAGTTCCTCATATACCTTCCCTATTATTAACACCTTACATTAGTGTGGTACATTTGTTACAACTGATGAAAGAATATTATATAATTGTGCTATTAACCATACATAGTCCATGGCTTACATTAGAGTTCCCTGTTTGCATTCTACAATTCTATGGGTTTTTAATTTTTTAAATTTTAGTAACACATATATAGCCTAAAATGTCCCCCTTTTTAAAAATTTCAAATACATTTCATTGCTGTTAATATATTCACAATGTTGTACCACCATCACCACCATCCATTGCCAAATTTTCTATCAACCCAAATAGAAACTCTGTACAATTTAAGCATCAATTCCCCAATCTATTGTATGACCTTACTGATATGAAATAATGAGGATAAAGAAATTCATCAAGTCAGAAACTAGAATATGTGGGGGGAGGGGGAAAGCCTGGTTTTAAGGAGCCTCTTGTACCAGGAGCAGAGACAAAGCCTGGGGCCCAAGCAGCATAGGACATCCTATCAAAATCCAGCAAGGTGCTGGGACCCTCAATAGGCGAACTTAAAAAAAAAAAAAAGAAAACCCACAAAGGGAGACATCAAGGACATGTGATTTTCATGACCTTGCTCGGGTAGAACAGTAAAAACAACAAAATCTCCTCCGAGAATGCTGAACCATAAGCTTCCACTTGTGAGGACTGTGGCCTGAATTTATACTACCTCTGTGGCCCTCTCAAAAGAAACCCAAGTGAACATTTAGGTTAAAATAGAAGTGACTTGAGGTAACTGGCAGAAGCAAATGCAAACCTTTGCTGGAGTAATGAACTTACTTAATTGATTTTTTTATAAGGTAAACTTTCAAACATACATAAAAGTAGAGGTAATAGTCAACTAACCTTTTTATGTCTATCACCCAAACAACAATTATCAAGATTTGCCATATTTGCTTCTTTGCTTCATCCAGCTCACCTCTCTCTCCTGAATTATTTTAAATTAAATCTCAGACATGTTATTTCATCTCATACATATTTCAGTATGCATCTCCTCCCATAAAAGGATGTGTTTTCCATAATCATAACACCATTATCACACATAAAAATATGAGCAATTCATCATCAAATTCCAGAAAAGCATTTTAAACAAAAATTTCCACAGATAAAGTTCCAAGAAATAAATGAGCTCCAAGTAAAAATTCACTGAATGCATAAGGGAAACATATTTGCAAAAGTCAGCAGGAAAAAAAATTCTACAGAATCAGCTTCAAAGATTCAGCAGATATCCAGAATTATCTGGTGTATCTGATATATATTATCAGAATATATGATAAATGTGTTTAATATGTGTCATGGTTTGAGTCTTTTGTGGACTCCAGAAAATTATGGTCTTAAGCCCACCCATTCCTGTAAATGTAAGCTTATTGTATGTAGGACCTTTGGGTTAGATTCAGTTAAGGGACCTTTTCATTAGATCACTTTCGGTTAGAATGCTTTTGTTAAGGGTCTTTGATTATATTGCCGGGCCCAGGGTGGTCTTAATCCTCTCACTGGGATCTTATATAAACTGAGAACTGAAAGCAGAGATACACAGAGAAAGAGTGCTGCCATTTTTATCCTGCCATGTGAGGGAGGACTCCAGGATCACCCACAGCTGAGCTGGAACAAGATGAGCTCACAAGAAACTCCAAGAGACTAAAAGAGAGGCTGGAGGCTGGAATCAGTGGAGCAGTCCTAGGCTGGAGAGATGAGCCATATGCCCGATCGTCCACAGCTGAGCTAGGGAAGAACATGAGCTTGGGGGAGAAGGCAGCCATTTTGTCTTGCCATGTGGCAGGAGTCCAGGATCTGCCAGCAGCCAATTTTTGGTGAGACAGTATCTCTAATGACTCTAGATTTGAACATTTTCACAGCCTCAGAACTGTAAGATTTTACCCTAATAAATTTCCATCATAAAAACCAGCCCATTTCTGGTATTTTTGCATTGGCAGCCTTTAACAAACTAAAACTATATACTTAAAGAAAATAGAAGGAATCAAAAGTATGAGGAATGGGGAAAATATCAAAATTGACCAGTTATATTTGTTTAAAAAATCAGTGAAACTTACTGAAATGAAAAGAATTAATACTTGAACTTAGAAAGCTAATGGATAGTTTTTACAGCAGATTAGACACAGCTTTGGAGTATATTGATGGGCTAGTAGTAGCCACAAGGAAATATCTAGAATATAGACCAAAAACCAGAGATGGAAAATATGAAAAACATATTAATATATCTGAGGGATAGATGAGAAGACCCAACATAAGTCTAACCAGAGATCCAGAAGCTAATAAAAGAATGAATGGTGGCAAATCAAAATTCAAACAGATAATGTCTGGAATCTCCTTGAATTTATGAAAAACACCAATCTCTGATTCAAGAAACTCTACAATTGACACAAAGCTATATCACCGTGAAACTGCAGAATGCCAAAGACAAAGAAGAGTCATTAAAAACATTCATTCAGACCCCTACCTCACAACATACACACAAAAAATTAAGTCAGAATGGATCAACATATGAACTATTAACACCACCATGAATCTCTTAGAAGAAAACTTAGGGGATAATCTTCAGGACATTGAATTTGGTAATAATTTCTTAGATATGATACCCAAAGCATGTGCAACAAAATAATGAGTAAATAAATTAGTCCTTAATCAAAAATAAAAACTTTTGAACATCAAAGTACAGAATAAAGAAAGTGAAAAGGAAACCTACAGAATGGGAGAAAGTAGTTCTCCTCATAATTGCTGAAAGGGTACATGGATTCTGTTTTGGGTAATTCAATTTTGGTAAAGGATGTTGGTGATGGTAGCACAACATTGTAAATGTATTTAATGGAACTGAATTGTCCACTTAAAAGAGTTTAAATGGCAAATTTTATGGGAAGTATATATATATATATGTTACCACAATAAAAAATAATTTAAAAATCCAGAGAGAAAAGACAGGTTACCTATATGAAACTGATAGGATAGATAGGCAGCTGCTCAGTGTCCACAATGGAAGACCATGGAAGGACAGTACCAATGGGCTGAGAAAAAACAACTGTCAGCTTAGAATTCTATATCAGACAACTCTATGGTTCAAGAACCAGAATGCAATAAAAAACATTTTCAGAAAAACAAAACTGAAGGAATTTACTAGTAACTGGATCTCACTAAAGGAATTTCTAAGCATATACTTTAGGATGAAGAAAAATCATTACAGACAGGAAGATCCAAACACCAAGATGGAAGAACAAGCAAAGAGAAATAGAGGATGTGGTAAAGCTAAAGAAACAATGACTGTTTAAAAAGATAAAAAATTTTAAAACGTCTACTTTGTGGTAAAACAAAAGGCAGCAAGGGGAGTTGAGGAGGAGAGCTTTAGAAAGTATGAGTTCAAATTTTTATCAGTTTTATAACTAACAGAAGAGGAAATCCTGAAGCTAGAAAACCTATCCTGTTCCAAAATGCACTCCTCATAAATACAGCGAAAGCCGTTTCACCTGAAAATGAGGAACAGAAAAGGAGAGGGAAGTAAATTTCTTTGGAGAATAATGGTGTGGTAACAGACTAATCTTAATCTCTATCTTATGGGGCAACGCTCTCTCTTAGTCAAGCGTTTGTAAGCTGGGGAGGTAACTTTGAGTCATTTGGTGGATTCTGGACTGGGAGACAGGAGAGCAGAGTCCTAGTTTCCTCAATCTGTGACCTTAAGCAAGTTCACAGAACTTCCTTGAATCTCTGTTTCCTCGTCTAACTATAGGTGAACAATAATATTCAATATGGCTACCTCACAGTGGTTTTTGTAAAGATAAAATAGTCCTATGGATGTGAACATCTTCCCACTCTGAGGAAGCGTTAGTTGAAGGACAAAAGTAGAGGAAGAAGAACTACTGCAAGGGATGCAAAGCCCTTTACCCGTTTTTCACACACACATAAGCTCAAATTCCCTTTTGTTTTCTTCCCTTATGTCTTGGTAATAGTTCTGCATAGTGGTTTTCAAACCACTAGGTTTTAGCATTTGGAATCTTGCGGTATGCCACTGAAACCAAATAATGGGACCCTTTTCCCAACTTATAGGGAAAAAAGTTAATGGAGAGGGTGCGTTTGTGTGTCTCTGGTAAATTTTTCTTAAAATGTTATCACCCAATAATGTTCAACTAATGCTAAAATGTAGTACCATATAGCATCTAATTTAGTACAAGCTTTAGTTGCTTTTATTGTTGCTTTCCACATTCCTTAGAACTTCTTAAACAGCACTGTTGCTGCAACTAGTTTGAGAACCGTCCATATTCTTCGTTGATTGGTGTTCATTTAAACTATGTTTCACCTACATAAAAACATTTGGTGGGAAGGGATAAGCACACAGAGTAAGCAGATTGTCACTGTACCCCAGAAGAAGGTTCTAGAAACAATTTGAATGCAAGTTGTGTTATTACTTAAGAAAAGCACCAAGAGGGCATAAGGGATGCAGATACATACCTGGTTAAATCCAAAAAGATAAGATTTATGAGTCTGCCGAAGGTTGTATTTTGAATTGCAGGCAAGATATTAAAACTGAATTCCAAAACTTCTGTTGTGTCTGGTAGAGAGTCAGGAATTTTTCTCAGACCTAAATTTTCACAGTTGTATGTTTTGTTGGCTTCTTTCTGATGAGAGAAACAATATACATTATATTGTAATAATTTGATTGGCAAAATTACATATGTTTTACCCTTTGAGCAGCAATACAACTTCTAGAAATTTTTATCAAATACAAACTTGCAAAAACACAAAATGACATATGAACAAGGTTATTCATTATAATATATTTTGTAATAGCAAAAGATTGGCAATAAAAAGAATATTCATAAATATAGGACTAGTTGAACAAAATATGGAACGTTTTGCAGGTAAAAATGAATGAGAAATATCTCCATATGCTGATATGGAGTAATAGCCAGTATCCATGGTCAGGTAAAAAAGCACAGTGCACAGCAGTATATATTTATATATAGTATATAGTATATACTATACAGATGCTACCTTTTGTCTAAGAAAGGTTTGCATGTATTTACTTGTATTTGCAAAAAAGAAACAAGGAGGAAAACCCAAAAACTAATAAAAATCAGTTGTCTTTAAGGGAAGAGAAGGAACTAAATAGAGAGGGCAGGGCTGGAAGCTAGACTTCTTCGAATGTACCTTGTTTTACACTTTTTATTTTCAACATGAGTAAATGTTCTCCCTAAAAAAAAAGCCACAAAATTAAATAAAGCAATGCCTAAATTTTGAAAAAACCTAAATTAAATGAATCTAACTACATATCAAGTTCGTGATATAACCACAAAGAAAATGTTTATTCCAACTGACCTAAGAACACAGTATTTTGATGACACAGCCTTAGTGTGATAGAAAAATATTGCAAAACATTCTATTTCATTTAGTAGTCTTATTGTAATTAATAATGTTGGTATTGTTATTTTGAAACTATTATATATATATATATTACAGATTGTGGTGGGTTGAATTATGTACCCTAACAAATACTTTTTCTTAATCTGATTCCATTTCCCTGTGGGTATGAACCCATTGTAAATAAGAATTTTTTTTTAGGTACTGGGATCAGGAATTGAACCTGGGACCTTGTACTCAGGAGGCCAGCGCTCAACCACTGAGCTACATCGGCTCCCTTGAGTTGGCTCCTTTGAGTTGATTCCCTTGTCTGTTGGCTCATTGTTGGCTTGTTGTTTGGCTCATTGTTTGGCTTGTTTGTTTTTGCTTGTTGTCTGCTCATTGTTTTTGCTCATTGTCTGCTCATTGTTTGTTTGTTTTCTTTAGGTGGCACTGGGAAATTAACCCTGGACCTCCCATGTGGGAGGCAGGAGCTCAACTGCTTGAGCCACCTCTGCTTCCAATAAGACCTTTTGAAGATGTTATTTTTAGTTAAGATGTGGTGATCTGAACCATGGTGAGTCTAAATAGGAATTATTGGAGGTCTTATAAAGAGAAAGCCACAGGGAAGAGCCAGAGGCCAAATATCAGTAGAAACAGGAAGAGTAGGGAGAAAGGAGAGGACATCACCATGTGACAGGAGGCAGAAATACAAGCCAAGAAACCCCAAGGATTGCCGGCAGCCAGTACCAGAACGCTACTGACCCTGAGAGAAAGCATGGTCTTGCCAACCCCTTGATTTGGCTTTTACTCTCTGAAACCATAAGCCAATAAATGCTTGTTTAAGCCAAACAAGTTTGTGGTATTTGTGATAACAGCTCAGGCAAACTAAGACACGGGTTAAAACAAATAAGGAATTATGTTCATGTTGATAGGAACCAAGATTTTCCACATAAGAGAATAGCGATACCAGAGTAAAATCAGAGAAGTTAAGTGAAAACTTCTCTGATTTTAAGTTTGATTTGGAAATATAAACCTCTGATTTTAAACTTACTTTTAAAAATACACACAGAAATGTCTTATACAATTGCATATTTAATTTTCTGAAAAAACCTTTATTCCATAAAACAATGCACTAAATGTACACAACCTATGGAAAAAACAGTGGCAGACCATTCAAAATCAATGGAACTTTGTAACCAGAGGACTAATAAGATGGATAATAATAAAAACAGGAGGTCCTTGAGAGCTCTCATTTTTAATACAGATCAGTTTTAATTTTGATAAAATTGATCCTGAATATAGACTTCTTCATTAACTCTTTCCTTCACCTCCCTCCCTCCCTCCCTTCCTTTCTTCCTTCTTTCTTTCCTCCCTTCCTCTCTCTCCTTCTTTCACACGGGGGGAAAATGACTTTACATCTTTTCAATTTGCTCTCACAGCTTCCCAAGATAGTTTACAATAGTGAACGTATAGTAATTGTTGAAGTTATTAAACCAACCACTAAAGGTAGGCATTTCTGTAAATTTTCACCTTTTATTTAAGATCTTCTATTGCTAAGGTATTCTCTTAAATTGTGAGAAATCTCATCCTGATCTTGTCAAAATATTAACATGCTAGAAAATCACATATTAACCTATGTGACCTCTGTTGTTATACTGACATTATTTCCCTATTGCATATGATCTATTTGTGTTTTTAAAAAAATGCATTGTAGCAGCAGTATAGACTGTGCTCCTAGCTCTAATTAGTAAAAAAGTCTAGAAGCAATAACAGCCTAGTAGTAGTGACCATCTCAAAAAGTTCCCAGAGTGTGGTCTCTAAACACCATTCTTCTCTAAAAGGAATCAGGGCTCCTTGGATGTCAGATTGCAAACCTCTGTGTGTGTGTGTGTGTGTGTGTGTAGGGGAATACATAAGATGTGCCAAGAAAATCTATGAAAGGAAAATGGTATAATATCAAAAGGATGTAGGAACCAGTTTAAAGTGGCTCCCATTGGCCAAAACAAGATGATTTGAGCATCAATGAATGACCGTTTAAAATACATTAGAGAGAGCAGAGGTGGCTCAAGCCAATGGGCACCTCCCTCCCACATGGCAGGTCCTGGGTTCGGTTCCGGTGCTTCCTGAAAAAAGGAAGGAGATGAACATAAAATGAATGGAGACAGAGGGCAGACAGTGATCACGAACAACAATGGGGGGGGGCAAATAAAGAAAATAAATCTTAACAAAAAAATAAGCTATTAAAAAAATACATTAGAGAAAAGCCATGGTTCACCATGACACACAAACACATTCACACATAAAGGAAAGAGAGGGAGACACAAAATAAAACTCATTGTTCATCATTGGAGGTTGCTACGGCTTCAGTCATTCTGAAAATTGATTGTTGAAGAGAAATAAGTATTTATTTTTACTTTCTCTTAAGAACTTTTTTCCAGGGTCACCAAATTGCTATAGTGAATGAAGAAATGTTCTTCTATGCTGAAGATTTCTAGTTAATAAATATAGAAGTAAAATCAGAAATTGTAAATCATCATGAAATATCTGAATCCAGTGATTGTTATCAATTGTTGGCAAAACCTATGGTGAAAAGTTGATGAGAACTTTATAGTAGAAGTAGCAATTTGTCACTACCTGAACCTATTGATCAACCCTAGCATCACCAAAATGAGACAATCAGACAGTGCATATTTTCTGATGTGACACAATATGAAGTACACAGCACCAGCTAAGGAGTATTCTTGCTAAAACCTGAATCCAATCAAGCCTTTAGGTCTCACTTCCAGACCACAAGTGAAGTGGGGGATTTAGGTTAAACAACAGCAAAAAATAGCAATCAGCCTAATCTAGAATGTGTGATATTCTATAGAACAATGGGCTTGATTTTATTGATATGTGAGTTGCAGACAATATGATAGACAGATGATAGTTAGATGATAGATGATAGATAGATGATAGATAGATAGATAGATAGATAGATGATAGATAGAGAGATAGATAAAGAGATGATAGATAAGAAGAAACTCTCTTGCTGAAAAAGACAGATATAAAAGCTACTTTAGAGGTATAACCAATGAAATACAGTGAGTTGCCTTTGCTTAGATTCTGATTCCCAGACAGCTGTTTAAAGAATACATTTCATAGGCTGTGAGGGAGCTTTGAATAAGGACACGATATTAGGTGAAATTGAGGAATTATGAACTTTTGTTAAGAATGATAATGGCCTTGAGGTTATGTAAGAGAAATGTTATTTTTTTGAGAAGGATATTGAAGTATTTGGAGATAAAATGACTTGATGTTTGGGGTTTGTTTTAAAATACTCTGGCAAAAGAGGTGGGGAATGGATAGATGAAACTAGTATGTCAAAATGTTGATGTTTGTTAACTGTGGAGTGATAGCAGTGATAGCAGTTAGTGGACTAGCTACTTTTGAATATGTTTTTTTCTCCGTCTGGGACGCCTCTTTTCTTTTTCTTACCAGAAGGTCCCGGGAATAGAACCCGGGTCCTCCACATGGTAAATGTGAGCTCAATTGCTTGAGCCACAGCCGCTTCCCTTAAATATGTTTAGAAATGTTATTAATAAATACTTTTAAAAACCATCAATGTTGCACAGACTATTCCACCATAAGTTTATTGTAACCTTGAAGCATGGATTAAGTTTGGATCTCTGGATCTGCAGATGCTGATACCCAACCCTAGGCACCTGGGCCAGTTCTGTACACAAGTGTAAAGGACTTCTCCATCCTGTCCCCCAGGATAGCCAAGCATTCAGAAGTCTGCCAATCACTGATTATTAGATGCCTAATTACTCAAATTATAAATCTTGGGCTAACCAGGTCAAAACAGAAAGGAATTGGGTAGAAACCTATAGGAATGTGGGGTCACAATTTATCTAGTTGATGCTTTGGAATGAAGGGCCATAGGGTATGGATGAAGGTCTGATGGGGTATATTTTGCTGAATGTCCCAGGACCATAGGTCATCTCTCAGAGAGAAGAAGTGATTCTGAGTACAGCAGTATCTGTCACTCATATTGTTGTCTTCTAACTCAAAGTACATGGGGAATTCATGCAGAGTGCAATGGAAAAAGAAAGACTACAGTTGATGAATGAGTAAAATCCAAAAGCTCTTATGCTGAACTCTCCGTGGGATTCTAGGGGTATGAGGTGGCATCAGTGGATTCAATGGTACACTGATAGGTGGCTTTGGAAATGATGGTGGATTGTGGTAGCATAAGATTTAATTGGGGCTTTATGGAAGTAATGACACCTTACGTCCTGGACATTGGTGGCCTTGTCAGCAAACATCCCCGTGGGAGTGAGATCAGTAGAATAAAGGGCAGGACAAGCCTGAATTACCCAGGTCTTGGGAAATGTACAGCTGTCAGAACACCCTGGGATTTTTTTTTTCTTGGCTTACTTCTGTGAGCCAGGTGGAATTTTCCTTATAGTGAGTGAAAGTTCTACTGTTAGTCATCCTGGGAAGAGAAGTCATTGAATAACCAAAATCATAACTATGGGCACCTGTCTCAGGTGCTTTTGAACCTGCGCCATGGGGCTGATTTGAATGGTCATACCCAAACAGGGAATAAGCCCCACCTACCTTGTAAATGTTCTATTTTCCTCTATGCCCTGAATTATCAGTATGTATGTATTTTCTAAGTAATCATTAATGGTCTAGTGATTTGGGGCAAGGAGCTATTGAGGGAAGGGTAATATTTAGAAAATTGCTGCCTGTTTTGAATAATAGTTTGTTGACATACAGTATAATGTATGGGATAAATTTGATTTTTTAAAAGGTGATTTACATCATTTGATGACAAGTCTTTTTTGTTTTGTTTTAAATATAGCTTTTTTGGATCTATTATCCTGTGTGCTGCTGGGAATTTTAAGCATTTTTATGGTACATTTTACTGTGGTTTGAGTTAAAGGTTTTGATGTACATAATGAGACTTTAGAAAACTCCTCTATTTTGTTCTCATCCCTCCTTTTCAACTTTGATTTCCCTTCTCCTTCCTTCTCGGACCTCCTTCTTTTTGTTTCTTGCTGTCCTCTCTATTCTCCTTCTTAAGGGGTCCGTGAGCTTGAATTAAAATTCAAAAAAACATTATTCTTGTGGGGACGTGTTGGTGCGGGTGTGATATATTTATTAAATAATGCACTGTATAGTGTGGACTTAGTGAGGGGTCTGTGGTTTTCACCTGACTGGCAAAGGGGTCCGTGGGACAAAAAAGGTGCACCATCACACTCCCGATTAGCAGCTTTCCTATGCTGAGTTGCAAACAGGCTTACTTAGCTGGAAGCAGAAGACTGCACACATCCTCCTTGCTCTGAAGTGTGATGTTTTAGAAATGTCACTATTTTAATTGCTTTTTGCTTTATTCATTCCTACTTCTGCTTAGTTGTGCACTTTTGTTGTAGCGATGGTGAGCATGCTCATCTATGGGAATCTTCAGATTTCTTTAGATTGTGGCAATATTATAACTGCCACTGATGAAATTGCCATATTTATATTTTCCTGTAATTCATTCTTCATTTTATAGACCCCAAGTCCTCCAGGCCCTGCAACAAATCCACATAATGCCCTTGAAATGCACACTTTGCATTTGAAACTTAGATTTAGCTGACTGGTGGGAAAAAACACATGTTGCCAAACACCTCCTTGGTGCCCATGAATATGGAGGACCCGGAGAGAATATGTATGTGCAGCTGCTGCCCCAGTAGTTGCTAAGGTTCGTATTAATTTTGAAGAGACGTTTTTCTTTTCTGGTTTTCATTGGAGTAACTGATGTCACATACATTTAGAGAAAAGGCGCTTTCTCAATTTGTCTTGCTCTATTCTGACCCTAGGGCAAAAGGCTTTCCAATGGCAATTCCCTTTTTCTCCTGAATATAGAAAAGCCCCTGACTCCTAAATTATTCAGTGCTTCTGCCTCTTGTGTGCTTTATTAGGCACTTTACTGCAGTAATGCGATTCGGAAAGTTGAGAACTGAGGAGGTGGTCAGTGGCCTGAGGGAGCACCTAGGAAATGGAAAGGCAGGTATACGAAATCTCTCAGTTTCATCCCAGAGAAAAAATGATAACTAGTTGATAACACTACCAAGGAGAATCAAGAAGCCCACCTGGAGCCTGTGTCATCACTTTAAATAATCTCCAGGTGGGTGGGGTGGCGGCAATGAACTCTGCCCTGGCTCCCTGAGAGACAAGGGCCAATGAGGGAAACATGGCTGGTAAGAAACTTTAAAGACCAAACACATTTCAGAGACAGTCTGGGCTCAACAACCTTTCTTAGGGCTTGCACAGCCACAACCCTGTACAACCACACTCATCATTGAGGATGATGACACCGGAGGACCACATGATCTGGAATTGTCTAGGGAGCTTTAAATTGCTCTCAGACTACTGTATTATTTTAGGCAGGAAGGATATATACGTGTATATAAATACACACACATACAATATATGTGTATACATGTATCTATGCACACACACAGTATTCTCCTCTATCAGTTGAGAGTAATTTACAATCATGACCTTTCACCCCTACAGACCTCGGCTTGTAACTCCTAAGAACAAGGACATTCTCTTACACACCCACAGTGCCATTATCAAATTCAGAATATGTAACATTGATTTAATGTTATTATCCAACATAGATTCTATTTTCAATTTTTGCCGATTGTTTCAATATTGTCCTTCACAGTAATTTTTTTTCCAGTCTAAGATCACATATTACGTTTAGTTGTCAAGTCTCTTTAGTCTCCTTGAATCTGGGACGATGCCTCAGCTTTTCGTTGTCTTTCATGACATTGATTTTGTTTTTTCAAGAGTCACAGACTTATATTTTGCAGAATGTCCCTCTTACTGGGTTTGTGTATTTCCCCATGATTTGATTCAGGCTATCTACATTCTTGTGAGGTTGTGTCTTTTCTTGTTAAGATTCATATCCAAACTTTTTGAGAGCAAGCTTTGATAGCAGAGCACAGGGTTCCAGGAGAGCAGAGTGACAGTGCCACAGAGGATGGAAGGACAGGGCAGGAGAGGAATACTGGGACCTGAAAGCTTGGCTACTGCCATTTGGTCCAGGGCTGGGCCTGCTGCCAGGTCCATGTGTTTTGGTTGCTTTTCCAGACAGATGCCCACCCCTGCTACTGCAGTCCCGGGGGTTTCTCTGAGCGTCGCATGTCCACTTCCTAAAAAGCCATTCTTCTCTCTTTAGAGCTCAGTATGTGGTCTGTTTCCAAAGCCTCCTCATTCCTCCATGCTTTGCTCTTATTGTAACTGGACCCTTCTTGATGTGAACTCTAAGACTACGTGACATTCACGACAAGGGGCATTAGTTCAGGACCTGTGCGCTGGGACCAATGCCAACCAATTTGTCTCCAGCTCCATCTCAAAGGTGCTGCTTTTTACAAGAACAGGGCGCCTGAGTGCTACATCTGGATTCACAATCCCCTTTCCCTCCAGGTATTCATTTGCATTTTTTCAATCAGGATCTTATTTTGCTTCTTTCTGTTGTATCTTCTTGCCATCCCCCTGTATTTTCTCTCCTCTCAAATGGTGAGATCATTTTCTAATTTAGAACCCTTTGAATTGCACTCCAGTGCTGACTCCTACTTTTTGGAAGCCTGGTCTGCACTTGGCAGAAGCAGCAGCTCCCTCCCCCCTTGTCTGAGACACTGAACCCCCACCCTTCCTCATAAAGCACTCTTTGATCTCAGAGATGGCAATCTGGCTCAGTAATAATTACTTTCTGAAAACAAAACAAAACACTCCCAGGAGGGCACATCCTAAAACCTTGTTGTGAATCTGACATCCTCCAGGCCAAGGGCATTCTGATTACATGCAGTTCATTTCCTGTTTGTCTTAGAATCAGAATTTTTGGGTTCAAATCCCAGCTCTCAACCATCTTATGATTTGTGAACTTCTCTGTATGTATGTTTTATTTCAAGAAAACGTCTACTAAACTCAAAACAAAGCAAAACAAAACAAAAACCTAGTTTCCAGGATAAGGTCTTATAAACCAATGATGGTCACATGGGCTTGTGGTTAATTATGCTAAAACCAGGGGGGAAGAACAAAAGAGGAAAGGAAAGCTAGGGAAAGGGATGGGCAAAGCTGGGGTAATTTGCACTAGAAAAGGGGCCAGATTCTTAATTCAAAGACCCAGGTTCACCTTCCCACTATTCCCACTTTCATTCCACTTGCCTGCAGCCTAGAAGTTCCTTAGTCAGGGACAAGAGCTCCTTCACCTTCCTATCGCCCAGCTCCCTCCCCACTATTTGCAGCATAGTAAGGGCTCAATAAATAACCTGAGAATCCTGTTGCCAAGAGCTCATCATACATGACAGACGAGGCAAAAGAAAATATAGATCCAATGCTAATTGACTAGGTCACAAGACCATTTGAAATCAGAATCCTTTCAGAAGAGGGATGCCAGGAGGTTGTTGTATTGGAAGGTTTCAGCCTCACCTGACTTATCCAAAAGGGAACTCTCTTGCAGCAGCATAGGGCCCAGCCTGGAGGACCAGGATCCTCAATGCCACCCCTGAGATCTGAATAGCACCGAAGTCCCCAGAATAGGCAGCACAAGGACAAGGATCTTCTCCCTGCCTCTTGCCCTTCCCTCTGCCAAAGCAGGAGCCATTTGCAAAAAGGAACTGGCAACTCTGGGGCCTGCTATCCTCAGTGGGGGCCTGGCTGGTCTATTATTTCCATGGACTTTCCAAAAACTCTCAGCAATGCTGGCCCTTCCCAGGGACTCTCCTGTGAGCTGCGGGAGGGCTGCACATGCTTTGCACCGACATGGAGATTTGAGAGTTGAACTGGTAGGCTTAAGAGGAAGGCCTTTGCTTTGCAGTGAGCTGGAATTTGATGGTAACACTATCACATGGGAGGGCGTTGCCATGAAGTGGGTGACATACCTATCTGATTACTGAAGGGTGGTCTCCCCACTTCTTAGCACACCGTCTACATGTCATTATGAAATCGACTTTCCAGCCTGAGTAATGGGGAGATGGCCTTCTGGGGCTGATAGAAAACTCTTACTATTCCCTTCCCAGCTTTGCTTTTCTTTGGACATTGTGCCTTCTCTTGGCCTGAGTTCATCCTGATTTTATCTTAATACAAGACCAACAAGGCCACATTCAACTCTGCTTCTAGGTCTAATTCCAGACCTGGCCTGAGGCTTGCTCTTGGTTGGTCAGTCTTTGCCCTGCCCTGCCTTTTAACTCTCTTGACCCAGCCTCCTGCGCCCGGCCGTGGTGGTGTTACTCTGCATCCTTGCTGCCTTCTCAGCAGGGGCTGCCCAGTAAAGCAGCCCACTCAGCCACCAAGGCTGATGGGCTTTCCTGTCCTCAGCCCTTGTCAGACAGGCCATGTGGTCCTGGACACTTGCTTGGGTCAGATATAGTGGAAGAAAGATTGCAGCATTTTAGAAGATGGCAGGAGACAGAGGCCCTTCTCCATTCTCTCTCACCACCCCCTCCAAGAACTTCCCATAGGTTGACAAATATTATTATGGTCCAAAACAGAAGGTGCATCTGGCTCTTTTCTCAGAGTTTACTCCTGTGGGTTTATAAAAACAGATGGAGGGTTGTCCACCTTGAGGAGAAAGCCAACTCTTTCATTGTGATTTTTTAAATGCACTAAAAGCTGACCCAAGTATTTCTTTACTAATCACCACCCCAAGAGCCAGGAAATCAGGGGACTATTTATGTTAGTGGCCATAAGTGAGGATCATAGAAAACAGTTCCCCACCAGGCAAGTTTGTGGGATCTGTCCATTACATGGAAACCCCATTAGGATCTGATATCCCAAGTGGGATTGTTTTGGGGCACTTGTTTGAGGAAGAGGAACAGTCTTAACGTCTTCCTACTAAGATTCTATCAGCCCCTGGTTGAGTGCTTTGGCTCACTTCTCATATTAAAGAAAAATGTCTACACATCCATTCTCCATTGAAACACAGTGACTATTAGGATGCCAAGGCTGAGGTGGGGCTGCAAGCTTAATCTCAAAATAGCCAGGCAGTTTAATCTGGATAAAGACAGAGTTTGGACTCACCTCCATGCACATCTGCTCCAAGGAGGCGAGAGCATTGCAGCCTGCAGAAAACAGTGCTGCCAAAAGGAAGCAGCTGACACTGGGAGCCATCATGGGTCCAGTACAGCCCCAGCTTGTTCAAATCACGATATGATGGCACCAGCAATTCGGCAGCCAGAGCGGTGCTCAGAAGGGTGATCTCAGAACTAGAAATGTTATTGGCTGTTCGGCATTCAGTGCAAGCCCCTGCAAAAAGGGGAAGTCCCTTTTGCAAACCACCCATGCTGGCCAAAAATAACTGAGAACCCAGCCTCAGAATAGCCCAGTGCATTTCCTGGCAAACATGAATCCGTTGAGCAGCCCTCTTGGGCTGGTCACACAGACTCTCTGTGTGATGGTTCCTATCGCCTGAAGGCCACCTTCAAGTATTCGGCCAACTCCCACAGCTTCCAGTTCCTTTCAATTAGAGAGGTGGTGGAAGCTGGAAGCCACACTAACAAAGGAAGCTGCTTTGTTACCTGTTCTAGGTGAGAGACTCAGAGAGTTGCAGGGGCTTGCAGGACGGACGTAGCACTCTGTGAGGACAGATGGAAGAACTGGACCCAGCGGTGGTACCTGCTGGAGCCAGGAACTACGAGAGGAAACAAGGTCATCCTTGGGAAGGGAGTGAACCTGCTCCTTGTGCCTCCACTGTTTTCTTGGCTACACTGCCCACCTCCACCTCTGGTCTTAGCAGAGTGACAAAGCAAACCTATCTCTCATCCTGGTGAATTCAGGCTGCTGGATCAGCTGGGGTGGAAACTCCTCTTGTCCCCTCTCAAACTAGCACAGGGAAGTAGGGGGCACTGCTATCACCAGAGTAGCCTGGTAAAGAGGGAGCATAGAGAAGGATGTTATTCTTCTTAGAAATAGCTCTGAAACAGGATTGCAATTACCTTCCTTATGGTGCAAGATGTGGCCAGGAACAGTGATTAAAGTATGCCAAGGTCAAGGTTCAAGCATTCCTTAAAGGGTTGAATTTAGCTACCTCAGACTTTGTGCTCCAACCCTCTGCAATATAGGGGAGATGGTGCTACTGTTATTCTTTTTCCTTTCCAAGAGCCCAATTCTTTGGATCAGAATTCACAATACTACTGCTATACTGCCACTACTACTACTACCACCACCACCACCACCACCCAGTATTACTATGCTACTACCAGGAATAAAATAATTATACCATTTATTGAGTACTTATATGTGTCAGACAGTGGGCCAGGTTTTTTTTGCTTGTACATTTTTCTATCCAAATAATCTATCAAAGAGGTGCTACTATTTCACCCATTTTACAGATGTAGAAAATGATGCTTAGAGAAATTCAACAAACTCTCCAAGCTCACACATCTAGAAAATGGTGAATTAGGGTTCCAGACCCCAACAATCCTACTGCAGAGCCTGTCCTACTAATATTTATGGTTTAAGAAAGAATTTTGCTTCTGGAAGGAGCTGAAGGGAGAAGGATGCTCTTCATCTGGAGATTTTAGAGTAAATGCTAAAAATCTGAGGGAATTGAAGAAACCATGTATGTAGCAATGTACTGGGGCTACCACAAAGATTTAGCTTTTCTAGTCACCTTTAAAATGTCATCCTCATTAACAAAAGCACCACTGAAATACTTTTGGCAAAACATGGTCTAAGCAGCCCCAGACTGATGACAGCCAACCTTGCTTTAAGGAAGGCATCCATCCTTCCTTGAAGGATGGAAAGGGTTGTGCACTGAAACAGGTCTGGTTCTAGCCCGGCTCCATCAGTTATCAACTCGGAGAACTTGAGCAAGTCATTTCACTATTCTGAGTCTATTTTCTCATCTGGCAACAGGAATTGTAATTCCTGTTCTGCCTGCATCACAGGGTAATTATGAGGCTCAAATGGGATCACGTACATGAAAATGCTTTCTTAACCTTAAAGCCCTACATAAATATGAAGAATGTGAGGCAAAACTCTTCTGAGTAACCAATTCCAATCTCACGTAAATCTCACTCTCGGGAAATTGTCTCCTGTCCCAGAGACAATGAAAAGCCATATTATTTTCTTTCTTAAAGAAAGGTTTGATGGTTCAGTTAAAGCCATAGGATTTTGTCATTTTCTGAGGCCACACAGTTTGCATATGATTTGCATGTGTTTGCATAATAGAATCAAAAGATTCACTGCAAGTGTATAAGAGTAAAAGAAAATAAATGAATATGAGTGACCTTGTGCCATAGCATTCAAATCAAATATTCTGGGCATAATACCCTGAAATATGAAATAGATTAAAAGTTAAACTATCGCAAACAGATGGGAAGATAGGTTTTAGAGTTCAGAGGCAAGAATGAAACCCTTATTTGGTCACAGGTTGTAAAGAATCACATACTCTAAAAGGTCACCCTATCTAAATGATTATCATGCCTGAATTCCCTCCACTGTACTTCTTACCCCAGCCCTCTCTGTAGAAAAGCACATATACACTAAATGATCTTCCAGCCTATTCTGCAATGTCTCAGGTGACAGAAAACTTATTTTCTACCCCCTCCAAATTACTTTGGCCAATTTTGACTTAAAATGGTTGTTTCTTATATCAGACTGCAAATGTTTTTCCTCCAACTTCCCTGCACTGGTCCTTGTTTTCTTGAGCCAACATAAGTTCAAGTCCTCTCCTACTTCCAGTCCTTCAGGTATTTGAAGACAATTTAGGTTTTGTGTTCCCGAA
The DNA here is from genome assembly GCA_026826555.1 of Tolypeutes matacus. Taxonomy (NCBI): domain Eukaryota; kingdom Metazoa; phylum Chordata; class Mammalia; order Cingulata; family Chlamyphoridae; genus Tolypeutes; species Tolypeutes matacus. The sequence goes on along the minus strand of JAKSZT010053784.1, from coordinate 1,639,802 downwards.
TCTTCCCCTTTCTAGGTAAAAAAATCTCTAGTTCCTCTAAGTGTGTCACAAATTCATGTATTATCAGACCTGTTGATCTGAACATTTTCAAAATCTCCCAAGAAAAGTACTGACTTGAATTCCAGTCCTCGCTTTGCCATGAACTAGTTGTATGTTGCTGAGACAGACCCTGCATCTCAGTTTCCTCAGGTGTATATCATGGAGTTGGACTAGCCTATCTATAAGGTACCACCTTTATCTAAAATTCCATTACTTTATGTCAAAACAATAATTTCCAATTTACTTATGCAACTGAGTCATTGACTCAAGCCAAGAAAATGGAGTTGAATTTGCTTTTTGTTGACAATCTGCTCTTTATTCCCTACTCCAACTGGTTTTACTCCTTCTTGGCAAACATACAACAAAGAGAGAGAGGCCTGGCTGGAGCAATGGGCATCAGGATTGACGTGCCCAGTTCACTCACGGTGCCACTAAGGGATGAACTGCTGCCTCACATTCTAAGGACCAGTTCTTGCAGCGATAGGGAGAAGGAAAGAAGATAAGGCAAGGCATTGGAAACTCATTTACTTCCACTGACCAAGCACAACCAGTGGGAAAAACAACAGGTCTGTCAACCCCTGAAGTTCTGAAGTATAGGCATCCTTATATTATATGTATTGATATATATTCATACAGATGAAATCTTTCATCTTTTGGGTTGTCTTTTGACTCCACCAGGTTTTGATGCAGTCCATTGCTTGGGGTCAGCTGAACTACCCAATTTCAGGTCTGGAGAGGTCTGTACATTCACTTCTCTGTGCTTTCATGTGGTTAAAGTCTGGGGAGTGACTTGGGGTCCTGGAATACATTGTTTTGTCCTTCAATCCCTTTCTTGATGATAACCCGGAGGCTAATTTACTTTCTCCCAAGGGTGTGTGTATTAGTCAGCCAAAGGAGGGGGGGGGGGGCTGATGCAAAGTACCAGAACTCTGTTAGCTTTTATAAAGGGTATTTATTTGGGGTAAAAGCTTACAGTTACAAGGCCCTAAAGAATCTGACTCAAGTTACCATAAGAGGTACTTTCTCACCAAAATCTGTTGCTAGGTGTTGAAGCATAATGGCAGGTGATGTCTGCAAGGGTTCAGCCTTCCTCTTTCCTCTTAAGGCTCTGTGGGCCCAGCTTCTTCTGTGCATCTCAGATGTAGGCTGGCATAGGGCTCAGCTGCTCTGTTCTCTTCAGCTGCAAACTATCAGTGAGTGGCTCATCTATCTTCCCGGGCCGCAGGATCAAATCTGGCAAAGTTCCCTCCTCTGGCATCTATGGAGCTCTCTCTATTCCTCTGTGTATCTTCTTCTGTGTGTCTCCTTGATTGAGTGTCCATTTATGTAGCCCACCAAGGGTGCGGGGACTCAACCCTGCAGGCCTTCATACGTGGTCAAATCAAACCCCTACTCTTGATTTAATCAAGTAAATGTTAAATCTTTGAATTAAATCAATTGAAGGATATCATGCCCACAGGAACAGACCAGTTTACAAACATAATCAATATCTTTTTGGAATTCATAAATAATACCAAACTGCCACAGGTCTGCAAACCACAGTGTGCTTCTGTGATCCAAATTTAGCAAAGAAATAAATGTTTAATTTACATTATATCTTATGGACACTAGTTGATTTAAACTGACATTTATTTTCTTTTTTTCTCCTTTACTTCTGGTTTTTGTTCTGCTTTTGGTTCAAGTCTACTTCTCCAACCCCCACCCCAGATGGCCAAATCTACTTGTATCTGAAATGTGACTTAAATTTGAATTTACTGTATTTCATGGTCAGTTTTGCTGCTTATCATTGTATTTCCCAATACTTATTTATTTATTTATTTATTTATTTATTTATTTATTTATTTATTTATT